>JAUMHI010000054.1:18574224-18590691 GCA_032359435.1 Enteromius unitaeniatus | reverse complement strand
AGTTTACAGATAGATGGCTAATTTGTGTGCCATTGATATGTTCAGTGTTCATGTAAACTGTTTAATAAACACTTCTGCCACTTTTATTTGAGTCTCTTAATTAGTTTTGTTTTTTATGTAAATTATTCAATAAATACCGTACCGAGCCATTCATACCGAGGTATTACCGTACCGTGAAATTTTGATACCGTTACGTGCCTAATATATATCTTTTTTTTAAACTTTTATTCAGCATATTCAATTGATCAAAAAAGTGATAGCAAAGATGATGAATTCAGCTTTTCCATCACAGGAATGAATTATGTAAAAAATGTAAATTGTGTAAACAAAGAAAATTTATATACTATATATATATATATATACACTGTAAATATACTGTCACCCTTTTCTGCAATATTTGATATTGTCACATCCTCACAAGCACCTGATCCTGAATCAGTCACCAGCACACCGCAGCCAGCCACTCCTACACTTGACCTACTTACCCGATCGCACTCACCGGAATTCTGAACACCTGTCCCCAATCAACAACTCACCTTAAATACCAATATGGGTTGGCTGAGCTCACGGTCCTTACCTGATGTTCATCGCTGAAAGTGATTTCTGTTCTGACACCCCGCTTTACCTGCATGAGTTACCTCGTCTTCTATGATTGACAGCAACTTCAAAAGACTGAGTATTATCCTTGAGCCTTCACTTGAAAAAAGATCGCTAAAAGAGACTATGTGTTGTTCATTGCAACTTACCTGTGTTACTCACCTGCAACGAGCCACTTGCCTATGTTGATATCCTTCATATTGAGTGATCAGAATAAGAAGAAGCCATAACCTTCAACATAGCACCAGATAAGCCTAAAAGGAAGAGAAGTTCTTCTGATATCTACGTCACATAAAAAGTACCAAGTGCAACAAAAAGTAAAAGTACAACATTTACAGACTAAAAAAATTAATAAATAAATGATGGTAAATTTCCATCCCAGTCCATCAAAGTTACAAATAATGATTATTTGTAGCACGCTCATTCATGCTGGTTGAGAATGGAACAGCCACCCATCAGTGAATTCCATTGATTTTTTTTCTTTCTTTAAAAGCATGAATGAATCCATTGATTAGTATTAAGAAATGAAGCTGTTTAAATGTTTGTAACGCGTCACTGTTTGTTACAGCTCGAGACTCCCAGCACTATGGGCCCTGTGGTCTATCCATAACTATTCGTTATCAATAAAGTCATTCAAAAAAATCAAAATTAACCGTACCGGCTTTTTTCAAAGCACATTTCAAAGACTATTGTATTTGATCCAACAGTGTATTAAATTTCAAATAAAATAAAGTTATTTCATCAAAATGTAATGTAAAATGCTCAACCTGTGAAACCGCTTCTCTTATGAATGACTCCTATCCTGTTCCTTCAGCCACCTACTGCAGCTCTATTCTGCTACATAACTGCCTTTGTTTGACATTCTAATCATTCCCTAAATCTTATTTAATAATCCCCTTTCACTCAAAAAATAGTGTATGTCAGATTTCAGAATGTAAAATATATATCGGCACCTATAAGCCATAGCTGGCAAATTAAGACAAACCACTATTACAGAGGTTGAAAACAAATCACAATTTGGTCAAAAATTGAGTTTGTGGTTGGCTTCTCCAAATGGTTAATGGTAAATGACTTTTGGGATGTATGAAATTATGCATCAGATACACAAGCTGCAATTTTAGAGTTGACATTATCTACAGTCATTAAGCGTGTCTTTATTTATTCAGATTGGGGCTAATTAGCATGGCGACTTCAGCACACAGACTAATATGACATTCAAGGCACAATAATAGCATGGCATCATTTCCTGTCTGGGCTTTCCTATCATAAGGCCAAACTAATTATCTCAGCTGAAACGTCCCTCTTGCGTGACTGAAAGCTCAAAAACTCTGTCCTCCCATGATATGTCGCACAAACAAAGGCTTCTTTTGGCCCATAAAACTACCGGACTCACTTAATGTGATTTGGGGGATTTTGTTGATTTCAAACGGAAACGCTGGTCAGTTCAGCTCGGATCACTATTATTGATCCTCTAACCTCCATCACTGACCTTTTATTCTTAAAAGAAAGATCTGAATAGATGATTTCTCT
Source organism: Enteromius unitaeniatus (assembly GCA_032359435.1). Classification (NCBI taxonomy): domain Eukaryota; kingdom Metazoa; phylum Chordata; class Actinopteri; order Cypriniformes; family Cyprinidae; genus Enteromius; species Enteromius unitaeniatus. The sequence goes on along the minus strand of JAUMHI010000054.1, from coordinate 18,588,564 downwards.
AGCAATAAAGTCATTCTATATCTCACAGCTCTGCCTTTGCAATCCATATCATTTATTTGATCCAGTCTCACATGTAAATAATTCATCCTGGAGGACAGAAACTGCCATGAAAAGTTTGCTTCTCTTTCTAATAGAAAGTCCCAAAGGAATAGTCCTCGTTCTCCCTCTCTCTCGTCTCTGACTTGCTGTTTTCTGTGGAAATAACTAAACGTGGCAGAGCTAATGCTGAGAGAATGGACTTAACTCATTAAAAATAGGTTTTTGTCTACATTTTATTCTATTTGTCATATTACTGTAGCATACCGTAATGTGTTTTGGGACTGTATGCAGCCAATATCCACTTAGTCTCTCTTTCTAATTGGCTTGTGCCCAGATATAGTGTGTTGGGCAAGTGCCCAATTTGTACTACAAAAGCATAGAATCTCTGGAGCATGACTAACAAAATCCCTTAATTCAAACCAAGTGTTCCTCCATTCCCTCAGGAACACAAAGAGGAAAGACAGAGAAAATCCTGTGATCCTAAGAAAACACAACAGCTCTTTCCACCTCATTAAACAACAGAAACTGACAGATGTAATGACATCAGAAACAGGTGGCCAACATGATCCTAACCTGACTTCTGCAGGTGTCACCAAAACAAGATCAAATATTAAATGAAAATAGCAAATGAGTATCAAATAACACTGATTCTTAAACGAATATTTAAAAAGTAGTGATAGACCACATCCCCAATGATTTCAAAAAATATATAAAATTTTGTTTGTATGTAGTCACACTCATAACATAATTTTCCAACATTCTCATAAAACGCTTTCATTCATTCATTGCATTGCATAAAAACGTGTATAATTATTAAAGTGCATAAAATACACTTAAAATTGAACCTGCATGTATTTATATTAATGTATGTATGTTAGAAGATCATATCTGTTTCTGAGAGACTATACTGTCAAAGGTGTGCACTTCAGTAAAGCTTACATGAACTTTCCTAGTTTCCTAATTTAAAACTACTACACAAATGTACATCAACATTTTAATCCCTATGAACTGTTTTGAAAAAATGTCCTTTCGCCAAATATGGCAACGAAAAGAAAACATATATGAGCATTACAGCTCAGCCTAACTACTCTACATGTTTAAAGCCCATACCAATAAAACTTAAAACTGGGGTAGTCAACAGTGGATCTGAAGTGCAACAGCTCTCAGAGGATGCGGCTGCTCTGACTAGATCAATTTTATAAGCACCTAATCAATACAATCTATTCACAGGATCAATATTCCAGATCCACTCCGAAGTGTTTGATCTCCGGGACTGGTGGTGCCCTATAGACCCACTGTGGCTTTAGTGTAGCCAGGAAATAAGAGCTTTATGGGACTTTTTGGTGGCCTGACTTTGAATTAAAGGTTCTTTCTGCAACATGTTTTCTTTTGTGTTTCTCGGAATAATTTATTTTGGCCGAACTATGCCTTGCTAAACATATTTAAAGCACAAACACTCTTTCAGAAAGTAATGTTCTGTTCCCGTCTCTCACCTTCCATGACGTAGACAAGGGAGCCCACGTCCCCTTCTTTAATAATACAGCTGTTTTTGTCATAGTCCACTGGATACATACAGTCCACTATCTCCTGGATCTGAGACATCTCCAGATTCTTCATGAAGTCATTGTCCAGAATAGCTGACTTGATCAGTTCCTTTGACCTGTACAGAACAGGAAACCAGTGTTAAAAAGGTCCACACATCATTTAAATAACACAAATAATAATAACTAAGCCTGAAATAGAAACTGGCTGTTTACTGCTCTGAACACATCCATTGAAAAACTTGTTTGTGAAACAAAATGCATTATGCTACTACAGTACAAACATTTCAAACAGCATCATAGTACAATATGACCTCATGACCTCATTATGATTATGTGCAAATGTAATTCCATGAGTGTTCTCCACTTATCATTTTTAATCTTATCTTTTAGCAATTCTATCAAAATAGAACAAATAGTAAAAATAACAGCTGATACTATTAATATTGTTATGCATGGCTGGCAGTTTTATTAATCACAAGAAACTGGCAAACACATACATAGAGGGATACAGCCTCCAATGCACTGCACTTTGTGGTACATATTTTGGTGAAAATTGTGTCATCTGATATTACAATTTGTGCACTATGCATGCATAGTAAGAACATGAAAGCGTAAGAACTGCGTGATAGTATGGTAATCCAAATAATGCGATGCTTCAGGAATGAATCCACAATAAATGTATGTTTAAAAAAAAAAAGATGAAGAGGATATTTCAAGAGATGAAAGTAAATAGACAGAATTTCTAGTTGGTGCTGGCCATCACAGCAAACAAAAACCAGAAGACTATCTGAAAATGAGGTCTGCATTAGTGATGTGACGTTCGCGCACGAGCCGGATCTTTGTAGCGAACGAGAACAGCCGACTCCCGTCAGGGGAGAGCCGACTCTTCTGCCGTAAGGGGGCGGGGCTTTATTTGGGAACACCATACGGCTAATCACATGAGAGGACCCACTAGAATCGTACCATTTTATTTTTTTTATTGCAATAACAGACAAATAGAGAGAGAGAGAGAGAGAGAGAGAGAGACAGCAAATGTTAAAGTGGGGTTTACAATTTATATATTTACATTTATGGATATTAAAATTTCCAATAAATAACAAGAGGTTTATACAAAAACTTGCATTAAGCAGAATCTTATCTTTAACAAAAAAAACAAACAGAATGTATTTATAACATAAAGAAAAGTAAAGAAAACATATCCTGGATGATCAGGTCATTAACCTTTTTCCAGAAAGACTGGACATAAGAACATTCCCAAAAGAAATGAGTCACTGTTTCAGAAGAAAAATGACAAAATGAACAAGATGCATCAATGTCACTCTTGAATTTAAGCAAAAACTGCTTAACTGGATAAAACCTGTGTAATATTTTACAAGTTATTTCCTTAACTTTATTTGTTTAAAAAAATGAATTTACCATTATATGAAAGAAGGAAAGGGAGCGCATGCTTTAAAGATAGCGAGTGTGTAGTGGTACGGGCCAGATACACAGAGACCGAGAGACAGAGAGAGTCTTCTCAAAAACAGGACAAATAATTACAGAGAGGAGAAATCGCATCAGCCCATCCAAGCTGAGGCATCTCATATTTCTCAATGCCAACCTGCACTAAAGACATAAGTGACATGGTAACTAATAATATGCTGAAATGTACCTAATAGTTAAATATTCTGTCAAATATCAGAAGTTTTCTATTTTGTCATGATAAAATACATAATGGTCAAAGACTGAGTTATGAAAAGAGCAAACACTGTGCCTCTCAAAACAGAGCTTTGATTGTCAGACAGAGCAACCGTATTGAAGTGGATCTTTTGGACCGAAAAACGGAAGACAGATTTGTATTTTGAAAACCACATTGGAGAGTCATTATGCAATTCAAGTTATTATTTATGCAAATCCGTTTAGTTCTGCTAATGACATTTAATTGCTCAAGTGCTGGTTGATGGAAAAACCTGGACTAAACGTGACAGAATATGTTCTTTAAATAGAATTATTGCTGTTTATATGACATTTCTGTGCACTTCTCAACAAAATCCTATCATTGTGACAGCAGCTCCTCTGTTTTTGTGGACCTGGAATTAAGCCAGACTTTTGATTTATTTGCAAAAACCCACAAACGCTCACCTATGAACCACACAGTGTTTACATTCCACAGACATGCTCCGCCGTGAGCAAAAACAGACCTTTTTTTTAAGATGTCTGCAGTGCTTCACGTAGAGCTCCTTTCATTTGGCTCACACACACACGGATAGTCTCACCCTGAGGAATTGTATTGACTTAAAGATATAAAAATAGAAACAAATGAGACAACTGTTGACATACATTGCAATAAAATTAAAGAGCAATGAAATAAAAGTGAATAGCTGCTCAGCTGATTTGAGATTAGCAGGGTCTTGAGAGGAGATTTCTTCAAACATCTTCATTTGTTTTCAATTTAAAGCAATAGTTCACCCTAAAATTCAAATGTGCTCATCCGCAGGCCATCCAAGATGCAAATGAATTTGTTTCTTCATGGTTTTGGAGAAATTAATTGCTCACCATGTGAATGGGTGCTGTCAGATTGACAGTTCAAACAGCTGATAAAAACATCACCAAATTCCAAAAATAATCCACAAGACTCCAGTCCAAAAGATGATTGTTTGTTTCAAATAAATCCATCATTAAGCCAAATGGTCGCTGCTGGCCAATAGTTCTCTATTCACAATAATACTCTCTCCAGTAAAAATACAAATAAAACGAAATAAATAATCCATATTAAAATTCACAACATTGAGATCTGTTTTGGTCTATTTTTACCTGTAAATGGAATTTGATTTGTGCATATTTCTCTTCTGATTTGGACGTTTTCACTTTAGAAAGCAATACTCCCAGGATTTATATTTGAAACTTAATACCTTATAAATGGATATTTCTTAAAAACACACAGCTTTCCTCTTTATAAGACACAGATTGATGGCCAGGTGAATTACATGTGGATGCGCATTCACTGCAGATGATCCGCTGGTGATCTAATGCTAAACTTCACCAAATCTGCTCTGATGAAGAAACAAATGCATCTACATCTTGGATGACCTTAGGGTGAGTACATTTTGAATTTTGAGTGAACTCAGTATAAATTTAATCCCAATGGTGTTTAGGAAAACCATCTGGGATCTCAAGCTAAACTAGCACAGTTTATTTAATTGCAACAGCCTTCTAGTAAGTACACACTCAAATCCAGCTGCAAATAAACAGCAGCTTCATCACTTATGTGATGCAACTGAGAATGACAGCAGGGGTACAAAACAGCTGATGAATTATTCTGTGCATTTACATGACATTTGAACTAATAATACATTTCAATTCATAAACCTACATGCACGCAATAAATAAGCCATAAAGGTGTTTACATGCAGAGCGAAATCAGAGTAATCTCTGCGAGACTTGTGTGGTATTTTATATGGCAGTCTGAAATCTAGAGGACATTGGCTCTCTGGGGGAACAGTCAGGGGAGATGTTTTACATCCAGTAAAAGCACAGAGATCACTGGCCTCATTTACAGCAGACAACCTCGGGATCACCCAGTAACCAGCCTCTGAATTTTACTCACTGCCTTTTTCAGGAGGACATTCACATCACACAGGTCGACAGACGGTCTCCCTTAAAAGGACAAAGTATGCTACGGCTTAAAGCAGAGTAAATTGGAGAAAGCTGTGGACATGGAGCCACAATGGCTAAACGTCTGCAAGAAATATTCTTATTAGGCCATTTGTTAGTCAAGGGAATATCATTTAAATACTTGAACTTTGCTACATCGTTATTGAACTGAAATGAATCAACTCTAAGCCTACTCAAGCTGAACGATGTCACTGGTCTTCCATAGAGCTGCTTATAGCTGAACTAAACTTGTTTCTTAATTAGTGTAGTTTACAGTTACTGAAATGAACAGAACTATAAACATTCAAGCTTGTTATGGCTTTCCAGCAGAATTTTAATATCTCATATTTCATGAAGTTCGCCATAAATTCTTCTGTTATTTTCCTGTTGAAGCTGCTTTGAAACAATCTGTCCCGTACAGTACAAAGTTTGTGGGTCTGAATTAATTCACCTTCCCTCTGACTTTGTTGTTGTGTAGATGTGTGTGCTAATGAGTTAATGGCTCTATCGTTCTCTATTCTCTGTTCTGAACGTTTTTTGTGCACATTGTGAAAAAACAGGAAGCAGAGTCTCACTACAAATAGCAGCTTGTACTGCACATGCCATTGCATAATAACCTGAGACAAATAAGTCGATTTATTCCTATAGATTTCGGCTTGCTCAGCAGAATGAGGCCGCAAATAATCTTTCCCTTGAAAACTATGTTGCGGATATAAAAAATGATGATGCTTATATATCAATAAACTGTATGATTTAATAACAAATTTTTAAAAGGCTAACAAAATCTGACAAAATGGTAACAAAGCCACCGTGTAGCTACTTTTTATTGCACATGTACAACAAATTAAAGCAGCATCTTTACCAATAAAGTCAATCAACTTCCTTTCTTACAGCTGACACGTTGAAACAATATCTACCATTCCTTTTCTGCAGGCTCATTACGGAGATTCAACCACTAAGAAACATGTGTGATGAACATCCGAAGGACAGAGGGTCCAAGACATTCCCATTTCAGTGCAGAACTTCTGATCTCTGATATTTCAAAATACCCCAGACAGCCCAGGTGTCAAAGATGAGTTCAGAAGAGACATTTCAATCAGGACTTCAAAAACAAAATCTGGTCTGTCATCGTTTTAAGTGCATCAAGTGCCACTGCAAAAAAGAATCAGAAACAAGGTGCAATTATGAGGCAGAGACATAGTGGGTGACATTCAAATGGCAAAAACACTCTACTGAAAGAAAAGGGGTACGTCACTCACTATGATGAATTTTGGCGAAAGCACAGTATTACTTCAAAGAAAAAAAGAAAGCAACCGAACAGTGGATACATTAATGCATCGGCAAACTCAAAATAAAGATAAATGGATTTTCATCCAAAAATAAAAGTCATCTCTCTGACCACACACAAAGATAAAGAATCATCTTCCAGCACATGATGAGCTTTCGAAGAGTAAAGCAATATTGATGTCAGTTCGTTCCCATCTGGCAAGCCAACACGAAAGCTTTTTTTCATTTAAATCTTCATAATCATTCCTTAAAGTGTTGACCAGCAAGCAGAACAGAGTAAAAGACTACGCTGCGATAGGGTTCAAAGGGCTTTTCTGTATAAAACAAGCTTGCGTTGTAAATTAGTACAGTGTTGAGCTGTCAAAAGTCAGACGCACAGCAGATGGGGGAGGCCATGCTGGTCAGAAACAAAAGAAAGATGTTCCTCCGCTGCCAAACCACTAGATGCAAATGAATTAAGGGTATGTGTGTTCATGACAGTAGACTAAAACACAAACGTCCTTCACTTCCAGGGGAACTGTTTAGTCCAATTAGGTCCTCTTGTCTTGACGGTGTCTATTTCACTCAAAACACAACACGACACACTACTGTGTGCATAATAACAGCTGAGCATGGGAATAGCTTTCGTGATCCACCTGCTGCACGATATCACGCTGCTTTGATAAGCAAATGTGCAGTCCGTTAAACAAAGCAGTTATTATAGTCTTTGGGCATTTCCCACGTCACTGCTCAGCACGGACACATTATTCCTGGTTCAGATGTTTCCTTGTGGAAAATCAAACTTTCTTGGAGCGTCATCAGTGCTTCTGCAAATGTCAATGAATGACATTTTGAACAGAGTATAATGAGTTTGTCTCTGTGAGTTTTCAGATCATAATGATTTCAATTGTGCAACCAGCACAGCCCATGATATTGCTGTCCCTTTCAAGGAAGTTACCATGGTAACCACTGCCAAAATACCATAGTTATTCCGGTGAGTGCTGCTACAGTAAAATGTTGACTAGGTATTAGCCACCGGTCTTCAAAAGAAAACTTACATGGATGAAAAACTGTTTAGAAATAACATTTACTAGTTACTATTTTAGCTAAACCTATGGTCATTTTATGGATGATGTTCTGAAGAACAACAGGTGAGTAAAGTATACAGCATGCATGCTGTTCTTGTCTACGAGATCAATGTCAATTCAGTATACAGTGTCCAAACACACAGTATGACACACCAGGCAAATATTTGGTGTGCTGAGGCATCTTCTGAGGTGAAGCTCCTTGTCTCCTTGTAGGGATCCATCCATGTTACTGGGTTAAAGCTAACCTTGGGTTCTGTGGGAATGGATCTTGTCAGATTCAAAAGTTAAAAAAAAAATACATTTCTTTTAAAAATAGGGTTAACTGGGATGCTTTATTGAAGAAAGTTGTTTATCATGGTTAAGCTATATTGTTTTCTGATTGTTGCTGCAAGTACGCAACTTTTTTATGGTATTTATAGAGCTTTATGTTGCATTTAATAACTTTCATTCCTAAAATGACACACACCATTATAACGTGACTCTACTTTGTAGCCTAATAAAGTTCTTTAATAATATTTCAAGTTATGCATTTATCGACGCACTCGATTGGTTTAGATGTAGGATTTGATCAGGTTTGTGCTATCTAATGATTTTGATGTTATATTGTGTCGGGTTAACCTACTTGGCACTCTTGGGGACGTTGGGCAGGGTCACGTGGCTCAGCTGCTGGACGTTGGCAGGCTCGGCGCTGATCGCCTGTCGTTTGGTCCGCTGGTGCTCCTGCAGCTCCGAGCGGCTCTGGACCTGTTGGGTCGCCGGGCGGATCACGGAGCGGTACTTATCCAGTTCGTTCTGCAGTTTCTGAATGAGTTCGTCTTTCTGGTCCAGTTCGAGCTCCAGTTCGTCGATGAGCGCGTCTCTCTGTCTCAGTTCTTCAATCTTCTCCTGAAGCGCGTACTGGAGGTCCCGTAAAGTCCCCATCATCATCCCCTCCGAGCCCAGCAGAACCTCTCAGAACTGCACTTTTCCTAAGTTTACTTGTAGAAGAAGCACCGCGCACTAAAGCAGCTTCTGTTCTAGATTAACTACAAACCGAGAAGTCTCGCAGTGTATCCGTGTTAAAGAAAGGAAAGGGAGAGAGGCAGCCGCTGGATTTGGCACAGCTCTGACAGGAGAGCGTCCGCGCGAGCGTGCGTCGATCGTGGCCAGTGACGTGATGAATGAGCGTCACAGCAGAGCGCGGGATTCCTGGACACTCAAGAGTGGCCTACAGGGGTCCAGCTCAGACTAACACTTCAAAACGATCCAGAACTATATAAAACACCCCATGCGTCTATATATTCTAGTAGTGGAACATGTTGATTTAAAACACCTCCGGTCAAATCTGAAGTATCCCTAAATATGAAGTCATGGAAGTCAAAGAAACTCCAAACCAGATCCTAAAACTTAATCTACTACTGGTTAAACAAACTGACTAACTGTTATTTAAAGTATTTTACCATTTCTGTTGGCCAAATAATAATCTTAAACATGTTTATCACCAGACACCTTGTTGAAGACCCCTAGTTTTACTCTTTACAAAAAGCCTTGTTTAATGACTTGTTTATTTGAACAACTTACGCTAAATAATTGAACAACATTGAGATATTTACCATGTTAAATGAACCGCATTCCCAAAAACTTTCTGTACAAACTTTAACATTGATGGAATCTTTCTATATTGACAAAAGGTGGGAAAAGGCTTTTACATTAAAATGTTTTTATTTACATGAAGACAACCTTGGTTTATTTAAGAACCGTTGTTCACTGACAGTTTCAATAAAGAAGCCAAAAAGGCTCTTCTATGGCATCACAAAAATAAAAAGAAGACACAAAACACACATACACACGTGAAACTTTTTTTTTTTATTAATAGGCAATAATGACTGGAATGATCAGTTGCCAAGACTCAAGGTATGTGTTTACGCAGACGTTGCCTTTAAAACTAACCCTGCCTGAGAAATATTCATTCATTAGAATAAAATGTGAGACAATTAGCCTCAGTCACCTCTAATATCCACTGACAGCTAGACTGAGATTTTATAGCTAGACTTTAAGTTTATAAAAAGGACATAAGGCTCCCTCTGGTGTCAGACTATGAAAGACACACAAGAACAATGAAATTATGTGTTAAACTTCACAGCCCTGCCTAAAAACAATGATATCTGTGTATGGACGCTCTGTATTATTTATAGATAAACTAAGTGATAATAATAATATATCTATATCTACACAACTGGGAATCTAACTCTTGTCTGGATTAATTTCCTGGGCCCGCATCCTCTTTTTTTTTTCTTTTCACCTGTTCTCTTTGACAGCTTTAGCTAAATAATACATTAAACTAGTGTGGACAGAACTTTAAGAGACACAATGAGAAACAAACCCTCATCTTTGGTATCTGAAACAGCTTGTGAAAGCTCTCAAAGCCCCACAATAGCACCCAGATGTCCACCATTCTTTGGATAGCTATAGAAGACAAAAATAACACACAAAGAACAATTCATCTAAACAACGCCTTAAAATAAACGAGGAATACGCGATTATTTCTTCTTTCTGCTGTTCATTTCCATCATTTCTCGCTGTCGCTGTCCTTGAAAGGACCTCTCTGAGAAAAACAGGCTTTAAATTTCACCTCTATAAACTCTTCCTGCAGGGTTCTTCCTCTGTGGATCGATGGAAAGAGGATCTGTTGTAACATGACTAGTGTGGCTGCTCTTTTCTGCCACAGACTCCGCCATTTTGTGTCTTTGGGACCCTTACAAGTGCACCAGCTCTTTTTTTTTTTTTTTTTAGATGACCCCAAGCTCTCACTTTCAACGATAATTCCAGCACAAATCTTGAGAAGACAAAATCTGCGTTTCTGTGGAAGCGTCATTATAAATGATTATCAATTATAAATTGATACAGTATTTCTCCATCACTAACACGGTGCTGAAATTCTCACTGTAATTATTGTCATTAGTGGAAACACTGAGTCAGAGGATGCATCACAAGGCAAAGTTTGTTTATCAGCATATGGTCTCAGTGCTCATTAAGACACAAACAGCTTTTATCCCTCTGCTTTTTTTATGATGAAATCATTAAGGCAGGAGTCATTAGGCCAGCACATCTGTCTCCATACTTCACACCAGCACAAATACATAATTGCAACTGCTATGAGCTCCAAGGGTGAGAATTCCTAAAAAAGCAATTACGAAGACTAGGTTTTTGGTTATTAGTGATGTGATGGCCCTTAAGTGATGGAGGAAAACAACAATTAAAGAGCTTCTGCCCTCTTGTGGGCATTTCTGCATGCAAATCAAATGCGAGATGATGCTAATATATTTGCCACAAAGTCTTAAGATTCAGCACAACACAATTTGTAACTTGGAAAGCAAGGATTTCTGTGCATACTCTGGTGGCATTTGATTCATGCAATAAATACAAATACATTCAAGAAATTATATATATATATATATATATATATATATACACACACAAACATGGTTTTAAGCATTTATCTTTAAATAACTGAAATTCCAAAAGCAATAAGAAAAGTAGGCTACACTTCTTATTTATCTTCTGCAACCCTTAAAAAGTTCGGCCAGACCTTCTACGAATCGGATGGATATGGCTGATGGGAGGGGAAGCATATGGTCAAACAAAGCACTTTCTAATGGCGTATTAAATATCCAGAGACAGGCTCTTGGGCGCTACACGTTTAAACCCTAAAAGCCGATAATGCACGAAGCTTCCTGTGCTCGGAGCCCTCAGGGAGCTGATGATGATGATGATGATGGTTTAGATCAATGATACACTCTATCTCCTCCACCTCCTCCCCTCTCTCTGAAGCTTCACAAAGATGCTCTGTCATCATGAGAGTTTCTTCATTCATGTCCTCAATCCTCAACCTCAAATAGCCTACACCTAATAACCGAAAGATCCAGTGCCAACGAAGTGTCAAACTATTCAAAGTCCCCCCCCTCGAGGCTTGTGCAAACCCATCAAGCATCGGTGGCATGTGTTAAAGGCTTGCGAAATCTCACCTGTCAGATTTGGCAACTCTCCCGAGGCTTTGGTTTGATAAATCCTGGTGCGTTTGCGGTTCGGCTGATATTCCCTGCGCTCGGTGCGTCCGGGGTCCGATCTGCGCGCACGGTAAAACGGACTGGCATTTGTGCAGCTTTCTCTTCAGCTCGCTGATTTCGTCTTCTCGGTCCAGCAAACGTCTTTCCAAATCTCGTATCCTCTCCTCCTTCAGCATTAAAATCTTGGCAAAGTCTTCCTCGAGGTCGCTCATTCTGAGGTAGTAAAAACAAAAACTTTAATCCCTTTGAAATGAACCAGGCGCGCTGTCAAACTGTATCAGGCGCCCAGACGAGCTCCGGGTGTGAAGCTCCAGCGTAAAACAGCTGATCTTACACGTGTTTACAGCTGGAGACGGGTCCCGCTCTCGGTCACTTCTGTTCCAATCATCCCCGTGCAAAAACACACACCATACCGGGTACAGACTCTCTCCTCATGCACAGGGTCTTCGGGATAGGCGGAGTTTCAATTCTGTGTTTGGGGGGGCTAAAGTGGGGGGATGAAAAGCCGCATCGGAAACTCCAAATTCTACAGATACCACGATATGGTGCGTTTACGTGAGCATTTTAAAGCGAGGTAACATAAGTATATATATAAAAGCTGTAAAGTTAGCTACACTGGACTCACTATCATAGAAACAAAACTGACACCAAAAACCACACGCGCTCTCTCTGATATGACAACTTGCATTGTCCAGAATGTAAACGAATCATTCTTCGAAAGAGTCGAATTCACTTCAATGAATTGGTTGAACGGTCAATTCAAATTGAATCGGTGCGGGCAGTTACCAACACACTGAACCGAGCACCCTAGTGAACAGACATGGATTGAACCAGACAGAGGGCGGGGCGAAAAGTTTAGTTAGTTTAGTTTAGTACACACAAACTATTTAGCTAAGATCTTAATGTTGATGTTGTCAAATGTAGGCTAAATGCAAAGTATAAATATTGTTCTGAGGTGGTTTATTGCTGCAACTAAATTAACAAGTAAAAGATTACTGTAACATCTTTATAACATTTAAAAGATCGTCTATCATAACCTTCCTATATGGCTTTGTATGCCACGCCGTCACGACGTGCTGCCGAATTGCATGGAACCTGTTCACTAAGACGAACTGTTCGAAAGAACCGATTCTCATAAATGAATCGGACTTGTTTCACGTACAGTGTTTCAACGCGAGTCTGAAGTGGCAGTTCTGTATTATCTGGTGCTTAAAGCCTGTAATCACGTATAAAATCGTATTAAAGTAATACTGTGGTTTATTAAGGGTTTTTCCACAGGCTCAAATAATGCTAGAGCATCCCCTGGCAGTAAAATCAAGGTGGCTTTTCATCCAAGTCATGTGATGAATGGATGACGTAATTTCGTGCAACCTGACACGTAAATCACACCCTATAATATTTAGGCATATTCGCTCAATTATTTTATATTAATAATAATCTTTTTTTTTTTTTACATTATTTTATCCTGCCAGCTGAATAAAGCCTTCTGGTATTAGCAGCATTATTTCTTTCTATGAGCACTCTGAGAGACATTACAGTAGACTACTGTGCATTCATGCCCATCCAGCCATGATATGAAAGCATTATCCCTCTTCACATTCGAGAGAGGCTGTAATTCAGATGCAGGGATAGAGAGAGAAAAAGGTGACTAACAATCTATTGTTTTTTATTTGAAAGGCACCCAGTGCACAGAAAACTTATTTTCATTTACAAAAGAAGCCCTGTACAGCACAGCAGCTACATCTATTAGAAAATAAATGGTTCAGATCTAAGCCATTGTCGATGCAGATAATATGCATTCAGTATTAATGCAATATTCTATATAAAGTAAAACAAATCACAATAAACCTCTCAAAGCTGCATGTTAACAGTGCTAGGTTAAGGGGGTTTTAGGCTGTAAACACTACTAAGTGTCTAAACCTTTTCAGACTGAGTGGGGATCAAAACAAGAAACAGTAAGATTTTATGGCTGTGCGTTCACCTTTATTTTGATCTAATCACAACTTATTTGTTTTTATGTTATTATTATCAGTTATATCAGTTGTTGTCTTTGGTGTGATCAGAGAGATGTGATAGGAGCTATTTCTCTGGCTCTCCTGTTGTGTGAATGATGACACAGTGATTAGCACAGGACTGCTGTGCACCTGAGGGAGCGATTGGATTACAGGCTGGGTGGGGTGGGTCTGGTGGGCGGTGCTGGCGCAGACATTACTCATCCCATTCCTGTTATACAGTCTCTCTCTCCCTCTCTCTTGGTGAAACCCAATCGGATGTCTCTGAGCTCCAGGACCAGAGGACGTTCTGTCAGTCATTGATCAGTTCTGCCGCTATGCTCTGAAATCTGGGATACAGGAAGTCAGTAACAAGATATGGTCAATACGGCAGACTTGATCAAGAGTTCAGTGATCATGTGTTATTGGTGGTGCTTGCTTAGGTATGGAATATTATTGTTGCTACATACAGCATGCGCCGCAGTCATGAAGAATAACTCAATTTAGGAAGCTTAGTGAGAAGACATGCGTTTCTACTCGTCTAAGTGACCAGGCTTGAGGAGTTCTCCTTTTTATCAGAATATCAAATATCACACAGTAGTCCTGAAAGGAGTACTAAATGCATTTCTGTTCATAGTTTAGTTCATTTGGATTTATTCTACATTAATATTTCCCCCTATACCTGACATAGTAGAAACTGTAGACAGTAAAATCTTGTAGTATATATTATATA
>JAUMHI010000054.1:18555055-18573689 GCA_032359435.1 Enteromius unitaeniatus | reverse complement strand
GCAATTATTTGCTTGTCATATTATGTAAGTGTAACGCTCAAGACAAGGACAAGACAAGTAAGTGATCTAAGTTCAAGTCCATACAGCCCAGGTGAGTTCAGGTAGAAAGAAGGGTTATGATTCCAGACCTGTATAGTGCAGCAGCTCCTTGGTGCTCGGTGCAGGTAAGCGCTAGTGATTTGGAGTGAAAGTTTCTGTAGGTGGCGAGAAGGCACAAGCAAAGGCTCAAGAGGGGCTGAGAGAGAGCGTTGTTACCTCGTGCTCGGACAGAGAGCAACAGGAGCGTGTGGCTTAAGAGCTGAGTCTGAAAGTGGGATCAGGTGAGGCCAATCAATACTCAGGCGACAGAGAGCGCTTGATAGTGACTGATTCTGGATCAGCGACCTGTGGCAGCGTGACAGTAAGAATGCATTGTTAGTTATTTTATGTTAATAATTTCTCTTGGGTTGTGAAAAACAACTAAATAAGGATATTATGCAGACTCCAGTGAAGACACAATTCCTCTTAAATGAAAGAACAAACTGAACTGGAGAGTTTTTGTAGTCTCTGGAGAGAATACTTGAGAGGATGAAAGCAGCAGGAGTTACCAAAAATAGCTGAGAATAAAAATTAAATCCCTGAAGACCTTAAAGGCTTTATATTTACTATTCCTATCAGTTGCTGTGGTTACAGGCATATAGACACTAGGCTATAAAAGCAGATTGACTTCTGTTATCTGTCCATACAGATAAATCTATCCCTGTATGCAGAGGACAATTTGTAAGTCACAGCTGTTAGTAAATATAGTTGCGCAGAACACCTTGGCAATGGATAAGCAAACACTCCAGCATCGAGGACAAGTAAGCGCGGCTCAAATTTTCTCCAGAGAATGTAAAAGTAGTTTAAGACTGCAATATCTTAAGCTTCCTGTGCTGATTTATTATGCAAACATTTCAGTTTCTAAACAGAGGAGTCAATTTTCTGAGCGTAGAGGTGGGGACGCCCTTCTCAGCAGCTTCCAGATGCATCTTTACAAAACAAGGCTCGAGAAATGTCACAACATAGCAGTCAGCTCAGAGCCTGTGTGAGAGAATCAAACTCAGACTAATTAATGCCTTTCTGTCTGCTTATATTTTATCGACTGTCACTTCACACGGCCTGTGCTCACATTCTCTAAATGAGGAGATTCAGGTTGATATAAACTGAACTGACTACTGCTTTCATCTCTGCGTGTCGGCTTCTCCCTTATTTTCTCTGTTTCTCACGCTGTTGTCTCCCCTCAGATTAGGTATGTTATATTTTTAGAGGAGTGTTTTTACACGCTGCTCTCAAAGGGGGATTATTTCCACTTACTCAGGTGTCTTGTAGAGGCATCTTAATAGACCTCATTCTTTGTGGTAAATAGGTAATGATTGGATGCCATCCAATGGACTATTCAAATAGGCTGATTATCTAATATATCTCTTAAAACTGCAATGTTTTCATTTCATGCACTTAAGAGCTTTAAAAGGACTGTTTAGATTTGGTTTTAGTACCAAATTGTTTGTTTTTTTTCTTTTGGAGAAATATCTTGTGCACTGTATTTTGACTCAGTATCTGACTCATTCATTTACTCTCAGTGCTGTCATTGCCATTAACATGCAGGGACAAAGCCAAACAATCTTCTGCTATGTCAGAACGTCAGATTTCCTCTCACCGACTGCCCACATCTGGTGGAATTTATTGGTCTTGGCTTTGGAGTCCTTTCCCTGTCTCAAATATGTCCTTTCCAACAAAAAGCTTCTCTGATGATCCTTTGTTATATCAGGTTAACGCTGGTTAAATCTAAATGTTATCTCAGTAGACTGGGTTACTTTATCATAGATAGATCAGATCCTTTGGTGAGAACAGAGACCAAGATAGATAGATAGATGTTAGGTTATGATATATGTGGTACGGAGTGTTGCTGTGTGTGAGTGATGCGTAACAGACCTTACATGGTGTGGCTGTGCTTTATAACTCTGCGGTGGGACCCTCTTCCTGGCAGGAACCTAAAGACAGCAAACAGATCCCACTACTTCAGCGACAGAGCGGCATAGACCATAGTCACAATCCTTCCTTAGATAACCTGATCTAATTGTAGCTGCAGTGGAAAAACAGAATATCTGTCTACATCGCTGCCCCTTCCTGTGTGTGGGCGCTCTGGTGTTTAGGATAAATGTGTGTGTGTGTGTGTGTGTGTGTGTGTGTGTGTACATGCGTGTCTATCACTCAAGTGGGAAAGGAATCATTGGAGAAAGGTCAGCAGGCAGATGTCTAGTTAGTAGACAGGCGGGAAGACTGTCAGAGAACATAAGTTGCTGTGTATTTTTCTGGGGTGAATAAACATGTGGAAGTTAATGGAGGCTCAATCCTTACTGAGCACATCCTGCACAGGCACTGGAATGGATAAGGCCTGTTTTATCACAAACTCTATTCCTTTTTGTGCAGACTAAAGGAAGCACTTTCATGCATCCCTGATGGTTAAAATGCAAATACTGTAACTGCAGCTTATATTGTTGTTAAAGTGATTATTACAGTAACAGTTCATTCAGAAATTTAAATGAGCTGAAATCCTCATGCTATCCAAAATTTAGATGAAGTTGATTTTTTCTTCTTTGGAACAAATTTGGAGAAATTTAGTTGTGCACCAGTGAATCCTTTGCAGTGAATGGGTGCCGTTAGAATGAGAGTTCAAACCGCTGACAATACAAGTTATCCACACAACTCTTCAAAAGTTGTGTTTACAGGACACATATCCAGCAGTAAGGCTTTTTAAACCATCACTTCTGGCCATAATCCATAAAAAATCTTCCTCTATGCTAGCAGTACTTTATGAATAATTACAATACATCACATCTCTTTGTAGTATTCAACATTTAGTGTAATTACCCCATAGATTTAAATTGTAAACGTTTTAGCAAACTGTGAGATGAGTCTAAATTATTTTCTCTGTCGATAGAGCTTATCTCTTATTCAACATTCTTTTACTGTCACCAACAAATGCATTTACAGTATTGTTTTTTGGTCAAATATATAGAGATAAGGATAATGTCTAAATGTTACATCACTCACCTAACAAGAAATGGGTTTGGGTCTGGTATAATGAAGATATTGTACATTACATTCTAGTCATTAAACAAAAACAGAGAAAGAACTAGAGCATTTTTGTTTTGTGAGAGAACATAAAATTAGCTAATTCTCCATTATTGTGGTCGTATTGTCATCTGCAGTAAATCAATGTAAAGGCTGAGGATAGCAGCCTTTTGTTTAAAAATAAACTTATTTCCAATTCCAATTTCCTTATTTCCAGTCCAAAGCAGATTTTTTAAATCACATATTCCTAGAGGAGCGAGTTGAAGTTTAAGAATCAGATGTTATTTTCTTGAGCGTCTATGTTCTGAACAATGTCCCTCCACAGCATGAGTCCTCAAACTGATTGGGCTCTTGGGTGTATTTCAGCTAGCCTTGACCTGTACCAGCGCGTCATTTTGGAGATGTTTACATCCATATGTATTCCTTTTTGTTATACAGACATACACACACACACACACACACACACACAAACATACATATATATATATATATATATATATATATACTGCCCTCTAAAAGTTTGGAAATAAGTGTGGTTTTGGATGATATCAGCATAAATTCCTTCAGTTTTCAGTGCAAATACTGTAACTTGACATTATCATGGAAGACCAGCAATAATCATTTTCATTTTGATTACATAATAATGACAATATATACATGTCACAGTTAAGCTACTATGAGAGGAACTGGACCGTGATGTCTGTAAGGAGTGTCCAACAAATGTGAATCATCTTTGGGCAATCCTTCAGGAGGCTTGGAGTTATATATCAAGTCAATGTTTGAATAAACTGACAGCTCGGATGCCCAGATTATGCAGAGCTTTAATAGCTGCTAATGGTGGATATTTTGATGAATTGAAAATATAAGTATGTTCTAATGTTGTCCTTCATCAGTGCAAAATTATCACAAATTTAAAAGGATTCATGCCAATATTGTGCAAAACCCCACTTTTCTAAGACTTTTCCAAATTTTCGAGGGCAGTGCATATACAGTATATATATATATATATATATATATATATAAAATTGTAAATTATTGTAACAATGTTATTTCATTCAGTTATTTCATTTATAAAGACATTAAGACATTAGCTATTAGTGGTATGCATTCATTTAGTTGTAACAAATGCGTGTATGTAGACCTCAGGCAGGTATGTCAGGCATGACACTGTGGCATTATGTGTCTGAGCAGTAGGTCAGCTGCGGTCAGCTGTCCCACCAAAATACAGATTCCCTCAAAGAAAACTGTCCTCGTAAATGTCCAGCTTCCTAAAGATAGATGTAGACTGGCTAAAGGGGTATCCATAAATCACTGCATGATGGGCGCTGGTAAAACTTAGACTCACAAACAACATCACCTCTGAAACCCAAGCCCGCATGCTCTAGATTCTTCTCATACAAACCCTAAACAATACAAACCTACCCCATCTCCAGTAGACCCATCATGGACAGTATTGGTCTGTCTGCTATGCTGACCCTGAGTAAACATGCCCTGATCCACGTCTCTGACAGAAGAGCTGTGCCTCAGGTGTTTTAGTGCTCAGAAGGGACCTCTGACCTCTGACCACTGGTGAATGTGATCTAGTACAGCCTCAAGATCTACTGCCGATTCCGGTCACACATTCCAGACGGAATTCAACACCTGTTGAACATGCT
Source organism: Enteromius unitaeniatus (assembly GCA_032359435.1). Classification (NCBI taxonomy): domain Eukaryota; kingdom Metazoa; phylum Chordata; class Actinopteri; order Cypriniformes; family Cyprinidae; genus Enteromius; species Enteromius unitaeniatus. The sequence continues at coordinate 18,568,941 of JAUMHI010000054.1, read as the reverse complement.
GAGAAAAACAGAGAGAAAACAAACAGATGACTAGAGTAAAGAAATCTGTGAAACAAGGATGAAAATGTGAGGAATACTAAATTAGTGGATTATTTAGGATTTTATATTATCAACTGAGAGTCACTGAAAAGGAAAGCCATTTCTATATTATGATGTAATGAAGAAAACAATCGTTATTTTTAAATTGTTCAGTTTCACTATTTTTTTATTTGATTTTAGCTATTTTGCAGTAAATTCATTTTGAGTAATATGAGCTTAATAACTGTACGCATGATTAAAAGATTTAGAAATTAAAATAGTCCTGAGTAAAGTTGTAGTACACAGCACTAAAACAAGTCCAAACAATTCACTTAATGGAGACCCTGCTGGCAGAACTTTGGAATAACATCCAATGCACCCAATAATACTGGGAGCAGTAGGACTACCCAAAATCAAGAAGACTGATAAAATGTTAAACTTATGCAAATTAAACATACATGAAGTCCTCTAGAGTGTAATTCATAATGAAGTCCGTGAAACATGTAATTATCAGCCTAATTCTGCAGATAATGAAACGTGTTGCCTGAGAAACTGCTCTATCAATCAAATAACAGACATGACTCACGACTGCAACTTGCTCAGGTGAACTAAGTAAACTACTATTATTTTTCTAAATGAGCAGACTAACAATAGCTGCATCCCAAAAGTCGTATCTTAGAGATCAAAATATCATCAGGCCTTGTAAACACTTTTGACATTTTTTTTCCAGTTTATTATCAAAAAGGTGAACATATGTGTCTGTATTAAAACACATGCAGTATTTATGCCATTCTCTCTCTGCTGCCTTTTGTAACAAGACACACAATCAAGCGATCTGACTCTCAGTGTGATTCCCAACAGATTTTCAATCAGGGTTCGCTGAGAGAAGCATCAGCACGCAACAGCATGTGCCGCCTTGGAGTGCATGAGGAAGAATAATTTACTACAAAGATATCTTGCACAGGATCAGTTAATCTCATACAAAGTTAATTTAGGGAAGAGATATCAAGACAAGAGGCCTCATCAATGTGAAGGATGCTAGAAAGTTCTTTCATCGTAGGGGTAACATCGTCAGCCTTGGTGTGGCATGTTCACTGACAGCGAATAATTGCATTTATACAACGAATCTTAGGCTGCTCCTACAACAGGCATCTAATAATCAGACATTTTTGCTCTTAAAATAAAAATGAGCCAAAAAAGGATAAATAATACTTACCCTCAAGATGTAGATGAGTTACTTATTCACCAATGGATCCTCTACAGTGAATGGGTACCGTCACGATGAGAATTAAAACAGCTGATAATTACATCACATTAAAAGGTCTTAATTATAAACGTGTTTATCTACAAACAGCTTTTAATTTTGCAAGACATTAACTGTTGTGTGGATTACTTGTGTTTATATTAGTTGTTTGGACTCTCATTCTGACGGCACCCATTCATGGCAGAAAGCAAGTCATGCTAATCCATCGAGACATCCATCTAATGAACTCATCTACATCTTAAATGGCCTGGGGGAAAGCACATTTTTATTTTTACCATTCCTTTAAGGTGTCAGAACAGTACTAACTACGATGAATAATCTCACAATCATGTTGATGTAGCACAGTCTGCGTTGGCTTTTACCCAAGATACCACTGCGGTCACATCGCACATCTGAAAAGCAACAATTCACCGAACGGAAAGCACAGGAGGAAAAAAAACACCCAGCTTGAGTTATTGTTGAGGTGAGTAAAAACAGAAAAAGACAGAAGCTAAAACCCGAAAAACAACTCACACATAGAGGGAGGCTTTCATATTTTGTGTTTAATGGTCCTCTTACTGTTCCCCACTGTGGCAGAGTGTGTAGTCGAACGCAATGAAAGCTCACACAAACAAGACCACTAGATGTGTGAGTCAGAAACGAGAGTAAACATTGCCCCAGGACAGGAGACCAAAATAAAAGCATGATTTAATGTACAAAGATCTCTTCAGACAAAGCAAAAAGCTCCAAACTCCTCCTGAGAGTCTGCGTCTCATCTCGGTCTGTACATGTTTGTGTAAGTGGTCCTCCTTGTGTTTAAAGATGTCTACAAATGGAATGTCCCGCACACTCAAAACTCACATTTTAGGGAAATAGCTATCAGAAGGCATTGCTTCAGCTTTTGCGCATGACTGCACTGCCCCACATTAGGCCACATGTATCCCAGCATTCCATGAAACAATGGGAGAGAAACAGGGTGACTGGAGAAGCCCTTGGCATAAACTCACGAGCTCTTCCTTGACCAAAACACTTCACTGTTTTCCCAGCTGCCTCAAAATAGAGCACACTGTAAATCTCCCACCCGTCATCTCTCTCACTCACATTATTCACTATGCTTTCTTACAAACACTGAGCAAAAGAATAGACTATTTCTTATAAGTAAAGTGTGTGATTTACGCACCACTACCTTAACTAAAACAAGATGGAAAAATAAGGACTTTTCAAACAGTGTTGCCCTTTAATTTTATCATTAAACTACCTGTAGAGGGAAATCCATTAGGATCTTCATTCATCTCAGTGGAGCTCAGTTAGATCATGCTAAAGGAATGCGGATGGCAAAAGTCATGTGACTGACTTGTAAATGACACGACACCATACGTACACACGCACACACACACACGAAACAGGTACTGATGAAACTAACACACACACACACACACACACACATATATACTGGGTAACACTTTAGAATAGGATAGTTAACTATTAACTACAACTTTTCCCTCAATAAATTCTTCATTTGCTGCTTATTAATAGTTAGTAAGTTCATGTTTAGGTATCGGTTAGGATTAGGGATGTAAAATAAGACATTAATATATGTTTAATTAGCACTAATGGCTAATATTCTAGTAATATGCATACCAATAAGCAATTAATAAGTGTAACCGTAAAATAAAGAGTTACCAGACTGTATTTACTGTATGTATATATACAGTTATTTATTACTTAAAAACAGGAATTGATCAAATTATTTAGTTTTTACTATAATATATTATTAATACTATAAAGGTAGTTTAGTTTATTTATTATACTACATTTTGGTAAGTTTAAATGTTCGTCAAAACCTTTTCAGCATAATCATGTTACAGCTTTTATGAGCAGGAGCTGAATGATAAAGGTGACAGAAGGACTAGAAATATTTACTATACATATTAGAATTTGTATAAGAGGAAGGTTATTATAATTTGTGTGCTGTATGAGAACCTCAAAACTTCCTAACTTTTATTTAAAAGTAAAAAAGTTCCAATAAATCAATCAAATACTGTCCACAATGTGTCCACAAACAAACCCAAAAAAAAGTAATAGAAGTGAAGCGATGAACTATCACATGAAATCTGCAGGAGGTGGTGAGGATTGACAGAGTTCCAGATTGGAGAACAGGCTGATGAAACGAGAGCCAGGACAATACAGAATGTCACTCAGCCAGAGAAAGACACAGGCCATAAGGGCTGGATTCAACTCCCACTTCACTCCTACACAAACACACACACAACACAAAAAAAACATGAACTTGGAAAACAAGTGTGTTTGTAGTGTGTGCTGGAATCAGTTCCAAAGGATGAGAGAAGGTCTGATCATCTCTGCTGAGAAAACACAGGATTTTAAGGTTAAACTGAAGGGTTACAAAATATTCAGACTATATAGACTAGTATGGATGAATAGGCTTTAGATCAGTGGGCAAGATGAAAACAGATAAGGCTTGTCCAAAACGTCCAAAATTTGTCCCTAAACTTTCAAAAAAAGTCTCAAAAGTGCTGGGGAAGTCACTATATCGAACTACAAAATTGCCAAATTGGCAACAATGCTTACATTACGAGCCCTTCAGTAATTTAATCTAAATTAAATTATAATCTTAGCCAATCACACATTTCATGAGAAGACATTTCCTTGTTGCTAGTGTGATATCCTTTGTGATATGATTCAAAACACTGATATTCTGATATATCCAAACAAATAAAATGAAATCAGCTCTGAATTCCATTCATTCTAAATTCATCTACCGACATCTGAGTGCGCACTGTCCTCTAGTGGTCATATGGTGTTATTGCTCTTCTTTAGTGATGTAGCCTACTAGTTGCCTGCAGTGCCATTCAGATCAATATTTCCCAGGCCCTCTTGATCTCAAACACATTAGCTGTTTATTCCTGCTGCTCCATTGATCTAGAAAGAAAATCTGCAAACTGTGCACAATACACACAGTATTCAGTTTCAAGACAAATGCAAAATAATTAGGCTACTGCAGCAACAATATTAACATGTGTGTGTGTGGGGAGGGGGGGGGTCGCAGATATACAGTATATAAGAAATGAGTTATGTACTGGTGCAGTGTATGTACTGGCTCAGATATACAGTATATAAGAAATGACCTTCAGTCTGATTTTATTCATGACATCATTAACATGTCTTAAAGTATTTTCCAGTGTCTCTCATTCCAAGTTATTTAAACCATTGTATGCTATTAATCCACAGTAATGTATCAAACTTCTGACATGACCAATATATTACAAAAGAAAGATAGGTATATACATCTCAGCTTCAAGAGTTGACCCAAGTTGGGTCAGCCCATCATTAGAGTCTCAGATTATTTATTATTATAATTGCATTTGGGTGAGTAGGTCTTCCAGATGTATCATTCTTGAGGACCAGGGTTAGATCTTAACTATATTTCTGCTCACAGATTTCGGTAAAAACAGTTAGGCTACATATAAATTAATTCGGCCTAATTAAATATTACATCAAGCCAAGACTAATCCCATCCTGTTGAGGATCACTGAACAAGTAATCCATTTTATAAATTCATATATACACGTAGTCTGTGATCATTCCTCCTTCCAGACTTCATAAGTGCGGGGGGAAGAATGCTGGCTGGAGAAAGCCATCGGGCAAAAACGGATGCAAAAGCCCACCGGAAGATGTCAGCTGCACCGGGCCAGAATGAAAGATGACGTTCCCGGAGCTGAATGGAGGGTGGAGGACAGATGTGGAGCCACAGGTCGGGCTGATGTTCGTGCCAGGTTGCAGGGAACTCTCTGCGCCGGGGTTCTGCTTTTTCCACTTAGTTCTTCGGTTCTGGAACCATATCTTGACTTGGGTTTCGGTCAGGCTCAGCGAGAGCGCGAGATTTAGTCGCTCGCATACGGATAAATAACGCGTAGCGCGGAATTTGTTCTCCAGAGCCACCAGTTGTTCGTATGTGAACGCGGTTCTGGCGCGCCGCGGCTTCGCGCAGCTGTGATCCGAGCGCCTCCGCCGCTGCCGCGACGCATCCTCCGCCGCTGGGGTCCCTCGCTCTTCACCTGCCTCATCCGGTTCTTCACATGGAGAAAAGCCCGATCTTACATTTCTGAGTGAGGTTGATGGGTCCAAATCAACATCTGGATCAGGAGGATGGAGTCTGGCGCAGATTTGATGGTCATCAGTTGATCGATCACCTGTCAATAAAAATATATCGATATGTCAAGTTTCTTTCAAATGCAGGTAATGCATTTAATTATATCTCATTTCTGACGAATGCAATTCGTTTAGGCTATTTTATTAAACAGAACCCAAATATTGACCTTGGGTTGTCTCATCTGATAAAGTTAAACCAGCTTTAAACGCTTGAAATTAAGGACGCAGGCCTAAACGCATACACAGGGTGTTGCTAGAGTGCTCTGGCCTATTGCTGGGCGTTGCTATGGAGTTCTGATTGGTGCTTTGACTGGCAGTGAAACTAGCCTAAGGATAAAATAAGTAATGCACAAGTAAGTTTTATTAGTTAAGTTGTTATGAATGAATAATAATGCTTCAGTTAATAAAATGAACTACTATATGTTTATTAGACTATAGAATAAGGCTAATTGATACGGTTCGCCATTGCAAAGTAAACCTTGGCCTATTGTAGGCCTTCCACAGTTAAAAATTAAATCAATAAAATAATTAAACAATTGCACAATTAAATAAGAATTTTAGCATCAAGATAAATCTGATCCAGTGATCAGTGAAGTAACTGCTAAGAATTAAACGAATGAAGGTGAGTAGGGCTGTACAGGAAGAGGAGGTTGTTACTGTTTGTGGACTGACGTGGAATGGGCCATAATCCCTCAACAATTTCAAAATCACAAATCGCCTCAAATGTCATGTTGCGGAAAGAAACCCTAGTTAAATCCAGCTCTGCCATCCAGCCATGACGCGCTAATGGAGTTTCATATTTGTCGGCAGATCGATAAATGTCATCTATTTAAAGGGAAGTTTTAATCGAACGATATTTGGGATCAGACATGGCAGGGGTTTGAAGTTGGGAGCTGCAAGCTGCTGGAGGGAGATATGCAGCATCCAGTAATGGGATATCGATCAAAGTGAGCGCAGGCATCCTCAATGGGACGATTTAAACAATTATCTGCCCTGACTGTCCCAATGGCAATCACTTACTCAGCTGCGGCTGCTTAAAGAAAACGCAGTCTTGGAAATGAGGGGAAGGTCAAATTCACAATCTAATGACACAATGTGGCACAAAAGGTCTGTTTGGAGGAGACATACAATGATAAACCCTACACTATAAAATCCGCACTTTATATGTGAAACGCATCTAGGAATAGCCTATTTTAAACCTTCAAAATAATTGTGAGGTATATTTTTCCTCGGAATTCTATATGCTGGCGTAACCCCAAAAGACAAAGGTTGCAGAGGTCTCAAAAAAACATTGTTTTAACATATAAGTACGTTTCAGAACAATGTGTCAGTAAGCACAAAAGTTAGATTACAAGTTACTTTACTGAAAAGAGGTCGCTATAGTCAGGTGGTAACCATGGTAACAGCTGCTCTATCGCTCATCGCGAGCATAAGCAGAATTATTTGTCACCTCATTATAGAGTTGCATCAGAAATACAGCCTATTAGTGTTTCGTTAAGAAAGCAAGAGACACATTTAATAAACGCAGTCAAAAAATATCCTACCCAGAGAAACTGTTTAAAAAGTTCAACACTCTAAAACAATAATTGATTATATTTCCTCACCTTTATTTTTGCAGGCAGGAAGCGATTCTTCTTGCCCAAGACTTTCTTTCCCATTGCGCGGTTCCTGCAAACTCCCAAATTCTGTGATTTCTGAAAATGACGTCCGTTCTTTCTCCGACACGGCATGTGTTTTTTTACTTGTAAACTTTTTAGGATCCAGTATGTCAATTATCGAGAAGGAAATCCGATGACCCGATGCTGTTTTCACTCCGGACTCCTGATATTCAAGCATTTTCCAAATTCCAGGAGTATTTCTGATATCTTAAATCTGTATTTTCCTGCAAAGCAGACACAGAAAGCGGATGCGGGTTCTGCTCGGGTGTGAGGCTCTTCGGTCAGATGTCAGAAGATGAAGGTGTGCTTGAGCTCTTTAACAGGTCCATTAGAGGAGACGCGTGAACGCGAGCGTTTAACGGGATCCCTTTCGATTGGCTGAGAGCATTCAGTACTTAAACCTGCGCTCATTTCAATCAATACAACACGGACAAGTTCCCAGGCTGACAAGTGGCATAACTCAAGAAACTGTTGCATCTAATCCTTAACCTACACTCTTTAGTCTTTAGTGTTAGCAAAGAGCCCTTGCAAGATCATTTGAAAGGATTCTTGGATGAGCTATATAATACCTGAGTGTACATATCAGAAATTTGTATTGTGATTGTGTTTAAAATTATATAAATAACATCCTTATTACAGCTGAAAAAACAAAAAAATCACCCTTTTCAGTAACGAATGAGAAATATTATCATTGCACCTCAATAAAAACTGCCAATTTTCCAGTCAAAGAATTTTTTTCCAGGCAAATAAATTATGTAGGGTCAGTAAAGTGTGTTGGCTTATTTCATAGTCAATAGCTTAAGCCAGTATCTTCACATTCACTATTAGGGCATCAATCTGCCAAAGCTTGGGATGAATCAATAAACGTGTGTCCAGCACTGATAAATGAGAAGCTCTCCTTCAAATCACTACTGTTTCACTATCTAGCTAGTGATTTGCTTCTGTTAGTCTATTCGCCAAAATAAATACATTTAAAAAGCTACTGGTTTATTTCACAAGACTTAAACTGGCATCTATATTAATGCTTGAGATATTAAAAGGGGCCACACTTAAATGGTTAATTAACAAAGTGGAAAGTCTATTATCAAATAAGTTATTTTTAAAAATGTCTTTTTTTTAGTTCATGTAAGTGAACCAAGTAAATGAATTTTACATTTTTGATCAAGCTAACCCTTAAAATGCATGAACGGCATTACATTAGACAAAGAAAAAAAATCACATTTAAGAATTTATTACAGAAATATATTAAGATTAACTACACCTGTGTTAACTTAAATGTAATTAACTTCATACATACTGATTGCAAAAAATATACATAAATGTTATTTTTGAGAAAAGCATATATCCAGTTAGATTTGTTTGCTTTAAAGCAAGCAAATACTCACTGTAGATCAAAAAGACAAGTGCATTGTCAGAATACCACACACATACACAGACACCATATCAAACCCTTGTCCGTTTCTCAGATCACAGATGTTGATTCCTCTTATTTACGGCACAGAGTGACTTAACCTCCCCTGCACTGCCATTCAGTTGTATTTCGACTTGTTTGCTGGCAGACTGCAGTGTATATTTTGTGGTTAAACTTCAGACGCTCACTGTCCGAACAGGGACTGTTTGCTTGCATTAGCATGTCTAAGCCCAGCGGCTTGCACTAAGTGAGCTCCATAAGAATGGGGGCTGAAGTCTTTCCTGCAAGTTTACAACTTCCTCTCTGCAGGCCTGACACTATGCACATCTGTTTACACAGGACCAGAACACAAAAGTGTGGCCCAGGGGGCACAACGTAGTCCCAGGTACTGGAGATAAAGAACACACAAGAGGTAAGGTGGAGAATTCCAAAACAGCTGCTGGAGCCAAGAGGAAAACTTTTGGGTGCAATGCCTGGGGAGAGGGGCACACTTCCAGACAAACCTCCCCACTGTTCCAGCACCCCACCTCCTGACCATAAACTCATCAGAGCACCAGGAAGATCTGCTAAATGTCAGATCATTCGTGTAGTCGCGTCTTGTGGTTTGTCTCTGTTTACGGATGGGCGTTGACTCTTTGCTTGGCTTTGTCCCTTTATTCCTATCCGGAGTGCAGTGGACAATTGAATGGGAAACTGCTGAAATGTCACTCTTTTGAAGATTACAACTACAGTGCACTAAAAGTCTCATGCATTCCCCTCTTTACATTGAGAAGGGACTTTAAAAAGCTTATGAGGGGTGTAAAGAGTTTAACTTATCTGTCTCTGAAAAGCAATGCTTGTTACAGTGAGGCAGCATTGCTTTGATATTCCTCAAACTTTCTGTTCAGGTAAACTGCTATTTATCCCAAACCACTTAATATAGATTTAACATATATTTTTGGTAAATAATTTAACCCCTTAAATGTGCTATTTATATTACGTAACTCAATCAATTTAAGATTAAAACTGTTCAGCGTTACTAGTCAAGATTGTTGATTGTTGTTTAACCAAAGCCTACAACTTGCTTTCTACTGCTCCCCATTTCCTTCAGAATAAAACACATTTAGTTGACAAATATGATATCAATTTGCAGAAATGCTAAGAAATGCTATCTAAAAATTAATTGCACAATACTTGTCAAACAATCTGAATCCTATGAAATACATTACCACAAAAGATCTGGAATCGAACTGCTGTGCTCATCCAGCATAAGTGTCGGAAGCATTATACCAAAACTTTTGGGCATTACATGAGAGTGATGTTTCAGGATGTCTATTGTGAACACAAGGTCGGCAGCATTGTTTGGTAATTGTGCAAACAGTTCTACCTGTTCAGCAGCAGGCGTAATGAAGGCTTGCTGGCAGCGTCCGGGACGGGTGAGCGCGTCTGGCAGATGCTGACATGCAGCAGATGTGGAAAGTGGCTGGGTGATTTGTTAAGGGCCTGGATCACAGCAAAAGAGGGCAATTAGACCAGGGGACACTGTCACACATTCACGGACATTGGACCCCTTTTCACAAACACACACTCTTTCCCAGAGGTAAAGGTCAGTTCACTCCACAGACTTTATACGCCAGCTTAGAATTACAGCTATCACTATACATCCAAAGCATGTAAATGACAGAAGAAACAACCTCAGGGAATCAAGCCATAATATTTTATGTATAGACTTGAATTACTAGACTAGATTAGACTAGACTGGACTAGAAATAAATTAAAAACTGGGGCTGGTGGAAAATTGCATTATGGTGCAATAAAATTCCTTTAAAACAGATCTAATACTTAGCAGAAGTTAAATGGAATCGGTCTCTATTTGTGAAATTAATTTTATCAAACACAATTTTATGATAATTGGTTTGACACTGGCCCTCAACAAAACAGAACAGAAATTTAATTTTCTAACACAATTTTATGAAGATTGGAAAAACAGTTTGACACTGGCCCTCAACAGAACAGAATAGAACTAAATAGAATAGAATAGAACAGAATTTAATAGCATCGAATAGAATAAAATGCTAAACCTTTAAATTGTGAAAAAATGGAAATCACATAAAATTAGATGATGGTATATAAAAAAAAGGCCATCAAACAAAGCAATCTCCATAATTCCTTAATTATGTGACATTGGGTGAAGGGAAATCTCATCTGAGAACCTGAATTTACTTCTGTCTCATGCCATGTCTGTTACGGTCTTTCACTGTCACTAGAAATGACAGGACTCCGTGAGCAGTGTAAATTTTTATTGGCGTCTGTCACACTGGTAACGCACACACATCTATGTTTTGTGTCAGCTGTTTAGAGTTGCACATACTAAATGCATGCAGAGGTGCCAGACTTCATTGGCTGAGAAGTGCAACCCCATGCTACACAGGGAGACGGGATGCCTTTAGGACTGCAGCATAATCACAGAGTCTTCGGTGAATGGACACTCGGGTTACTGCACTGCTAATGTAGAGTGTAAAAGAAAGAATTACACGCGGTCTGAGGTTATGGGCCGCAGTCGATGTGATGTTCTGTCACTCAGCACTTGCATTGATTGCTCATTGTTCGCAGAAGGTCACATCATAATTCATTAAATCTTAATGAGTCCCCCTGGAACCACCTGCACGCCTTTCCTCAATTGCCCCTTTAAATTACGAGCGACTCTCGCGCTCAGCGAGCTCAAAAATGAAGATATATTGTCCATGTAAAGAAGAGAGCTATTAGTAACATTATTTAAACAGCACTTTTTAAAGCCAGGGGGAGACTGACTTTATGAAGGGCAATTAGGTACTCACTATAATTGATAATTCATACTCATCACAATTAGGCAGTATAAATAGGGTGTCTGGGATTAATGGTTATGGCTGTTCTGAGAGAGAGACACTGGGTAGAACTGGTCAGGCATGGCAGGACTGAATTCATCTCTATTTGTGGAGGAAACAGATTGTGTTTGTCCCTTCAACACACACCCGAATTATCCAACGATCCCTCAACTTCAGATTGTTCTATTGGTGATGCTTTTCCAAAACTTTGTAAAATGTGTGCAACTTAAAACTGGCATGTACTGATTCTTGAGACATGGGACAAAACACCAAACCCTCCAAGCTACTTAAAATATATTCAATGTATTTCACAAAGAATAAATGACTAATATTTGTTTCCACATTTCTGCTTCTGTGACACTTCTTATTATACTGCATATTCAGTTTCTTTTGTTTGATTTATTTATGTTTATTTCTTTTTTGCAAGTTCAATCTTGTCTCAACACAGATAAAATACAGCAAGTGGTTGCAGTCTATTTATTTGTGCAAGAGTTAAATAAACATATTTAGTTGACTTTAAAAATCAACAAATATTTTTTGCAATAACGTAAAAAAAAAATTTCAGTGTAGTATGATTTGTTCCATGTTTCATGGAGAAAGAATGTACTTTACATGTATGATCATAAGCAGTGTTTAGACACCAGACGGCTAAGGTGAAGGTCTTGCGTAGCTTTGCTCTCTGTTGACACCAGCATAATTGCTATACTGAGTGCTGGATCAGGCAATCCTTACAAATCAATAAAGTCTTCACTAGCCATTTCCCCCAGTGATTCTGCCCTCATTTCTCCTCTAATTGTTCTTTTTCATCCAGGAAGGTCTACGGCTATGCCATGAGCAAAACGTGTGTTTACGTCAGCATGTTTCGGTACTGTAAAATGTAATCTTAAAACAACACTGCAGAAGAGACCTAAACAGTACACACAATATATTTTTTTTCTCTCCTCCAGACCCAGTCTTGACCTTGCGCTACCTCATGTAGTACATTTTATATTTTTGCTGTACGTACGCCTAAAAACCACAAAGTAATGCCAATCCCTTTTCCACATTTCTAAATACAAATTCCTAGTATAAACACTAGTGAAAGAAATCTATAATCATGAGCTAGAACTCTGATAAAATGTCCGAAACGTGATGTTTAAGATATGAGACATGCATCTCAAATATATTGAATATATTTAGAAAATACCCTATTTTATCTTTATAGCACCTACATTGACACAGAGAAGTACAAAGTTAGCTGCCTTTATGAGTATAAATAAATTAGTCTATATAAAATTGACAAAGAACATACACTGAGGTGCAAAATCACTTGATGAAAACATTCTAATTTGTATACCGCCTAATTATGGAGAAATAAAGCTATAAATAATGATAGACACCTAAGTAAAAATAAAGCACATGATTGGTTCTTGACATGACAGATAAAAGTAAATTTTGATTTGCAGCAAAAAACTATGTCATTACTTTTTTGATCATAAAGAGAGACAGATTCATGGATAATGCAATTGCTTATGAAATAAAAGCCTCTGTCCACTCGGAGACCGGAGATTTAGAACAGGAGCATGATAGCATGACTTCTCTAACCTTGGTGTTGGACAAACTGATCACGTACGACAAACTTTCCTCATATGTTATGGCTTGCAGAGAATTATAGGTCAATTTAGGCTCGGTCAGTGAGACGACCCTCGTCAACAACCTCTATTTCACCATCCGTCCTCTTTAGAAGTTGACCTTTGCGATTTTTCTTGCAAGGAGAGCAGACTCTACATTGCAATGATGTGTGCTCGTAGTGTGGTCAGTCCTCATGTTGTGCTGGATGGGCACTCATGTGTAGTGATGCTTGCAGGGCCCATCCTGTGACTCTGGGGCATATGGACTCTACTGCCCATTTCCCTGGGGCATTATTGCCATGCTGATTTACTACCAGTGAAGGACAATCATCAGAGACCAAATTATACCCCAATCACAGTGTGTGAGTGTTTGTTCATGGTCTTTAGGTTAAAGCAATGAAGGGTGAAAACCTCTATAGACAATCAATTACCTTACAATTAGTATGGTTTATACTATCATCTCTTATTTTAGAAGGCTGCTTTAAAATATACACATCCAAACACAAATAAATTAGCAAATGAGTTTGTGCATGGTCATATTTGTACAGTTTTTGACATATTGCACCATATTTAAGAAATGGGATCCTTGATGTTTGGAAGTGAGAACCACTTATCTTTAACATTAAAGGTAATAGATCTCAAGGGTGAGATTTTTATCGGCATTTCTCATTACCAACCTATTGGTGTTTATAGCGATGGTCATAAATGGCTCCCTGTGGTGCTGTGTTTTATGAAGAGATCGGCTGTCAGGGCATATGCGTTAGAATCACTGCAAGAGGCAATGACACTGGTCAAGTTTAAAGACCTGAGAGAGTGGAAAGAGAGAGTATATTACTATACAGGAAACCGGGATGTACTAGATTTAACTGAGAATTCATATCTCACAACAAAAATAAATAAATAAATTATATATATATATATATATATATATAT
>JAUMHI010000054.1:18543156-18554822 GCA_032359435.1 Enteromius unitaeniatus | reverse complement strand
GAAATGGTTTTCACTTCACAGGTGTGCCTTATCAGGGTTAATTAGTGGAATTTCTTGCTTTATCAATGGGGTTGGGATCATCAGTTGTGTTGTGCAGAAGTTAGGTTACTACAGAGTAGACCAAGAGTAACTTTTGCTTCTGAAGACAAGTTCATCCGAGTCACCAGCCTCAGAAATCGCAAGTCAACAGCAGCTCAGATCAGAGACCAGATAAATGCCACACAGAGTTCTAGCAGCAGAGCCAGCTCTAGAACAACTGTTAAGAGGAGACTGTACGAATCAGGCCTTCGTGGTCAAATAGCTGCCAGGAAACCACTGCTAAGGAGAGGCAACAAGCAAGAGATTAGTTTGGGCCAAGAAACGTAAAGAAATGGACATTAGACCAGTGGAAATCTGTGCTTTGGTCTGATAAGTCTAAATTTGAGATCTTTGGTTTCAACCACCATGTCTTTGTGAAAAGGTGAACGGATGGATTCCACATGCCTGGGTCCCACTGTGAAGCATGGAGGAGGAGGTGTGATGGTGTGGGGGTGTTTTGCTGGTGACACTGTTGGGGATTTATTCAAAGTTGAAGGCACATTGAACCAGCATAGCTACCACAGCATCCTGCAGCGATATGCCATCCCATCCAGTTTGCGTTTAGTTGGACGATCATTTATTTTTGAAAAGGACAATGACCCAAAACACACCTCCTGGCTGTGTAAGGGCTATTTGACCAAGAAGGAGAGTGATGACCTGGCCTCCACAGTCACCGGACCTGAACCCAATCAAAACATAGTTTTCAAACTCGTTTCGGGAGGAGAGTTCAAAGTTAATTTCTAGCTCTGCCTCCAATCATCCAATTTTCCTGTCTTCCTATCAAATACTCCGCTCAGCCCTATAAATAACCAGAGTCCCTTCCTTCCCTATCCGCGATCTAAGCATCCCTCCACCTCCCCTACTCCTCCTATTTTCAAAGGGGGGGGGAGCTCTCGGGGTTAGAAATCGGCTGTCCGCCTCCTTCCCTGCCCGAGCCCTTAAGGCCATTCTCCCTAGGGCTCGGCTGCTCTTCTCTTCATTTAAATACTTTACAGTAAATAAAGGTCATTAATTGAATTCATTTCATCTTGGCCAAATCAATAGTCTTGTTGGCTGGTCTTGAATCTGTGTCACTAAACAGCAGATGTACCAACTGTGACAACTTACCCCATATAGTCTGAACTATGAACACATGACTACAATGCAGATTTCTGTATAGTTGGCAGTATAGTTTGTTAAATTAGCTTTTCTAGCAATAACGGTGGACATAGTATCTTGTAGTCTGCAAGACAACATTGATTTGTGAGGATCAGGTATATGTTAAGTTTTCATTAATAAAAAAAGCTTGATGAATGGGCCAAAATAATTATGTAATTAAAATAACAAAAAGCATAGGGTAGCTGCTGTACCTGTAATTAATCTGTTGGAGGAGTCACTTGTTAACAAATTGGACTTCCAGGGCAATTTCTCACTCACATGGTTTGCTAAACTGATAAATGAATATCTTACCCACCCAGCAAACACAGTTCACAGACTCCTAAATGAAACGAGCTAAAGCCATTCAATAAATGCCAGACAGCAATGTGAGTATAAACCTCAAAATAAAAAACTATTTCAACGTAACTTAAAGGCCCCTTGGGTATATTTAGGTTTACTTATCAATTATATTCTCAAAACTATTTTATATCTCTTGCTGTTAGCTGTACATTTATTCAAAACGTATATTAAGATACAACATTAACGTTAGGCACAAGCAACAATGCTTTTACAGTGTCGGCTTTGTGGTTGTTTGACGAGTTGTTGCTAAGCGGTTGCTAGGGCGTCCTGGATGGTTATTTAATGGCTTGAGCACTTTATTTAATTTAATTGAGCACTAATGTATGAGCAGCAGTAACTTAGCAAACAACTGCACTCTAACGAGTCCGTGTCACATTGCTAGAGAAGACCTAGTGTAGCCATTGCTCAGCCAATCAGCGCTCAGTACACTTCCACCGCTGAGAGAAGCACGCAGCGAAACAACGCGAGATCTTCAGGCGAGAGAGAGAGAGAGAGAGAGATTCAGCGAGAGGAACCGTAACACCGGCGAGCCAGAACCCGATTCCCCCTCTGCGGACACGCTGGACAAAGCGAAGGGTTTTCATGCTCTTGAGAACGCACAAAAACATCACAGGTAAATGATACGTTCATCTGCCGCCGTGAAATAGCGTCCAAACGGCTTTACACGGGCTGGGAAGAAGAGGTGGGATGACGTCATCGCCGCCGCCGCTTTCTTTCAGTCCGTAACGTAAACGTTTTAACGTGCTCGGTGTAAATGACCCGTTACCCTATTAATTATACAGTGTTGGCTGAAAGTCAACAAGCCACTGCGGGTGCCACTCTGTTAGACTGAGCACTGTGCAGCACCCAATAAGGTTTGTGTGTGGGCATTGGTGATGTCCTATTCAGTATTTTATCATACACTGTGTTATATATATATGTGTGTGTGAATATATATCCTGCCATTAATTCATCTGCGCTTGATTTGTTTTGTTTGTAGCTTGGTGGAGGCATGACATTAACCAGGGGCTCCTTCACTTATTCCAGCGGAGAAGAATACACCGGAGAATGGAAGGAAGGCAAGACCTTTCATCAACACTTTACATTGATTTCAATTCTCAGCACGCTTTAGACACATTGTTATTATTGTGTTTTAGGTTCTGTACTATTATTCATTATCGACGTGTTTATTTGTCCACATAAGTAAGTTTATGTAGGATATATTTTGGAATGGTTTTGGATTAATCAACTCTGCCAGATACAAACCAAATTGTGTTTATTGTATAGGCTATAGCTATATGCAGCTGATTTAAAATAATAGAAATGAGCTTTTTTTATAATTGTGGTAATAGATTTGACATACTACAATTGCTATATCAGCAAAATCTAAAAATGTTGAAACATTATGAAAGAGGTTTATATCTGTCAAAAGAAATGTTCTTCTATTTATCTTCTATTTATGATCTGAGGACAGGTTGTTTTAGGGGCAGTGGCTGATCTAATTCATATTTTCTTGATTGAATGTTAATTGAAAAGCTTACAATAGGCAACGTTCCCATTATGACAGCTTGCCCTCATGTAGTGTGACCATGGTTTTGGCTATTTACATTTTTTTTAACCAAAACTGCAAAAACAAGATTTTTACACAACAAAATGTGTATATACATACTTCAGAAATCTTCAGCCTGAGAAATTTTCACTAGTGATAAAAGTGTGACAAGTAGCCCCAGTCCCACTGCATATACTAAAATGCTTAAACATTCATAAGACATGTTTTTTTCTGATTCTTGTGGAAAACGTGGTCAGGATGGCATGAGGTGGTGGTAGAGCACTGCTTCCTGATCCAAACTGCTTACGTAACAAATGCAGGTGTGATGTCAAGTAGGAATGATATTCTAATTATAGTACTAATTATCAGAGCCATTAACACACTAGAGAGCGCTCCATAGAATTAGTCTTTTGCATGAACACTCAGCGTTCATTTAGGAATCAGTGTGTTTGCTGCACAGGTCGGAGACACGGTAAAGGCGAGCTGAAGTTTGCTGATGGCACCTGTTATAAAGGTCATTTTGAGAATGGCCTGTTCCACGGATCAGGGGTGTTAGTGTTTCCTGATGGATCTAAGTGAGTGAGCATGTGAACAGATTCAAAATACTTACCTGCTTAAACAGAGATGTGAACAGTGACATTGTGACACACTATTTCTGATCAACAGGTACGAGGGTGAATTCGCCCAGGGAAAATTCCAAGGGGTCGGAATCTTCAGCAGGTTTGACGGGATGAAATTTGAAGGAGAATTTAAAAGCGGCCGTGTAGAAGGATATGGTAAATATTACACCTAAATTTGACAATAGCTTCGTTTACAAGCACCCAAATAATGAATAATGGCTTAATCAGACTGAAAAGCCATAATGTAAACACTTACGTGAAAAAAGTCAAAGTTTTTTGTACAATGACCTCAAGTCCATATGACAAACCCTAACCCTAACCACAGGTCAAGGGCTGGAGTTACAAGCCTAGAAGTTTGCGAATGTTAGTTTGAATTATGAATTTGAATTTGAATTAATTAACTATATTAGTAATGATTAGGGAAAAAGAAAACAGCATTTAAATGTTTAAATCTATTTCCTTAATTAGATTCAGAATTACCAAATGCACATGTGTAGTGCCATAAATAAAAGTTTACATACATTTTACATCTTACACACTTGTGTATATATATATATATATATATACACACCATATATATAGTAACTAAGTAAGGGATAATGTTACTGCATTACCTCTGCATTATCCCGCTTATTATACGGCTACTTGCCACATAAGGGAAAAAAATGAATTATTAAATATGAATTTTAAACATTTTATTGGCATATTTGTTTTAAATTAACATTTTCATCCTTCCGCGAAACGATATAGTACCACGTGACTAACATTCAAACGTTAGTAATACAATTTATAACATCTACATATGAATATATAATAACAGATGTATTTTAGTTATTTACAAGTATTAAATTGCAGATTATGTCATCCAGTGTTTGTCACAAGATGGCGCCAAACGATGATCTTTGTTGGCGTGGAGGGATTTTAAACGTATAAGTAGTACCGGCTATGCGTTATTACTTTGGAGCGGTTATTATTAGAAAAGAAGGAACCTGCAAATGTCTGAACTGACCAATCAGAATCCAGCATTCCAGAGCGCCGCGTAATATTAACTAATAACATTACTGTACATACTAATGATATGTATGTGGTAACAAACAAGAAAGTACTTGGTATATACATGAAAAATATGTAGTACTTACAAACAAGTGTGTGTTAATTAAGTTGGCTTTCTGATATCCGACTTAAACTCATTATTATTATTAAGTTGGCTTGAAAAAGCCAAGTTACTGATATACTATTTAAACGTATTATTATTATTCTGAGCCAAAATCTATCTCCTCCTAGAGCTTTCAAGCTAGAACCACCAAACTCAGACCTGACCTTCAGACTGGTCTGACTCGGGTTGCTACATCTTTTCAGACTGATCCGACTTACGGTTTTCCTAAAAATTACGATTGAACCTGGAAAAAATCCCATTCACGGAATGTTCAGATGAGCCAAGACTCTGGCAGCTCCTACTGTCAAAATTCAAATTCAAACACCTGCAGCCAATTAGACTCAACCAGACTTCCCTTCTATGTACTATTTCTAGCTTATTCAAACTCATTATTCATAAACTCATTCAAATCTATCTATCTATCTATCTATCGACTCAACCAGACTTCCCTTCTATGTACTATTTAAGCATCCACTCTATCTAATACTATTTCTAATGTATCTAAATCATGCTAGCAACATGCTAATAGAAACAAGCTAGCTACTAGCTTGCTAATCATGCTATCAAAATGCTATCTATCTATATCTCTCTGACTATTTTTATCTATCTTTCTATCTGACTTTTTCTAACTCTTTCAAACTGAAAACATCAAACTTAAACTTTTCAAACTTTTTAAACTTAAACTGTTTTATATTTTTAAACTTCTTGAACTTTTCAAACTTTTTTAAACTTCTATCTCTGGCTTTCTCAAGCCAACTTAAAGTTTGTCTAAACAAACTTTTTTATCTAGTGTTAAATTGCTCTCCATAACAGTGCTAAAAGTTTGAAGAACTGGTAATAACGGTGTAATATTTGTGGAAAATGGTTCACTTTATTTTACTGTCCTATTTCCATATACTTACTATGCAAGCACTGGTGTATGTACCTATTAGTTACAGAATAAGTTAAGCAGCACTCAAGTTGGGGGTATAAACATGGATGAGGTACGGGAACTACGCGTATGTCTGTATGTACAAATTGATTACCATGCATGTACGAGCCGTCTTTCTTATTTGTTACCATGTACAAACACTAAAGGTAGGTACCTTGTGTTACCAGTCATTTCAGTTCAGTTCAAAATAAAGTGCTACCCAAAAAAATGTATTAACTCCAATTGATGAACATATCCAGCTTTGATTTTGAAATAAGAGATTTTCTGCCAATGGGTGAAACTTCAGATTCAGTAGCTTATGTAGGTAAATAACTAGAAGAATAACAAATAGTACAACTATACCAGTCTGCAATATAGAGCAGCATAACGTCTATTTTTGTAGAAATAACTGAAAGCCTCACACATTGAGGTTGCACATTTTTAAGTTATAAAAAGTTGGATAATAAAAAGTATTATTTTAATTATGGGTAATATGTGTGATATGATATTTAGTTTGTAAAGGTTTATAACATGAATAAATGTAGTCTTTTTTTATTTTTCATAGGGCTGCTGACATTTCCAGATGGTTCCCATGGTGCTCCGCGAAATGAGGGAGTGTTTGAGAACAACAAGCTTCTGAAACGTGAAAAGTGTCAGGCTGTGGTGCAGAGAGCCAAGAACTCAGCATCCACTGCCCGCGGCCTCTCTGTATGACAAACTGACCTCAGTGAGAGCACCCCTAACTGCGGCTTTCAGATCAAGTAAAGAAGTCAAAGCTGACTGTGGATCTGCATTCAGGGGTGGTCTCTGCCTTCACCAAACAACGGAGCTAAAAAAAAAAGTGAGACCCATCAGACCCTCAGGGATGGATGAAAGTGTTTCCATTCCACACATCTCTGTTTCTCTCACATTGCTGCCCTGCCTTGGTTTCCTCTGTGGCTTAAAAACATCACTCAATTCTGTATGTTTGTTATGGAGGCATGGAAAAACTCTAGTCACCATCGGAGGCATTGCAGCCATGAAAGCGTGGTCACGTGAAGATATTTTTGGTAAATATATGAAGTTTGCCTTTGTGAGTCTGCGATTGTATCACTTGCGTCTGACTGTATTGTTACTATTGTAACTGTCTGTTCGTTTGAATCAACATATTCTTTATTGCACATTTGCCTTAGTTACTGCATTAAAAGTCAATATTGCTGGATTAAAATCTTGTTACAGATACACAACAGCAGTGAGGGAATGTTTTCAGCAAGTTGTCTTAATTTCTTATTTATTTGCTTCTTTCATTCATTTTAAATGGGTACATAATTATTTGATCAATTATAATTATGATATTATGACACTTTTTAGTTGTGCAGTACATTACAGAAAACGATTTGAAAAGTACATTCACTTCAGATGTTTAATGACTGGTTTGTTTGTGTGTATTTTTATTTTTTTTCCAAACTGACTGCTAATCAGCTGTTCACTCTTCCCATCATCCACAGTGTCAGAAGCCTTAGTCACTATATCATCTGAAATACACTGACACCAAAAAGCATTTTGCACTGTTATTTATTTGAGCAGAGAATCAAGAGACTGACATGAAAAATAAAGGGAAATAAAAGTCAGAAAACACCACCTGATCTTAATTTGGTGCATCATTTTAAATCATGCATATTATGTCGTGATACCATTTTAGTTTTTTTTCGTTTTTTTATCATCATCATCAGGTTAGTTCATTAACAACACTTATGGATGTCACAAATACAGTAAAATAGTAATATTGTGAAAAATTTCATTTAAGCGTAATTTATTCCTGTGATGCAAAGCTGAATTTGCATTATCATTACTCAAGTCTTCAGTGTCACATGATCGTTCAGTTATTCTCATGTGCTGATTTGGTTCTTAAAACCATTTCTTATTATCAATGCTGAAAACAGTTGTGCTGCTGAATAATTTTTCAAAAATCTTTGATAAATTTCTAATGAAAAACATTTATTTATATTGAAAATCTTTTGTAACATTGCTGATACATGTATTTGGTAAGTTTGGGAAGTATCAACTGTCAACTACAGACCGAAATACATAAAAACAAAAAAGACAAACACATTTATAACGCTTAACAAGATAGATTTCTCTCATGCTATTTATTTTATTTTATTATTTCTTTCACATTTTTGCTGTCACACCATAGGAGACAATCCGATTTTTATTTGTCTACCTATATACTGTCACATCAGTTTAATGTATCAGTGCTAAATAAAAGCATAATTAAAAAAACTGGCCTAAGAGATTCATCCAAATTAATTCCTTAATACATAGCCTAGCCTGTTACTCCTTACTGAAGGATTGGTTAACAGAATATTAACAGGGCAACCGCTAAACCACTGCAGTGTGTGACTAAAAGCTTTCTAATCATAGAACAACTGAGCGAGTGATTCACAGGCACACTGTGTGATGTTTCTATCATTGAGACTGCCAGTGACACACAAGGAAACAAAAGATCAGGGAACTGGATGAGCCAGGCCAGATTACATCTAATATCGCAGCAAAACACAAACCTACAAAGGGAAGAGCTAGATTGTTGATTCATAAACAGCCTTATATTGGGACAAACATTTGCTTTCAGCGTGCTGGATTGTGATTATATAATAAGCACAGATGTCTCACACATTGGGCATATCAATTTCCTCCACCTAAAGCCTTGCCATCTGATGCATCAGGAAACTATGCAGAGCAGTGAGCCTGTCCTGGCACACTTATCCATAGACTAAACTATAGCATGTTAAATATGTTTCAAATGAAAGATGTGTTATGCAGAAGTCGAATAGACTAAATATTGTGCATGCATATCTTAAGTAATGCAGAAATACATTAAACATAAGCAGCAACATTAAGATGTAGTTAGATGTATTAAAAGCCTTTAAAATGATCACCTGTTCAAATATTACATTCAAATCAAATAATATGTAATACCAGACAAAAGTAATGTAACTGAAAAAAGTGTCTATATTTTATTGTATTTTTTTACCAAAATACAATAAAAAAACGTAATAATGTGAAATATTATTACAATTAAGAAAATATATTTCTTTTTAAATATATTTTAAAATGTCATTTATTTCTGTGATGCAATATTTCATTACTTTAGGCTTTAGTGTCAGAAATCCTTCTTATATGCTGATTTTCTGCTCAAGAAACATTGTTATTTAATAATTAATAATAAAAATTCCAAAGTAAGAAAGAAATACTGTAATACAGAAAGGATTAAATGAAATGAATCAAAAGTGACAGGAAAGACATGCAGCCTGGTTAAGAGACTGTCAAAAATATATAAAAATTGTTTTATTCCAAAATGTTGACCAGCATTATTCTGATCTGATCAAATTATACTGTTGCTATTTAAACAGAAAAAATACAAATTATAAGCCTCAATTTGCTATAATTTAATAAAATCTCATCCAGTATACTAATGAATTGGTGAGGACAGCTAGCTTTCAGCACTAATTAACACAGAAAGTGAATAGTTACTCCGACAGAGACATAGACGCTCTAATGAAACCAATGCATCTCCATGTGTCTGTCAGGCCAGGCCAACCTCTCTCATCTGTTATAGTTTCTCCAGAGTCCAAACTGCCATTGCTTTACCTGTTCTGTGGCCATAATTCCTTTCTGAAAAACAAGAAAATTATATTTTGTATAATTTTCTCATTCTGATCTGTACTACTTACAGTATTCTTGCACAGTAAAAAACAATGGGTTATTTTTTTTAACCCAATAGATGGGTTACACATATTGGGTCATTATGTTGGGTTATTTTCTAAAAGGTTGGGTTATTTGTTCAACATCGTTGGGTTATTGTTAGTAATAACCCTGCGTTGGGTTAAATTGGTTCCAGTGGCGACGGTTCAAATTTTAACGGTCGACAAGTGAAAGCGAGTCAGGCAACAGAAGAAGCTTGCTGCCCAACAAACACACAACATTGCCTCGACATAGCCAACCTTTTAGCCACGTTGTAACAACGTGGCTTAAAGGTTGTCAGTTCTATGTCGTGTAGTTCAGGTTGTTACTATGTTGTCGTTCAACCACAGCTGCAGAAGGTTGTGCTAAGGTTGTCTGAACAACCACTGTACGACATGTATACTCGTCACTGCTTCGCAGCACCTTTTAAATTTTAACGGACCGTTGGGCTTCCTCAGGGATACGTAAGTATTTCTAATGATTTCTGTTTTAGATGAATAAAATATGGAAATATCCAAACGAAACCTACAACTTTAGTGTCCAACGTGAGATCTATTTGTTCTGTTAATAAACTGAATGGACAGAATAGCTGATATTTCCCATAGCAACTGATAGTTTGCGATCGGGTTTGGGGTAACGTTAACGTTAATGCTAACGTTTCTATTAATATCCAGATATCGTCGTTACAGGTATTTAGGAAAAATTGTTAAATATTCTGGTCATGTAAGTGAAAAAGTGTTTTAACACTACACCAAAAGTTAAAGCTATGAAAAGTGACTGACATTTCAGCACAAAGACTTGTTACACTCACAATAATTAGCCATACATTTACCTTTGTTTACTATTTTACTACATTTTCTATTGTTACTGTTAAACGTGTAAAAGACATTTTGGCACAAATACATTTTCACTTACATTCAAACTCACGGAGTAAACAATGAAGTTTTACTCAGAGCAGTGAGCACTATGTCTTACATGCTGATTAATGCTGGCACTATATATGGGGATATAGCATTTTTTCAGTGTTCTTGGAGGAGACCGATCCCCCTGCTACAGCAGGCCCGAGTGTGTCCTTCGGGACACCCCGTGAGGTTGAGATGTCTTCTGCACCATCAGAGGGTGAGTCTGATGGTGAGGCAGCCTCTGCGCCGGACAGTCGTCGCCCCGCGCCGGCTGCTCCGTCTGCTGCGGACACCGAACTGTCAGACATGCTACTCCGCGGTGTGGCATGAATCGCTTACTCGTCACGCTTGCGACTAAGCCCTTCGGCCCTCTCCGCCCCCTCTCAGTGGTTGATTCGGACGGTATGCCTCGGCTATGCGATTCAGTTCATCAGACGCCGCCTCAGTATCGCGGCATGCTCTACCTCAGTTCAGACAGAGAGCCAAGCCGCCGTATTGCGCATGGAGATTGCTGTCCTACTGGCGAGGGAAGCAATCGTCTCTCCAGCCGAGATGAGGTCGGGGTTTTACAGCCCTCACTCCTTTGTGCCCAGAAAGAACAGTGGATTGAGACCCATCCTTAACTGCGAGCTTGAACCAGTCCCTTCCTAGTGAAGCAGCCGGTCAAAAGACTCACTCCGAAGCGCGTGCTAAGCATGCAACCGGAGCCAGGGTTGGTCAGCAGCCATCGACCTAAGGACGCGTGCTTTTATGCCTCGATTTGCCTCGAACCAGACCCCTTTCAATAAAGCTGGTTTCATTCGAGGATCGAGCATATCAGTACAACACCCTGTGGCTTGTCCCTCTCAAAAACGGTTCTCTCTCTTCTATCTCTTTTTCTCGTTATGGAGCTGGACTCGATCGCTCTGCCCGCCTTACACCCAGCGCACAGGCCACGCTGAACCGCCTAGATGTCAAGCACAAGACAGCGGTCCCTCTAAAAAAAGAGGCTCCAGGGGTATATGACAGCTCGGCCGCATGCAAACATGCCTCTGGGCTGATTCATAGGAGACCGCTCAGCGTTGGTTACACGATCGGGTCCTTAGATGGGCAGCACCATGGCACACTCCGGACTGGCATTTTCCCACAGTGTAGCCATTTATTGGCCGGGCAGAGGCAGGTCGGGGACACGGGTTGGATTGTGCTACTGCAGACAGCAGAAAGGGAATGCTGTCTCCAAACAGAGGTTGGCTCATTGGGTGGTTAAAGCCAT
>JAUMHI010000054.1:18505505-18541767 GCA_032359435.1 Enteromius unitaeniatus | reverse complement strand
TCTATGAAATATCATCACAATGCATGTCAACTGATCTTTATTTATTCTTTTAAGGTTGGCACTAATATGGTGCAGTATGGTGCAGGTTAGTAAATGCTGAAGAAGTATTGTTCATTCTTGGTTCATGTTCACTAATGTTAAGTAATATTGTAAAGTGCTACCGTGTTATTTATAATGAAAAATACAAAAATAAAATGTAAGTATATTTTTATAAAACTATAATACCACCTTGATCTCGAAATAACATTGAACACGTGACTGGACTATTGTACCTCATCAGAGATGTTTGGATCTCCTCCTCTTTCCCTGAGCCGCTGCTTTGAAAAACTCCTCTGGTTCCACAGGTCCCTGAAACACACAGAAGATTGAGTTTGATGCTTAATTTAAATAAATAAAATGTAAAATATAATATTAAGGGTAAAATTTAATTAAAAATAAAGAATAAAATAAAACAAGGTTTTTCCTTACTACTAAAACATCCAACAGGTCTTTAGGAGCTGCAGTCTTGTTCCTGGTCGTCTTCTTCATCCACAGCTCAATAATGTTCCCTGCACCACCCAAATCAACAGTCTCACGCCTCAGATCAGACGAGACCTTTCTCACTCTGCCTGCATGAATGTTTCACTTCCCTTCATCACTGATTCAGAGTTCATGCATCAAGTACATGCATGAAGATGTATTACAATAAAGTTGGTAATACTTTTCTTTTTTAACTGAAACAATTGATATGAAACTGATATGAGATGCCAATTCTGATACAAGTCAGTAATATTACCAATACGGCATTCTGTATATGTCCGCTGGTGAACTGCCTCCTTTTTAAAAACAAGCAATACATAAAATATAAATATATATTATATTTTATGTATTGCTTGTTTTTACAATGTAATGTATTTTTGTGTAATGTGTAATGTATTTTTTTTTAAAATAATGTATAAACAATTAGATTTTTAGAAAAATTTTTATGCAAGACTGCATAATTAAACCAAGCCTGATGCATCTTTTGTCTATTTGTGAAATATTAAAATATAGCAATAATAGTTTAAAAGTGCTGCTATTTGTGTTTGACTGAGTAATAGAAACTACAGCTTTACTTCGGAAGCTTTGAAAGTCAACATGGATCTGTTCAGCAGCTGAGCATCAAATCAAAAATGTAAGTGAAGACTTTTACTTTTTTACATGTTTTCTCTTTCAGATCAAGCAGTTCATTCCCATTCATTCATTTCCACACATTTTTTAGCTCTAGAAATTTATTCGACACTCAAGCAGCAAATCAGCATATTAAATGAATTGTATAGGATCATATGACACTGAAACTGGAGTAAATCACAGGAACTAGATTTCCAAATATATAGAAATAAAAAGCTATTTGTATTTTAATAATTTACATAGCAACATACATATTTTTTGTGGATCAAACAAGAGCTTAAGAGACTAAAAACAAGTTTTTTTTTATTAGCAAATTAGTAAAGTCAATGAATGTTATTTACCTATGGTTATTTATTAAGATTTTTTTGTATTTAACTTAATTTGAATGTTATTTATTGCTCTGAGCAATAGCTGCATAAAGAAAATAAAAGACCTTTGAAACATGGCATTTAGGAATGGTATCAAGCATAATCATTGTGTGGTTGTTTGCATAGTAGTCAGGATAAAGTACTGTGGTATACAAAGAGAAGCCTCTGAGACGGATAAATGATTAACTGTGAGGAGGGATCAGAGCGAGACAAAACACGGCAGTGAATGAAAGAGACAAAAGCGCTGCTCGTTTTCAATTCAACACAGACATGTTTCTATCTCTACACCTGGGAGAAAACAACATCAGCTGAAATAAGAGGTAAGAAGCAACACAAATCATAGACTAGCATTCAGATTAAATGTGCTGTGAATGAAGGGTGTAGAATATTGCCTCTAAAGAACAAACAAGCAAACCATGACTCCTCCATTCATATTTCATGACTGACAGGTGAAGTTGAGAATTGGTTTTTAAAAAATGGTGACGCTGAAACACTTGAGTGTTAATGATAATGACGAAGACAGCGATCCTCTGTTACCGGAAGCCAGCAGCTTGGAGAGCCCAACCACCCAACACAGCAGGGCAGAGTCCAGGGAATTCTTCCTGAGCCGGTGGGTTCGCCCGAGATAAGCACTCTGACACATGCTGCACCGGAGATTTCATCACCTGTACAGACACATTCCTTTAAAACTGAAAGCACAGAGCATCTGAAACACCGTAAGAGTGTAAGCTTCATGAGACTGCTGTTTATGATTTCAGGAGGAACAACTTCATTTTGAGCATTGCTCTCTTGTTAAGCTGTTACTCAGCCATTCTGGTTCCTGCGTATCTGCCAACCCCAGAGCCAAGCTGGACTAACGAAAGTTCTGCTGAAACTCTGGTACAGTGTTACTCACTCACACACGCACAGTGCTGTCAAACGATTAATCACGATTAATTCAATTAAAAAAAAATTGTTTTAGTTTACATAATATATGTAACCCTGGACCACAAAACCAGTCATAAGGGTCTTTTTTTAATTGAAATTAAAATCCTAATAAATAATATTTCATTTGATGTATGGTTTGTTAGGATTTGGCTGAGATATAACTATATGAAAATCAGAATATTAAAAGCTGTCGCCTTTAAAGCGGTAAAAAAAAATTCTTAATGCATATTTGTAAACAAGAATTAAGTTATATTTTATTTATGGTAGGAAATTTACAAAATATCTTCATGGAATACAATAAGTACATTCTTTCAAAAAAAAAAGTTAATACTGTGAAATTATTAAATATATTAAAGAAAGTAAATAAATTATTGAAGTATGTCATTTTCTGAAATGTCTGATTTTGTGATGGTAAAGCTGAATTTCCCATTACTGACATCACCCTTCAAAAATCATTCTTAGATGTGGATTTGCTGAAGAAATGGTTCTTTTTATCAGTAGCTTAAGCTTAGCTTAATATATGGGTAAACCTAATTTATTTGAAATACACCTTGATAAAAGTATTGTTTGTTAAAATAACAGTTAGCCCTGTAAATTAACTCATGAAATGAATAAGTAATATTAAATTACTTATAATAATAATAATGACTTGTACAGATGCATGTTGTAAACCCGTGTCTTCTGTACTCACCTCAGGCTCTGCTGAATCAGTCAGCGGCTCTGCTGAATCGGTCCTGTCGCAGCGGCTGGAGCGTGGAGAGGGTGAGGGCGCTGTCTCGACCTGCTGGGCTGCTGAAGATTCCCGTGTTCCTGGAAAACAGCACAGGAGACTGGGCACTGCCTCCTCCTCTGGGTCTGCAGGGTAGTGAGGAGATGGTGGCTCAGGCCCTGAAAGCCCTGCCTTATACTACTATACCCACCGGCCCAGAGGCCTGCAGGAGATGTGTGGTGGTTGGAAGCGGTGGCATTTTACATGGCAAAAATCTTGGAGCTCATATAGACCAGTACAACATTATCATCAGGTTAGTTCATTAAACACTTAAGAGTGTCACTTATTTATTCCTGTGATACAAAGTTCAATTTTCAGTGTCATATGATCATTTCGAAATCATACTAATCTGCAATGAATAATGCATAACAATTTACCTTAACTAATTATACTGACTTGAATATTTTACTCTTCCTACCTAGAGTGAATGATGCTCCAGTATTTGGATATGAAAAAGACGCTGGGTCTAGAACGAGCATTCGGCTCATTTATCCAGAAGGGGCTCCTTCTAAGTCAAAAGAATACGAGAGTACTGAAATGGTGGCTTTGGTGGCATTCAAGAGTTTAGATTTAGCATGGCTCAAATCTGTGATAACCAAAGAACCTTTGGTGAGTAATGCAGAATGATTATGGGAAGGATATTCTTAATCTAGAAAGTAAATGCTAATTTTTATTTTCTACATTGTTCTGTCTGTAGAGTTGGTGGTCTAAATTGTGGTTCTGGAGGAATGTAATAGACTCTATACCTCTTCAACCAGAAAACGTCCGCATCCTAAATCCTGAAATCATGTACAGGACTGGGCAGGTGCTGCAAACATATACAGAGCAACAGAAAAAGGTGAGAACTGAGATGATTATTCAAATGTGAAAATTCAAACTACTGCCGTATTTGAATTCGAAAGGTTACTAAATAGATAATGTTTCTTCTAAAACATATACACACACACTCCTATTCAAATGATTGGGTCGGACGATCCTCTTACATGCACCCAAGCAGCATTTATTTGATTGATTTTACTTTTCAAAGCGTCACATGATCTTCAAAAACTGTTGCTTAATATTTTTATAGAAACTTTTCTTCTTTTCTTAGTAGAAGGTTCAAAAGAACAGCATTTAATGGAAATATATATATATATATATATATATATATTTTTTTTTTTTTTTTAATTTATGTTTCCATGCATGAATCATTAGACTTCTAGATCTTCTACTGAAGGCAGTTTTATGTTTTGTTTTGTTAGATGGTGCCGACGCTGGGTATAACGGCAGTGGTTCTGGCTCTGCAGGTGTGTGATGAGGTGAGTTTAGCTGGATTTGGATACGACCTGCAGCACCCTGGAGCTCTGCTGCATTATTACGGCTCTCTTCGCATGGATGCCATGAACACACAGGTGGTTCACGACGTCAGCGCTGAGACCATCTTACTGAGGGAGCTGGTCAAATCTGGAGCAGTGAGAGATCTCACCGGTGCACTGTGATGACTGTGGAAACCTTTCATCTCCCTAAAAGTTAAGAGAGATGACAAACAACACAAAACAGTCCGGAGACCTGGATTTAAGAATATGACAGTAGGATCATCTCATTATTGCTAATCATAATTTAAAAATGTAACAAAAAAAGTAATTCTTGGGTAAAATACAAATGGCAATACCCAATAACAAAGTAATATACAAAAGGCATTTAAAACGCCTACTAGAATTAAAACCAAAGCTACAATAATAGACACTTAAATACAGCCTACAAAGGAGGACAAGATTTTTCTCAAATAAATTACTTACTTCTCATTACTTTTATTTTTCTTGGAAAACTGATTACATAGGATATTATATCAGGGCATTATGTACATAAAAAGCAACATTATAGCAAAATATATATGACATATTACTGTTAGTATAAGGACTGATAATCAGTTCTGTGAAATATCACTTAACAGAAAACAAGTGCACTTTCATTATCAAAATATTACAATACAAGTTCATCTCTAAACTAAATTTTAAACACAAAAACATGTTCTTTTTCTGCACGTTTATGATCACAAAAAAGTGCTGACATACAGGAATGAGAGAAACTGCAATGAAATTCATGTTTGACTGCTGCATAAATAAATTATAATTATCTCCTTTAAACCAAGTACATGCAGTTTATTATATATACTTTTTTTTTTTTTACTAAATATCAGTTTCAAAATCATTCTGATGACACATCTACTTCTAATGAGGAGGCCAAAGGCTTATTATTTCTTGTTTGTTGAGCGGGAACGAAATTCCACGAAAAAGCGTCTCTTCATTCTAATGACGAATATATTTACGTCAGTGATTTCCACACTTAACTGCAGGGGGCACCAACGTCGCAAAACCACACAAAACTACAAGCTTTAAGAATGCTTAAAATTTAGACTGTACTTTTCAGTTTTAACTTTATTTATCTCTTCTTATATATATATATATATATATATATATATAAATAAATAAGCACACCACAGCCCCAAAAGTAGAATGGCGTGACTACTTTAATGTTTTTGTGATATTTCTTGTTTGTGTTTGGTGGAGCAGCCACATTGAGCTTTTTTTGCTGTATTGGATTGTTTTTTCTCACAATAAAAATGAATGATATCATTAATTATTTAAGACTCTAGATTTTTTCTTTGTTTTTTTAAATACAGTTTTGTAAATCTGCTGATATGCTGAGCCAGAAACCTAATAAAATCTGTGTCCTATATTGTGCTGTCCTATATTATTTGGTCCTGGTTTCACTAAAATTCTCAGTTAATAGCAGACATATCTGCATTATAAGCACCTTAAGAATGTCCATGCACATTACACCCAGTTCATTGTAAGTAGAAGTGCAGTGTTTGGTTACCTGACAGTATTTTTTGCAATTACCTTATCTGAAATAAAAAGTGCTTGTGTAGAAAGTTCAGAAAACTCTCCACCTAGATTACAGATCATGAAAACATGAACAGAGCTGTATGGACCATAATCCTTTGAGGGCCGTGTTGGTCACAGGAGCGGTATACGGGTGGGCTCCCACAGCTTACGGGCTAATTGACTGCAGTGCTGAAGAATATATTCATTGGGGATCACACCCAGATGCACAGTAAACAGTTCATAACACTTCACCACCTCATTCTGATGTTTTCTGCTGTAATACCGCAGCAGTTTCCTGTCACACAATCAGAGCAGACACAGTAAACATATAACACATGAACATATACATTAAAGAAAGTTCAACAGGTGTCATGTAGTATGCCTAGAATAAGATTTAAGGTTCTCATCATCTAATATCTGACAAATAAATCAATCAATTTTGAAGTTCTAAAAATGAACAGAGCATGTTTTACCAGTAAATAGTCTTAATCTTTCCAATTCAAAATGTAACATTTTACTCAATGTGCTACTGCTTGTTGCTTTGTCATTTTTTGTGAAATTTACTTGTAATTTCTGGTCAATTCTGAACTCCTTGTAATCCCTGTACCTACCTGTAATAATCACAGGTGAGCATTCCTACTGGTGCAGCATCATCTGGAGAGCCAGGTATGTCTTTCACTTCCAGTTTGTAACCCTGTACAAAGATTTCAATCACGACAACTCACGACAAGATTTTAGCATGGTGATGGATATATGACAGTATTAATGTATTTGTTCTTGGCAGAATAGATCTGCTACACTGCTGCTCCTGGTTATTGCTGCTGCTGAAAGCAAGTACAGAAACCAATGCCAATGCAGTGCAATAAGTATTTCACATACTGTATACTGCTGCTGTGCAAATAACATGAAATAATCCATAGCAGATCTGTACAGGTGAAGCTGGGGAAGGTGGAGGGTTTCAGAGAAACTGAAAGTACGCTGCAGGAATCTCAAGTGAACACCTGCAGTTTAAATGCAAGTCAGTAAAGCTCTTGGTTTACGCTGCATAGACAGCCAGTCAGCTTGTGCCAAGTCATTTAACTCTAAATATCATCAGTTACTTTAACAACTTGTCAGCCTGGGCCATCTACTGACTGAACTAGGCTATATATGTAATCCTCATCAACAATGACCATGTAACTTTCATTAAGGGCCGGTTTCCCCGATAAGAATTAGATTAAGCCAGGACTAGACCTTTGCTAATTTAAGACATTTAAGAATTTTTAGAAACATGTCTTACAAAAATGCATTATCTGTGAGCATTTTAAGACCAAACAATGGCAATGATGTATTTTAAGATATCTCAGTGCAAGCTTTTTCCAGATCTTAACATTTATTTTAATCTAGGACTAGTCCCTGTTCGGGAAACTGCCCCTTCATGTATTATAGTAACTAAAGACAATGCAAGTGGCCATTTACCGTTTCATTTTCAAACCACAGGAAGTAGCAGTAGAAATAATCTCCATCCCGGAGAGTCACGGTGGTGTAACCCTTTTGCAGGTACCGCTGTGCTGTTGCAACAAGACTCCAAACCTGTGCAGATTCATGATGAGAAGGGTATATAATCAGTACCTAATTAAATACACTGAATTAATTACATTTTTCTGAAATATATTTTGCTGCAATTAAATGATTAAGAATACTGTAAAAATGGTAATATAAATGATGATAAAAATAAAATAAATATTTCCCATCTTAAGATATTTCAATTGTAATTTATTCTTGTAACACAAAGTTGAATTTTTAGCATCATTACTTCAATCTCTAGGTTCACATGATACTTCAAAAATCGTTCTAATATACTGATTTCTGTTTGGGCTAGAAGCACAAAAACACCTTGTTCTTTATGAAGTCAGCTAGAGGCCCCTTTCCGAGCTCAGAGACAGCGCGATCGGTCACATTTAGGGAGGGTGCAATCATCTGACCTTCTAAACGATCCACGTAGATAAAGTGGATGAGACCTGGGTATTGTTCCAGGTATGTGAGATCATGGTTAAAGATTTTAACAATGTCACATGACAAAAGAAGAAAGATTCCAGATTGAAGTGTGAATGCCACACATCTAAAAAGATTGAAGGGAGGAAACGCAACCAAAATACTCAAAAGGATATGATACCATTGTGATATTTCTTTTGCTTTTTACCAGCAGAAAATCCTTCCAGTCCATCAATTTCTCTCTGCAACAAATGTAAAAGAAAAGTGATTTAATGTTAAAGGAATAGTTTAGCCAAAAATGACAACTGCACCATAAACTACTCGCCCCCAAGCCATCTGAGGTGTATAGGACTTTCTTCTTTCAGATAAACACAGTCTGAGTTTAATTTATCTTGGCTATTCCAAGCTTGAAAATGCTGGTGGATAGTGACCATTATTTTAAAGCTCAATAAATTGGATATATAATGCTTCGTAAAACTAACCTATATGCCTTTGTCGGTTATGACATGTCCTCTGAAGCCGATCAATGTACCAAATGTTTGTACCAAAAATATTTCTAGTTTTATAATTATAATAACTAAATGACTGACTGAGCTCTCTGTGCTTTTGACTCAGTTATTTACTGTATGTTATAATTGTAAGGTAAATGTGTAAGTCATTTACACTTAGGAATTAATTTTTTATTTAATTTTCATTTTTGCGTGAACTATTTCTTTAAGGCACATAAGTATCCATCAGTACTATTGAAGTGTATGTTTAGACATACTGGACCATGCTCAGAGCTCGTTCTTGCAGATGAGGAGCCAATCGCTGACTGCTGCCCATGCACTCCGCTGCAAAAAACAGCCTGTACACTGCACACAGTTGAGTCTTCATGTTTCTGCACGACGGCAGCAAACTGCAACACAACAAATAAAAGGTTGAGTTTTAAGTTACTTTTGGCTTATGCAAGCTAAAACGTGTGAATTTTGCAGCTTTTTCATAAAGAGAACAGCACTCACTCTCTTGTGAATCCAGATCCTGATCTACTGAATGCCTTGTTCTTAAAGTCTGTCCACGCATTTTGAAGTTGGGAGGTCTGAGAATATAAAAGAAGATGCGAGATGTCAAAAAAAATTGCATTATAGCCACAGGGTTCCCACCATTTCCGAAACTTTATTTATGGAGGGTGCTGGGGATGACCTGCTTTTAATTTATTGGTATGTACTGTATGTACCCTGACATAACAATAAATTAAAAGCAAATCATCCCTATTTCTTGAAATTAATACATTTAAATGAATGTGCAAATGTCTCTAGTTGGACCCCAAAAAAAGTTCAGGGCAAGTCAAGTTTTATTCTTTATTTTAATACTAAATAAACGTTTTATTCATCAAGAATGCATTAAATTGACCAAAAGTGACAGTAAATACAAAAGAGGTAAAAAAACAACAAAAAACAACTGTATTTAACATGATATTAAGATATTATGTTTCCTGAACATCAAATCAGCATATTAGAAGGCTCATGTGAGACCAGTACAATAATAATGCTGAATACACAGCTTTGCCTTCATAGGAATAAATGAAAATTGAAATTACATAACAATAGAAAATGATCAATGATTATTTCAATTGTAATAAGATTTCACAATACCACTGTATTTTTTATTGTTTTTTTATTTTTTTATCTTACTGACCCCATACTTTCAAATGGAAGTGTAAATAGAATAAAGAAAAAACGATGCATGGGAGCTGAACTTCCATGAACAAATCATTACGAATTTTACAAAAAAGATTTTAAATACATTTTTGTTCAGTTTTTATTTTTAATCAAAAGATGAATCATTGATCTTAGCATGCTTACTGAACGAATCTTTAATGGAACTGATCAGAATTGCAAGCAAAAAAAATACATTTAGAATATTTCAATTTAAATTCCATTCTTAATTTGAGCACATTTTAAAGTGGAACTGATCAAGTGTGTGTTGTCCACTGACCTGAATGTCCATGCTGGCACAGGTTTTGATTAACTTCTCCAGTCTGTTCCTCTGCTCCTGGACAGAGGGCTGACCCCGCATGGCTGCGGTCCCTTCATGTCCCTCACATAACCTCTTCTCTAACTTCACAAAAGCTTCCAGAACATTAAAAAAGGATCCTGCCACATGACTGTTAGGAATCTGTTGATATGTGTAAATAAAATCAACTCGATACGTTTATGTAAGCCCCATGTAATCATGTTATTCAGCATGATTGGAAAACTATCCAAAGAGCATCTTGTGCTTCAATAGAAGCAAAAACAGCGCATATATTAGGGGTGTAACGATTTACCTATCGTGTATCGAACAGTTCACAGACATTTTCCAAATCATAGTGATCATCCTTATACCCTTGTTAGTGAGTGAGCAGAGCATTATTTAGTCGTTTGGAATGCACTTGACAAAGGGAGCGAGCTAATGAGCAGATGTCGCTGTTTTAATTATTTGCAACAGTTATGCTAAAAACAAACATACATTTTTAAAATATTGTAATATATAAAAACTAATATGTATAAAAGATTAGATAGACTGAAAATATGTGACATAGAAGATGCAGTGCAAACTGTCTTTGCTTTAGAGATCTACCAATAAAATAGTGTTACCTTGGTGAGCAGCACTAGATTTATTCCCGGCCAGAGAGGTAGGCAATACATGGAGTGAGGCATTATGGGACACTCTTTGGATTCCAGGAAAACTCTGAATGGGGCTGAAGGGTCAGGGGTTGGAGCTTCAAGAGTTTGCAGACTGTCCTCGGCCATCTAAAATCATAAGATCTTGGATATATGACAAACTCTATATTCTTATTCTAATGGTGATTTAGTGCTTAAACGTTTATACTTTGTATCATTACTATTTGAACATTGTTACTTTTTTTCCAAGATTCTTTGAAGAACAAAAAGTTTTAAGATACTGACTTAAAAAGCGCTTAACATAAACAGACTGTATTACAGTAATAAAAACATTTCATTCACCTGAACGTCAGGATCTACAAACTGGAAGACAGGAGGACTGTCACCTCTTGGTCGAACTATGCATTAAAAATATAAAAGAATACTCAGACATGAAAGTACATAAGACCTATCACTCCTAGAGCATTTCGGTATTTTAGAAAACTGATCTGAATATAAATTGCAGTAGATAGATGCAGTAGTATGCATTTTTGTCACCTGATTCTCGTTCAGGAGGAGAGGGTTCAGGTGTGTAGAAAACATCAGGGACGGAACTGCTCTCTAACTCCTAAGTACACAGAATTTTCTTTATTTCCTTAATGAGAAAAAACAATGACTGTGAAGCAACTGTGAAGATATCAAACCTCAGAAGTTTCATCTAGGTCGAATTTGCTGGGATAGAGATCTTGCACCATGATGATCAGAGCCAGGAGATCAGAGGTGTGTAGATTGCTGGCATTTCGACTGCACAAAGAAATAAATCAGAGATCCCTTTAAAGTTCTTGTTATTGTCACTTCATTCTGATGTTGTGGTCTTAATCAGCGTTTCCTGTACCTAGAGTAGAAGGCCAGCAGTTTGGTGTTCACCAGTATGAAAGCGTGTAGCACCTCCTCACCCATTCTGTCCATGTTGCTGTTGATCTGCTGAACCAGACGACGCTCCAGAAACTCGATACACTGCTCACAAAGGGTCGGGTGGATCAACCTTTCCACCGCCTGAACAGAGGCAGAGAACTTATTGTACATGATCTAAAACTAGCATGCAACTGTTTAAAAAACAAACACACACACCTCTACTAAAAAGCTTTGGTCGTTCGCTCGTAAGCGGCTGTATGTTTCCAAAAGGCTTCGCAGATTCTTCCACAAGCGGTTCCTTTGCTCTGTATCTTGAGGGCGCAATCTGACAAAATAAAAAGCCCATTTAAAAATGTTTTATTTATTTAAATTTTTTTGCTTTTCAGTTCAAAGGCTATTGCAACAGTCTTTGGTGTAAAATTATAATAATATTAAAGTGAAATATACTAAAATCTTCAAGTATATTAAGGTTAAAGGAATAGATCACCCAAAAAATTTTATTCTGCCATCATTTACTGACCCTCAAGTAGTTCCAAATCTGTATGAATTTCTGAAGATATTTTAAAGAAGATATTTTAAAGGAAGTTTGTAATCAGTCTGTTTTGGGTCACCATTGACGGAGGAACGAAATTTATACAGGTTTGCAACTACTTGAGGGCGAGTAAATGATGACAGAATTTCCATTTTTTGGTGTTCTATTCCTTTAGTCTGGTTTTGAACTAAAATGCAGTTCTCACTCTTTCCTCAAGAGGGCACCGCTGAACGTCACCATGCCAAACATGACTTCTGTGAGTTTCTTCATCACATGGATCTTTCTCTTCAAATCATCTTCGGTCTCATCTCCGTCTCCATTCACCGCGATGTACAGACATTCCTCAAACTGCATGACAGAACGCAACATCAGCATGTTAGTGATTTTAATCATTTGAAAAGTTGGGGAATGTTATAGTACAGGAGTTAAGTCCTTAATAAGTAATTAAGTCATAGTTCAAGTAATTTTTATAAACATGCCTTACAACAGAACTGGTTTGCATCAGTGCAAGTTTCTTTCAGTTGAAACAGCTCAGATTTACATTTTAGTCTAGGATTTCTGTAAAACTAGGGGTTAATCAAAGTGGGATCTATAGAATATAAATCATTTATATTATGAAATTTTGCTGTTTATAATATATTAAGTTAATAATAAAAGATATATATATAATAATTAATATATTATTTAGATTTATAAAATCAGATATATCTGATTATAACTTATACACAGTATACAGTATACAAACAACATAAAAAAATATGATTTTTATGACATTTTCTGTATAGTATAATATGGTTTTTAAGTATTTTACAAGTCATTTATTGAATGAATGCTGGCTGTCCATAACAGGATGCACGTATGTTATTAGTGTTAGATGACTCTTTTATTCTGCTGTGGATTACCTGCTGCAGAGCATAGATATGATTGTTTTCTGTGTTGAAGGAGGTGTAATTGTCCCCGAGTCGGTCCACCATGGTGCTGCAAGAGATGATGATGGGTGCGAAGAGAGTGTTAATGCTGTCTTCAAACGCAGGGAGCTGAGAACACATGAAAAATATTATTAACAACCATTATTAATAACCATTCAATATTCCACACCTACGTGCATACTCAAAATAATAATAATAATATATGATAAAATAATAATATATAGCATATTATAAAATTATTCTATTAAATATTATTCATGTTTCTTTAAGTCAAACAGCATTCATTTTGAACATGGTTCTCACTCGTTCTCCTTCCTCCTGGGAAACTCCATACTGCTCCTGAATCTTCTGCTCGAACTCAGCGTCAGTCCAGAAGAACAGAACCTCTGCGCTCTCGTTGGCCACCAGAAGACACTTCATTTTACTTCAACACAAATACAATTAAGAAGAATTCATCCTAGTTATACTGTTTCTCTCACTTTAAATAATTCTAAAAAGTCTTCATTTAAACATCATACACTTGACAAACTCATAAACTTCTCAACAAATTTAGTCAAAAAAGAAGAAATAATAGCGCAATAATTTGTAATAAAATTAATTTTACACAATAATATATATCGTTTAGTTATTAAAGGGCCAGCATGCATCCTAATGGGATAACCGCTCCTGCAAGACACCAAAATAACCTAAAAGTAAATCTTTCAAGAATTTAAATTAAAATAAAAGGCTAGCATGTTTACGAACATAGTTGACGAAACTGACAAAATATGTTTTCCATGTGTTTGTGTACAAATGAATGTTTCTTTTCTATGTGGTTTACTCAAAAAAAAATAGCTCCATTTTTTTTCTATATCCAGTCTAATCTCTCTCCTATAGTCTATGTTGCTTGTTCATTAATACTCAACATACCATTAGCATACTTGGCAGAAATGCAAATTGAAAAAGTACTACTGTAGTATCTATTAAGTTCAAGACATCTCTGGTCTAAAAAGTTACTAGAAACAAAACAAACAAAAAAAGAACTAGTTCTATTTTGTCTTAACAAGAAGAGTAGAAGTACTAGTCACTATTGAAATATGTACTAGTACAGTATCTAATGAAAACGTACTAGTATCTAATGGTTAAGTACTAGTAACCTTAGAAAAGACACTAGTACCTAAAGAATAAGCACTAGTACTTAATGGAAAATATACTAGTATCTAAACAAATAAGTGCTAGTAACATGGACATAGATACTAGTGCGGTTTATAGATGAAATGTTAAAAGGGCTTGCCATACACCTCTCGGTTCCTCCTGAATTAAACTGAAGCTCACGACCAACGCTTAATTCACAAAAAGCCACACGAACTTGTTCCACTACATCTTCCAGCCTAACGTTATGCTTTATTAAAGTAAACTTACTATTTTAACGCTCACTTCTAGAACAGCAGAGTATCATTGCGCATAAAAATCCTGATCCGGTTTGCAAATCACAGAATAAGAAACAGTTTGATATCAACTGTGAACAACTGCAGCGCTTCCGTGAAGAGTGTGTGTGTGTGTGTGTGCGCGCGGGTCACGTGATTTGATGATCAGCTGCGAGCGCGCGACACGTCTGGAATTCAGATCATGCGCGGTGGAGCCGAAGCGCGTGACTCCTTACTTCTCATTCATATAATAAACTCATTCAGACTCGTTCTTTCCTTCTTAAAAAAAGTAACAGCCTAGTTTGAAACTGTATCAAGTTAAGTTAGAGTTACAAGAAAGACAAATCACATGTTAAATGTAATCCAATAATCTTTGTTTTATTCATTTTTAGCAGCTGCCGTTTCCTACGTAGCCATGTAGGCCTAGCATATAAAATATATAGCAAAATAAAGCTCCTACTGCATTTTCTTTCTTTGAAAAAAGATTTTAATAGCTTGCGCA
Organism: Enteromius unitaeniatus; assembly: GCA_032359435.1. Lineage (NCBI taxonomy): Eukaryota > Metazoa > Chordata > Actinopteri > Cypriniformes > Cyprinidae > Enteromius > Enteromius unitaeniatus. The sequence goes on along the minus strand of JAUMHI010000054.1, from coordinate 18,526,805 downwards.
AGTGGAGAAAACAGCAAGTTAAACATATAGGCGATATACTGAAAGATGCTAAGGCATTATTTCTTTCTCTCTGTCTGTCTGTATGAAATTCTAAATAAATATGTTGGTGCTTTGACCTTTCCTTTGTTCAGTCCATGACACACACATGTAAGAATTCAACAATGTATCAGCTTTAACCCTCTATGTAATTGGCTTATGCGTAGTATAAACACCATGAAATCCACCATCTTAGTTTGAGGGGGATGGGTTCTGGCTACTCCAAATAGGGTCAAAAGTATAAACATTTTCACGCTGGGTTTGGTTACAGTGTGCATGGCAAAGCCAGGCAAGTCACGCAAAGGTAGTTTGACTCTTCACAGAGCTCCAGTCCACAGAATATACAGAGAAAGAAACGTCACACTTCATTATGTCTGTATATGAATCCATGCTGCTGATTGTCAGCTTTGATCAGATGACACAGACCTACCTGCTTGCTTCACAAGGGTCATGCATAGTCATAATTAAACCAAGGTTGCAGCAGGTCGGTCAGGACATTTGCACTAGCAAAATAAAACTCAATTCAGAGGTAGATTTTGCTAAACAAACAAACCAATAAATTATTATATTATTATTTCTTTTTAAGATAAAATTACATTGTATGGTCTAAACATATTCTCTGGAAATAATCGAAGAGTTCCAATACAAAAGCCTCTAAAAGCCATCTTGGTCAAAAGTGACATATATACGTATCTATGCAGCATATATATTATCATATATGTGCATATATACCGCATATAGGTTTCATAAACCTGTACACTTAATACAGTACACTTTATGTTTTGCAGTGAAAGTCAGTGACTACTTGGATGTGACCACTACCTGTGGTCTAAAGTTGAGTAAACGTACTTAAAACTTAAAACTTGACCAAGTGTGAATGAGTCTGGATTCTGTTTATGAGTGAACCACGTTGAGTCTGTTAAGATGAACCACATGTGAACTGCAGACATGTTTTGTTTTATAGTACAATGTTAATTTTGTATGCTTTTTAGTGCACTTAATAGGTAGCATATTCATTTAATGGCCGCGTCAAGGCAACATATTTTGATTTAGTCCAAATATATAACGCATCTACATGGCTATATAATTTAAAACATGTCTTGAACCAACTTTGATGAGAAGAGATCAAAATCCCCTTTATCTAAATCTGAGTCTCATTCAGGTGCAAATGGTTCTCATCACTTAGTACTGCGCATGATTGTTCTGACACCACAGTTCGCTCTCATTCCTCAACAAAGTCTTGTCCCAGCTGCTTGGAAAGGCAACATCTGCTGATGTACATGCTGCAAACTGGCTCCTTCCCTTTGTGATCCCTCCAGCGCTGGGATGAGGACCCTGCCGGGCCTTTGAAGACTAGCGAGTTGATCTTCTCCCCCTGACCTGATGGGACATAAAGCTCTAGGTCTTGGGTTACCAGTTGCAGCGCACTGTCACAATTTATTTCTGTACTTCTTTGTGTTCAGGCTCTTGTATAAATCACCAAGCTCTTAGCTTGCTTTTATCCTGCTATCGCGCTCCTGAACATGTGCTGGATTACTACAATACAGCCTCTATCTCACAGCACAGTCTCTTAAAGAATCATAGCGTACATTGTTCATACTTTTTCAGTTTTCATTACTATAAAAGACAAATAGAATCAATATTTTTGATGTTCACAAGTTCAAATTCCCAGATTCTTTTTGAAAAGAAGCCAAGTTCATTCATATTTGATCAAGAGTCACAAAATCTGACAACAGCCAGCAGGCCTTTACCTTAATGAAATGTAGACCACAGAAACCATCAAAGTACTAGCTTTCATAAACTTTCAAAAAAGTTTTCTTTGTTAAATATCAAACCAAATTCTGTTTCAAACGAAGATGAGCTTGGTTAAGTTTTAAAATTACATAAAGAATTAAAAATAACTTTCATTTACTGAACTTTAGAACACAAAATCCATTAAAGATGTCACAAACACACAAACAGAGTACACACTGAAAATTTAAAAAAAAAAAAGAAATGAAGGTGCAAAAGCTGTCACTGGGGCAGAACCTATTAGGTTCAAATATGTACACTTTAAGTACTAATATGTACCTTTAAGTTACCAAACTTTACCCTTTTTTGTAATAAATAGTTAAATAAAATATCAAATTAACAGTGCTCTTTGCATTTTCTTATATGTTAAATATCAAACCAAATAAAATGTGAAACCAAAAACAAAGTTACTTAGACACATTTACTGAAATTAATATATAAAAGATATTCATATGCTTTGAATATTCAATGCATTCAATATTTTAAATGACAAGTCAAAATCAAGATCTTCAGTAAACATTTTTACTATTATTTTATTTATATATTTTTCGACAAAAATAATATTCAGACAACAATTTCCATAATAAAATAATGCTCTTTAACTGAAAAAATATTAACAACTCTAAATTTGCAATAAACACATTCAAGGAGGAAAATAGCTTGTGAAAGAGTCATTTTACAAATCAAAGACCCCATAAATCTTTAAAATCACAACAGATTCTTCTAAACTAAGGAGATGTTATGATGCTGACAGAATTATTGACCCTTGAAAATCAAATACTGTCATAACCAAGCCCGAGGGGGGAAGGGGGGCTTTTTACAGGATTCATATAAACCGTTTGAAAGCTGAATCAATTGTTTTTCTCCATTGTGAATAAGTGACCAAAGCATACCGTGATACAGATGTGTGCATACTGTGAGCAACTCAATACATTTGAAATTCAAAGGGCAGTTTCATTGCTAAACATTAAAATCATACCTCTGCTGTATATTTTACAAAAAGTACAATATAGTTATCTGCCAATGTGGACAAAAGTCAACTGTTTTTATATACACATAAACACACACACAATCATAACCACACATATACATTTATATAAATAATATTTATAGAGCAAGGAAGCACACAGTTTAAATCAAAAACCAACTGTATGTACATTTATTAATATAAAAAAGGTTTGTACCTGTACAAAAACATTTGTCACTTTGTTTTGTTTTTATTAATGCAGCTAGCAGCAAACATGAATCGCTGTACATGGATTTATAGTGGCCCTAAAAGTATATGCAAAATTTGGCGACGTATAATCAATCAGAAATATCAAGCCAAATGGTATTTTTTTCAGAATGTACAATACTTGTCTTTACCATTTTTTGCAATTACTTTTTAAATGATTTGACAAATGTATCACTTGAAAAATAAATACAGCTGGAACTTACATACTGTCTAAAAAGAATGACATTTTAAGTGTTGCTTAATTGTCTATAACCTTCCAGGGCCCGGGTATCAACACATAGTAAGGTAGTGTTAATATAGCAGAAGAAATCTGGAGAACTAAGCTCAGGTTCACAACGTTATAGAAATAAAAACCTTCGGACATGATGCTAACGGACAAGCTAATTTCCTGAGCTCTGCAACAACTTTACCATACACAGTTCTTCATAAATCAAAACAATGCCTTCGAAAACTCCCTACTCTTTCCTTTTCAGCTTCAAAAGAATCTGAGCTACAATGTGAAATCAAACATGTAAACATTATAAATATAAGGCTGTATTTCTCCGAGAACCGACAGAGATTGCAAAAAGATAGTGTGTTATGTGAACTTCTAATTTAGCAAATAAAATCCAAGGATGTTTTAGTAAATATCTATATATCTTCCTGTAGTACCTTCATCGTCGTACAGTCTGAAATAATAAAGCAGCAACCGAAGCAAGAAAAAAACATCAGAAAGAGAACCCTAGGCCGCAAGCTGCTTTTCAGGACATGGGTCAGTGTTAAAAGTAATAAAGACGGCTTTAAATAGAAGGTTCATATTTACTGTCCTGCGATGAAAAAGAAAGATCAAGATCTGGCACTGTGCCTTTTGAGTGGCTTCAGACCCAAAAACGTACACAGGAGAGACGTAATTCAGATCGTACTGTTATTTGTACAATGTGATTTAGCAGGATTAACCTCCTCTCTTCGTCCTGAAACAACATTTCCAGCGAGTGATCATAGTTTTAAGACTACCTCTAAAATGATTGGTTGGAAAGACAATATTCAACCCCCTTAAATCTAACCCTAAAATCTGATTGGCTGTCAAGCTGGAATGTTGTTTAAGAACCAACGAGGATGTTGATCCAGGAACGAGTCCTACGAGTGCTAAATCACATTAAACTGACAGACAGGCCCACACAGAATTGAAACGGCTGTCGTTTGCATCCTGTGCATTTTCATCATTAAAATATTTGGGCTAATCTGATAATGTTTCTAGCTACCAATGAGAATGTAGTGCTGTCATATCTGTTTAGTGCGCGTTTAAACCCACAGATTTTCCCACAAAAAAAAGGTCAGATTCTGATTGATCTACTTCATAATCGTCACAGCGCATCTGGACTGGGTTCATAGCTTACTCTCATCTTCAACATCGCATTACAGAGCTCTCCATGAAGCAGACTTTGTTACCGAAAGCCACAAAGGGCAACCAAAATACATTCACTTTCCACAAGTTGAGCTTTTCTTGTGGTTAGAAAAAAAAAGAGGAGAAATGTTGTTGGAAGCATTCAGTGCAACCCTTGCTTGAACCAAGGAGTCTTTTCCACGTCTCTGTGGGCTTATATAAAGAGGAGGAGGCCACGAGGATGGTCTGAGGTCGGTCAGTGTGTGTTATCTGCGGCAGGCGTAGGCGTTAATATTCTTGATGACGTAGAAGCCGATGGATACAGGTGGCATGGCTATCGTTCTTCCTGCCCTGAGTGTCCGTGGCTTGAGCTTGGGGAACGTCTCGTTGTCCACCATATGCAAGGGCTCTCCGTTCAGCTGCACAGATCTGCGGAGCAAAGGGACCTGTGTTAGCATGCTAACTGTTTTATATCACTATATCAATATGAGAACTGTAATGGGCTTTTAGATATATGAAGACAAAGCACTATTTTAGACAAAAGAAGCTGGGTTTAGGACACGGTTAGACCAAGTGTAAAGGGAGTCTCTAAAAATAATAAACTCTGATTCCGCGCTAGGGGGCGCTACAGCTGCGTTATCAGCATTATAGAAAACACAAACTTCCTGATTTGAGCACGTTTGGAAGAGCTGGGTGCAAAACTTTCAACTTAAACAGTTTCTCCTCACCAAGGTTGCACTCATTGGATCAAAAATACTGTTAAAAGGTAAGTTTTTATAAAAAAATTTAAAATGTCATTTATTTCTGTAAATCCAAATCTTTCAGCATCATTACTTCAGTCTTCAGTGTCACATGATACTTCAGAAATCATTTTAATATGCTGATTTGCTGCTCAAGACATAATTATTAATACCATCAATATTCTTTGGTGGAAACTATGAAACTTTTCAGGACTCTTTGATTAAAAAAATGTTCAAAAGAACATTTTATGAAAGATTTTTTTTGTTATTCATGATAAAAGTCTTTGCATCTAATTTTGATCAATTTTTGAATTGATCAAATCAATTTGAATGTATCCTTGCTAAATAAAAGTATTAACATAAAAATTAATAAATAAAATCATCTGACTGTTTATGTGACACTTTGTTTTGTTAAAAAAAAATTCAATTAACAAAATATTTAAAGCTAAATATATAGTAGTCAACATTCGAAGTGGATCAAAACCTTTCATCGAAGTTGTCCTAAGACAAGAATAGGTATTGTTTTTGATTTTAGGACAACTTTGATGAAAGGTTTTGATGCACTTCAGATGTTGACTACTGCATAATAACTATTTTATATGTAATTTATTGATTCCCAGTATACTTATTCCTACAAATAAAAAGACTGAAAATGTATTGTCCTATTCTGAGCACAACCAGGGATAGTTAAAAAATGATATTGGTCTCACATCACAGTTGATGGTAACCATTGACATAGTATAAAACGAAATGCTGAGGAAGTCAATGGCTACCGTCAACTGTTTGTTTACCAAGAGTTTTCAAAATATGTTCCAATATGATCAACAGAAGAAAAAGGTAATTTAATCATGATGGTGTTTTAATTTTTTGTGTGAACTATCCCTTGAACATGAGTTTAATTACAAGTTAACGCTGTTTCCTAACAGATGAAGGTTTAAACATTTATTAACTCTTATTATCAAAATCTTGCTTTTACTGTTGACTTGGGGAGACTTTTGTAAAGAAAGAAGCTGTCCTGACCATTTCTTAGAGTTCCAGCAGATGTCTGGATGATCCGACCCATCACCTCTTCTTATCATATGGTACCACAGACTGAAATGATCAGGAAGCTGCGTTTGCTTTGGGCCTGAAGCCCTTCTGAAGCACAGTGTGACGGCACGCATCAGACGCAACGGTGAGGTGGGATTGTTGATCTTCCCAATCAGCTTTACCCCGGGGAGGATTTACGCTCAGGAGTTCAAAGCAGACGAAAGTATGTAAGAACACAGTCAGCGGTGTTTGGCTCAGGGCTTCGGCAGAGGAAGATCAGCATTTCCTCTGGATAGAATTCAAATTGAATTAAAGTCTCCAGATAGTTCTGGAGCTCTAACGACCTCTGGCTACAGATGTAGGTATGTGTTTGAGAAATGAAAAGACCTGAAAAGACTAACCCTTCAAGGCACAGACAGATCACAAACATCAGCCGTGATCACACAGTAGCTCTGCTTTGACAAGCTTGGAAGTTCTCAACACCGCTGTGTTTTAGATTTAAAAGATAATCTTCAGGTCAGCTTCTACATTAAACAGCTTTTAAGGCCTAAAAAAGAAAACCCGGCGACTTTAAGAGCTGTTGATGCATTGATATTTGATGCCTATGCATTCATATTTTTTTTGAAGAAGACAATTTTTAAGCATTTTTTAAACTATTTAGAAATATTACTATTTAGAACAGTAGACCAATTCGTAAAAATAATGATAATAATGATAATGTAATGAAAATTGAAATTACATTTAAAATGTAAAAAAAGAAAAGAAAAAAAGTTTAGACTTTAAAAGAAAAAATGTGTATTTTATTTACACAACTTATAACATATAAGTGATATATATATATATAAAAATATAGTAAAAACAGCAATTATTTGGAATTATATTATACCTTAAATCACGGTTTTCTATTCTAAAATATATTTGTTTATTAATTTATTCCCGTTGCACAAGAGAATAGAAATAGTTTGAAACACAATTTTTTTAAACAATGTAATGGTTTCTTTAGATTAATTTAATGATATACATACACACACACACATACACTTATATAAATATTGTTTTAATGTTTTATTAAATATTGTATAATATAACAATATAATATAAAAATATTATCTTAAAGTCACTTTAATGATTTAATGCATCCCAGAATTAATTTCTTTATTCTTTATCCTAACATATATATATATATATATATATATATATACACACACATTTTATATAATATTGTTTTTTTAATGCATTAAATCATTAAAGTGACTTTTAGATCAAATTATCTTCAAAAATTATAAATTTCTTTATATGTATTTATTAAGAGTTCACGCTTCCTGGTAATAAAACAAATTTGACGAGCTGTCTGGGGAGCGAGCCAGGAGAACGGCGGACTCCGAACCCTAGGGAATAGAACCCTAGCGAAGGTGAGGGTCTGCCCCCCCAGACATGAGATATGTGGGAGAAGGTGGAGAAGGGGAGGAGGAGGGATGCGATCAAGGGGAGATGTGGGAACATAGAAGCTGGGTTATTTTATAGTAAAGGGAAGTGATTTGATTGGACGTGCTTGATTAGAGAATCGGCCGCCAGCCGTGGGTGATTACTGCGTTTTTTGCAAAACATATACTATATATATATACACATACATGCACACACACACACACACTTTTTATATATGTTTTATTAGTATTATTTCAAATAACTAATATACATTTTTGATTAATTTAATGATTTAATGGATAGTATTAATTTCTTTAAAAAAATGTATATTTAAACAAAAAAATAATAATTGTATACATATGTTACATTATATAATACATCTACACAGAAATTGTTAAAATGTAATGTGTACCCAGCTCTCTGAATACCCCTTTCTCTCTTTGTTTCCATGTTGAATTACAGAAATATGATTCAAAACAGACAAAGACAGATCGGCCAAACACTGTAGGGAAAATGTACCCTTGAAAAGAGCAACTCTGTCTGAGAGTGTTTAAGTGTGACCCCACAAAATGAGCAGTTAATTTCCCTGCATATGCGTTAGAGAGGAGTTAAGCACTGGAATGTGTCATGAGTAACTTTATAGTCTGCCTGTATATGTTACTCACTGAATTTGCTCTGCAACACACTGATTCAGCCCATATGGAGCTGTGGGCATTTCTGAAGACACAAATACACTGCATGCCTCACTTTTTCTGACTGCACAGACACAGTGTAAGGTGGGAAGTCTAGACTAATTACCTAATAACTGCATTTAATGTGAATATAATTATTAAGTAGTGACTTAACGGAAAAATGGCGTAGATTTACAAGCCTTGGAGTTTCTTCCGAATCCAAATTTCTATAAATATTATCGAGCATGGCAAGTGGATGGTTTATGATTATTAACCGTGGGAATGGGTCTCTCAAAACACACGTGATTATGGGTTTGTTTTCATACGGGTTGTATGATAGATTGCTCTCTGTGATATAACTGGTAATTACTCTCTGCTTCTTCTGAATATTCCTTTCTATCCTTCATTCAGTTTTTCCTCCTGTTGCTCGACGGAGGGATTTAAGCGTAGACTTATTCAAAGCGTTTCTGTTTCGCTGCTCGACACCACCATCATGTTTTCAAAGCATCACGCTTAACTCCCAATAATAGACGTTAAGCTCAGATAGAGGTGGCCTTCTGGATCACGATTCCTCAAAAGAAAACAAGAGAAAACCAGAGAGGAGAGCAAAAAACGGCTTGAAATTCAAGCTGAAAGCTGCTGACAAAACTATTGCCAACATCTGCCCCCAAAGGAAGCTGCATTTCACTGTACACTCAGTTTGAATGAGCTTCAATAAACCAAGACAATGTTATTACGCTAACTCAATTGGATTGTCCATGTTTAATGGATGTTTTGATGTTTTGTTCTTGGCTTTCTAGCGGAAAACTCAAAACAGAGCACTCTCTGGTGTTTGTGTCGGCTTTGAGTGAAAAATATGACGTGTCTCTTAACAGCCGAGCAAGAATACAGATGATCTGTGAGTCATATCAGAGCGAAATGGGGTGTTTGTGACCAGCGAGGACGCTTCGTAAGTAATCACATTGGTGAAGTTTTTCATTCATGACTAATGTCTAGAACAAGTCGTTAGAAATAACCTGTCAAGACCAAATGCTGTGTTTTAAACGCATTAGCTGAGAATCTACTTGACACCGAAGACAATAACTGAAACCACATTCAGAAGAGCTCCAACCAGAAGAACTCAAAAGAAAACGTCCACTAGGGTCAAGATAGATGTTAAGGATGTAGACGTGTTTACTTCGGCTTTATCAAGTAAGCGAGCGCCCACGAGATAATCCACAGATCCCATTTAGGAGTTTGAGGGGATGAACAGACAATGTTGTTATGACCCAGGTCTCTTTCCACGATTAGGTTAGCGTTGGCGAAACGGGATCCCCTTTTGTGGAAGAGTTGAATATTTAGTCAGAAAACAGTTAGCACAGCTGTGTGTGTGTAGACAGTTACAGAGCACCAGATTTATCTGTTCCGTCTGAGTTAATATGTTTAGTAAAACAACAACACTGCACTTTGATTATTATAGTAAACGGAGAACAGAAGCATAAACTGCATTCTTAAATAAGCTCAGGTCAGAGATTGAATTATTATTATTATATAATAATATTTATAATAGTAGCATTACTATAATAACAATAGTATCATTATATATTATACTCCTATTCTATATTATACTCTTCCACCAATGGAATATTGGCATCTACATACATACATTAGCATCTAATAATAGTATATAGTAAAATATAGTGTACCATAACATTACAATCAAATTAAACGTATCCACTAAAAGGAATCTCATTTCACTTGTATTAAAAACATAGATATACTATAAAACTGAATTTTATTTTATTTTAATTACAAAATTCTTTTTCAATATAGTAATATAAATAAATGCAACAAGAAGCCTTTTTGAGGAGTTTAACAAAAACACAATTAATCGGTCAGTTCTCTTAAAAAATGGAAAATAATATTTACATGTTTTTGTATATTTTGGCTTTCTTTTGTCAGTAAATCTCTGTCATGGATGATAGTTGACTTACGTGGAGTGAAGTCCATCTGTGCCGAAGGGCTGTAACAGGTATTGGTGAACAGTTTTATTTCGTAAAGTCCCGGCCAACTTGATTTTTTTCCGTGATCGATGCAGGTTGATGATGTAGATGGTTATGGAACCTCTGACGTAATCGTGACTGCAAAAAAATAGTAAAAAAAACAAACAAAAAAAAACATTAAAATTCACAATGTACGTTTCACATTTGATTTCTGAAGGACGCTGTAGACTCGAGCAGCGGCTGCTGAAAATTCTGCTTTGTCATCTCAAGAGTAAATTACATCCTGAAATAGTTCCAAATAGAAAACAGTTACTTTAAATATAAATAATATGCCACCTTATTTTGTACTATATTTTGAGCGTAGCCTGGGTGAACATGACATGAACATATATATATATCAAGCTACCAAGCCTTCAATACTCATAACTTAATACACTTCAAAACCAAATCAACACATTTGAGAGAAAACAGACAGATGTTACAGCTCTCGTCATTTACCATTCAAAATCCACTCACTGACAGAAACATTGAGTCTGTTCCCAGAATTCCTTTAACAAGAGACAATGTGTTATACAGTATTTTATGTCTCCAAACCCTAATGTGATCCAATTTCAGTACACAATAACCAAATTATAAAGTATTGTATATAAGCAAAGGAGGCGCCCAGTACTACGTCATGTAAAAGAGCTGATTGTTTTCACAAAACAACTGTAAAAGCATTAGCCCCCCTCCCAAATTCACTGGGGTAACAAAAGCTTTATATGGGTTTGGCGATTGTGCTTACTTTACAGGGACTCCAGCATACTGCTTCTTGTTTTCAGGGTTATAGCTGAAGAGCTAGCTTTAGGGCATATTAACTGGAGATAAGTATCTGGCAACACGATTAGGCAAACATGATAAAATTCAATAAGGATTCTAAGGTAAAGGCAAGGAAAACATAGCTGCAGTGCACAAATACCACATGTGTGCACCGGTCAGAGCTTGGCTTTTCTCAGGCAAGGCTGTTAGTAATCTCACCAATCGCGAGCAACCCGGCCCTGTGCATCTTTACACCTTGGCGTACACTGAATAGAGTTCAAGGGGAGAAAAGAAAAAAAAATTCAGGAACGAGACAAACCCGAGACTGTGTAATGAAAACATCTCTTGTGTCATGTGATACATGTGTGGTGTCTCAGTTTTAATAGACTTTGGTAACTTGGGTAGATATTTTCCAGAAGGGCGCAATAGATCAGACGAACAGATCGAAAAATGATAAACATTGTCCAAGACTTTGAAACAATGTGCCTCTCCAGCATTCGCATGGGGAACGTAAACATGGAATCCTTTGTTTGATGTCAGCGAATGGTCCTGGGGAAATGTGGAGCGGAGAAACCACTCAGAGAGGCCTGTTTTGTATAAGGGTGTTGTGATGGATTAGTGAAGATACTGAAAGCGTATCCATGACTTGTCTGACCGGCCATTTTAACCACTAATAAAACCAAAAACTTGAAAGCGGCTGGAGTGAATGAGACCCGAATGTCTCGCAGAGAAACCCGTCTTTGGAACATTGTTCGCTTTTCCACTGACACGGAGGAAATTCTGGAAATAAGATAATATGATTGTTGACATTTAACAGTGCCATTTTAATAAAAAACATTTTCATTTTAAATGAAATCGCCTGTCTATCATCAATAAAAAACAGTCAGCGTCACCTTGCCACTGGAAAAGGCAAAGCAAAAGCAATGCGTTTAGTGGATAGGTTTTGCTGCAGACCAGCTGTTTTGGGTTTCATGCCATTTACAGAGATTACTTGTTCGGTTTGTGGTGGATTCGGTTTGATGGATAAGACATAACGTGATGAGATTTTGAACGTGGCCCAAAACTCTGTCATCTGTATGTATCAGAAATTTTTACAGGATAACGTCGGTTTGCTTTTTAACATATCATGGTTAAAGACCTGAAACTCTCTCAACTACAAATTAAGATGTTAAAAGAACATACAAATACAATTTAGTATGTTTTCCAACGTATTCCTAAACTGCACTCTCAGAAAAAAGGTACAAAAGCTGTCACAGGGGCGGTACCTTTTCAATGTTTGTACCTAAAGCATTTTGGTACCTTAAAGGTTTATATTAGTACTTAAAGAGTATATATTTGAACCTAATAGGTGAAAAAGTGTACCTTTTGTAAAGGTACCTCCCCACCGACAGCTTTTGTACCTTTTTTTCTGAGAGTGTGCATTGTTAGGTACTAAAAGTAGCAATGACTCATTTTGCAAAGTCACTGGCAGGCAACAAAAACAGTAAGTATTAATTTTAGGGATTCACTGATTCAAGTCAAAGATTCATTCTAGTGATTTCAGAATTAATTTCCCAGATTCAGAAATTAATTCAAGCTCCTTATGTTGTCTTTTACTTAACAAAATATGTAAATGCTGCTAGCTTTTGACTCAATTAAAAACGTTATAAATAATTATATAAAAATAAAAAATAAATATAATATCTGTGTTGACTACCTTTTTTTCAGCAAGAGTATATTAATTAATTTGTGACGATAAAGACATTTTGATGTTACAAAAGATTTATAATAACTCAAATAAATGCTGTTCTTTGAACTTTCTATAAAAGCAACTGTTTTCAACACTGATAGTAAAATGATTTAATACATGTCCATCAATTACACTTAATATAACAAATAACATTGTTTTTTTAAATAACAAAATTTTCATTTAAATTACAATAACATTCCACAATACTGTTTGAATGTTGTTTTCCCTTAAATAAATTAAACACTGAACATGTCTTTTATGGCCCCAAATGTTTACAATTAAAAAGATACACTCATTAAAAAGCTTTCATGTTTTTTTTTGACTGTACTTCCCATTACGAGTAGCACATTTCAAAGCAGCTTCCCCAACGCTGTTTTCTTTACATGTCTGTTCGAGTCAAATGGTCTGTCCTGCAGGAATCCTGAAGCCAGGGGCCTGTAGCAGCACAGTCACAGGGCTGTAACTGAGCTGAGACACAGGGATCTGTAGACCGTAAACCTACACTGCTGCTGAAAACCTGGCAGGTCCCGCTCACATCATTCTGGGGGTAATAGATAATCATCAAAGGGAACGATGGCACTTTTTATCTGGCCTGGGTACAGACCTTCCTATTGTCCCGCAGCTCTACTCCCCTCACCTGCCTGAGCCTCTGGTGCCTTTCAGCACCTCTCACGCTGTAGAAAGAGACTCTGCACACTTGACAATTGATACTTGTTAAATTTTATGGGCTCTCACTCTGAAAGAGTGGCTGTCTGGACTCAGTAATTTATGTGTTTGAGAATGAGCAGGTAAGCCCTAAAATCCTCCACTATGGCTATGTACTCAAATGACGGCAAGCTGTGTTGAGATAATGCAACATGTTAAAAAAAAGGAAATTTACACACATGCAGACTTGTTTTGGTGATGTACTTGCTATATACACTGAAGTTCAGTTCCAAAATCCAACAGGCAGCCTACCTAGAAAGCATTTTTAAGGCATCATAAGTCAACAAGATTTCATTGACTTCTAAGAAATTGGTTCTGGAGCCAATTTTCATATTGGGCAATCAAGTGGCAAGCCAACACAGCACCAAAATGGTTGATTGTACAAAATTGAATTACAGTGGTTTCATGCTCTCTGCATCCATTATTCCACCACATAAAACACTGCGGTCGGAACAAACCATGTTTTATCTCTATTTGAAGTGAAGCTGTATAAAATGCAGTCCGGGCCATATTTAAATAGTTTGGAAGGCAATAAGATCACGGTTTCTACAAAAATATTAGCACCAACGTTTTAAACACTCAACGTTTCTTGAGCAGCAAATGAGAATTATTATAATGATTTCTGAAGGACCATGTGACATTGAAGACTGGAGTAATGCCGCTGAAAATTCAGCTTTGCCAGCAGAGGAATTAATATTATTTTATTAAAAAGTGGGACTACTAACGTGGCTCCGGAGAGTAATCATGTGTTTTTGCGAGCTAGCCTCAGATATCTATAAACCTTTCTGCATTGAGGAGTGGCTCAGTGGCATGCTTCATTTTAACTATTTTCTTATTAAATCTTCTGGTATTTGGCTGAAAAGCATTAAGAAAAAAACTGAAATGAACCCTGATGAAGAGGTCACAAAAATCTTGCTAAAGATGCTGCTAACAATTCAGTCACTAACCTTAAACAAGCTATGAAGAGCATAGCAGAGGTTATAGTGGCAGTGACTGATGTTAAGATCTCGACGGATCACAAACCAATATATAATCGCATTGTACAGAATTGAAGTGACTGGAGCCACTTGCAGTGCCAAGAAAAACAAGATTCAGGATAAATGAATATATGATTTCATAGAAAAGGTAGGTGACTTGGGGCAAGATTTATTAAACAGGGCAAATTAGCATGGGAGCAATTCTAAAACAGCGCTGATGGACAAGAAAATTCTGCAGGTGATTTCCTGACAATGCGGAACACAGATGCTACATCTCATTTACATATGGACTAACGCAATATACCAAGCATAGCGCAAATTTGCGTAGTTGCAAATAAGCAGAATCAGTGATTTACATCAGGGATGGGTGATCTACTTGTGACACTGCATGGCACAAAGTAGTTTAAGATATGCTTTCTCTAGGCATTACATAATGACGCAAAAACCAGTAATTTGGCAGGCTAAAACGTCAGTAAATTGCGTTGCGTGACCAGTGCAAACCGTATTTTGGGGTTAAAATAGTATTATCAGGATTTAGGACTGCACATCTTTATTAAATCCTGATAATACTATTTTAACCCCAAAATACGGTTTGCACTGGTGCAAGATTTTAGTAAAATTGTCTTTTAGAGAGTTGTGGAAAAAATATGCTGTGTTCCTGAGGACACAGAAAACGGTCATTTGCTTGAGTCAAAAAAATGGATTCCAGATTACCTCAACTGGAACACAAAGACGGGCAAATTGAAATTGTAAAAAGCCCTTTGCTCCTTCACTCCAAAACCAGTTTAAGACCACCGTCCCTGACCTATCATTGTTTGAATTCATAATTTCCAGGATAAGCAAAGCAAGATGGCACCTCAAAACACTTAGCTCTCAACATTAAAGCCTGGAATACACTAAACTACTTTTAAAATATAAAGGCTGAAGTACACACAAGATTTTGCCCCAAGAAGTTCACTCCCAACTAGTGCCGGATTATTGACCATATAATTTTTCTGCAGATCTTGCCTAAACTTTGAAATACATTTCCATTGTATTAAGAACAGACTGGCAGCCTTGCAGATGCCTGATGTATGGTGTGATGAGTTTTGGTAAAGAAGTTTGAGTCTCTCATCACAGCAATGTTTGTTTGGAAAGCCTTGTGAGATGGATGAAGGGTGGTTCCCATGTTTCTTATTTTTTGTTATTTGTACCATAATTCTGGAAAATGTTTTTTGTTTGTTCGTTTTTGTTCAGATCAGCATTTTGTTTTCTTTTAGGTCACTATCTGCACTGTTCAAAGATGTTATGATACAGCTGTTTCTCGAGTGAGGCCTGTGACTATGGTATTTCAAATTGGAATGTCAGAGGAATTTATAATCCTATAAAAGGAAGAAGGTTTAAAAAGAGAAGACTGGTATAGAACTATTACAATATAAACAGGGTGGCTAAAATGAAATTGGAAGTTTTAATGAAGTATCCTTCTCATCTTTTTCAATGAAAAGTAAAGATCCTAGCTCAGTAAGAATTACTGGAAGCAATTAAAAAAAACTGAATGAAAAAAGTGCCCAGGCTCTATGTGATAGGCTATGAATTTTATAAAAACATTTCACAATTTATCACTTATTTAATGTTAGACAGTTTCCTGAATGTCTGAGAGAAGCTAATATTTCTCTAAGAAAGGTAAACCTCCTGGTGTCTGCTCTATTTAAATATGCATGTACCTTTATTTAATATGGACATGAAATTGTTAACTAAAATCCTGTCTTCTTGGTAGAAGGTAATAGCTGCCATACTAAAGAACGACAAAGTGGGTTTTATAAGACTTTAATATCTTGCAATAACATAAGACATCTCCTTAATTCAGTATAAACTTTTAAACAGTGTGGGATTGAGGGGTTAGTGGTTAGGGGTAAGCTCAATGTGGAGAAAGCATTTGAACACAGTGAGTGGTCATATTTATTTTTTCAATTTTATAAAATTTATTTAACCTTTGCTCTCACTCCACTTGTGAACAATCCTGACTTTCTTCCAGACAGATATTATGCAAGGCTTAAATATTGGGTGGTATTGGTCAGCTTATGGACTTCTTTAATTTTTTTTTTACAAATTACAAAGTATGTTTTCAAAGATACTTCATCAGGTTATAAAAGAAGTCTGTCTCCTATAGAAAAAAAAGACTTTTTCAGACACCTAGTAAAAGGTCAGCGAGTCTGTTATTTAATGTTCTCAGTAGTAGATTTGATAAAACTGTTCTGAATACCAGACCTGCTCTCAAAGTATTTGGAAATATGTAAAATCCATTTTGGTAAGTGATCATGCCAAGGAGTTGATACTAGATCTATTTTTGATTCTTGGGCTGCCAGACCAAACCAAGGTATGCTTACTAGGTTTTGAAACAGAACTGATATACTTGAATGAATGGATCTTACATCAGACAGTCTAATTAGGACCTACTTGTGAAAGCTGGTGCAATGTGCATAGATGCGGAGTTTGTCTCGGATCACCCGTCCAGGCCGTGGTTTCCTCTGGAGACCTGCGACGTGCACTGCAAGCACCCTCGGGCCCACCAGACGTTTAAAGAGCAGAGATAACCAGTAATCCTACAATGTCAACACACAAAACACATGTTATAAAATAAAAAGCATCACTGAGCCATTTTTACTGGAGCTCTGCCATGTCAACATGCATGTTAGGTCAAGCAATTCCGCCACAGAATCGTGTTAGTGTGGTGCACCTCTGCATAAGAAACATGATTCATGCAAGATGATTCTGGTTTAAATACACTGGACAGATGTGGCATTTCTCCGCCAGCACAAATCCAATGAATTCCAGCATCCCTCCATCTTACAAAGGAGTTTTAATTTTAGAATTGGTAAAGAGAAAGCGGAATTGGAAAAGTGATGGAAGAAAAAAAAAGGCGTAACATAAGTTTCTCATATCTGCCTTCGGTTTAGTAAAAAAAAAAGTTCTTTTTTTAAGAGATAGAAAGAAATGCACATGTGCTTCAGTCTTTTATTGAGAGAGACATTTTCTTGGATGCTTGAATGGAGAGATATAGGCATAGTCTTTCGATGAAAGCTTTTCCTGTTAAAACTAAGAAACAACAAAGAAAAAAAAAAGAAAAAATATTTTTGACCATAATAAATGAATGGCTCATGGAATTGAAAGATAAACACTGCTTTCTGCTATCAGGGGGAAGAAAGCACATTTCTAGACCTTCTCTTACAGGAAAAGTAAAACTGATAAAGATGCATGTGCAACTTCAGTTCCTAGAATACCTGCTTTAAATCTGGCATGAATTTTCAACTTGTGTGTTCATGTATGTTCATGATTTTGCATGCAAAATATTATCCTGCTACATTTTCTAGTTCAAAAATCAATCTATGCTATCACCACATTTAAGCTACTTAGTCCCGTAAAACCATGATCACGTTTCAAGAGTTTCAACTGGACATTAACCAGCTTAGTGTTACCAGAGAACTATTTCCTACATGATTGCATGGATATTTATTGCATGGATGGCTACCTGAATTTCACATGCATGACTGCAATAGGTCTCTCCTTATACCTCTCATCAGTTCCTAAATTCAACACCTAATTGAACTGGTTCAAAGCAGCATGTGTGCATCAGGAAGTTCCCATGCAATCCTGCATATGGCAGCATTTAAAGGCTTCTTTTCCAGGGAAACTTTAACTTAATTTGCTCCGGCAGTGTACATTGTGCAGCATCTGCTATAGGCAGTGGGAAAGGGAGATTGGGGAATGGGTGGGTCTCTTTCAACTGCAATTTTACAAAAACATAAATACACATATCTCAAATATTGCAATTTGATATGATGCAGTGAAGCTTCACATTTTCTGTTTGAAAGCAATAAGATCATATATTAAACCTGGACAGCAAAACCAGTAGTAAGCATCACTTTTTTTGATAATGAGATTCATACATCATAAATAAGCCAAAAGAGAAAATCACTTTTAAAGTTATCCAAATGAAGTTCTTAGCAATGCATGTTACTAATCAAACATGAAGTTTTGAAATATTTACAGTAGGAAATTTACAAAATATCTTCATGGAACAAGATCCTTACTTTATAACCTGATGATTTTGGCATAAAAAGAAAAATCAATCATCCTGACCCATACAATGGGTCAAAATTATACAAGAATTTAATGATTTATCGTACAATATCGTATATATTTTATTTTTTGAACACTAATGTCAACAAATTAGTACTGCAGACAAAAACAACAGCTTGAGACAACAGCCAGAGACCAGAGTCTAGATTCCAGGATTTCAAACTAGTGTATACTGGGGTCCGTTGAAAGATTTGTGCATTTTTTTACCAAAATGTTATGCAGGTGCACTAGGCCACTGGAAAAACACAAAAATGACAATAATCTCAGGAGTGCTCACTCATCTAAACAACTTTAAGTTTCCTTACTGTACTTTCTTAGAGGTCAAAGCACGTTATTTCGCTTAGAAAGCATTTCTCAGCCCTTCCAGTAATGACTGAATAACATAGAAACCGCTTTAATAATGAATAAATTAAAGTCAAACCACTAAAGACCTGAGAGATTAAAGGATATGACCAACTTACTTGTCTTTAATACCAACAGGATATAAGCAAATGCCATGTCCTATAATGACAGACAGACACATATTAACTTAACGTGAGAGTGCAACAAAAACGAAGCAATTTTAACCACATAATAAACAACTGGGAGCAATAAGGAGCTACAGTTTAATAATATTTAAAGGTGAAGCATATCATTTTCACACCACACTAACCACTGACACTAAATGGAATTACAAAAAAGACTGGACGGGTAGTTTTTTTTAAGAAAATGGGACTGGTTTTTGCCAGTTTAAGACATTCTGCCATGCTGCAGTTTGCCATGACCCCAGATCAAGCCCACAAACATGGCTTGATGATATTGTGTTGTTCAAATATTGCTGGCCATGTTGCAGTTGGGCCAGATTGCCTATTAGCTTGATTCAAAGTTTCTGTTATTTTGATCTGAGATATGTGTAAGGGCAACTTGTGATTTGTGAAAAGCAATATCTTTATTAATCTGAATCTTCTTATTGATATTAATGATTAGATTATTGAGGAAAGTTGCACTATTAACTTCACCTAGCTGATGAAAAACTATAATAATATGAATATTATTGAAAAAAGTGTGTTATTGCTTTCATCCAGCAGAAAACACATTCATAATTAATATTGACAAAAATTCATATCATTGTGCAAATTATGCAAATGCATTCAATTACACAAAATATGTTTAATAACATGACGTCTGATTAAATAAATATGCCAATTATTACAGAGATGTGCTATTGCTTTCACCCAACATACTGGAAGTAAATAAATATGCTAATTATTGAACATTATTACTAGAATAAATAGACTTGAACTTGGATTTAGAAAACATTTTAGCATCCAAAAATTACACACATCACCTCCACAGTCCAGTCTAAAGCGGTGCATGTGTAGTTCCATGGGAATTACATTGTTAGTGCATTTCTAAAATCTCCTGCTTCTGATTAGTATCAATCAAAAAGACTGGCTGAAAACATAAGAAACAGCAAGAGACAATGGGTTTAAAAAAAGCAAAGCAAGAAAAGGAGATGAGATCATCTGCTGAGGTGTGAAGGGAAAGAAACTGAGACATGACTCAGTTAGGGATTAAAGAGAAAAGGTTGGACCGTAAATTTTCCACGCAGGCCGACAGGTTGCGGCTGTTGCGAATTCTCGCAGTGGGGCTTCTGGCAGTTCCCACAGATATCCAGCTATGTTTAAAGCATTGCGATCCCAGCAGGGGGCGATTGGTCCTTGGAATAACTAGGGATGTTGAACGAGAAGCAGGGGGAAAAAAGATGACCGTTTCGAAAGTTGTGAGCAGTGCTTGACGAAAGCACATCTCGAAGTGCTTTTTGTGGAAAGATGCTCATTCTGGCTTGTCCTGGAAGAACTCTTGTCCTGTTGAGATTCTGAGAAATCCAGACTGGCCTTCGGTGAAACGTTGCATAATCAAGAATTTCTACCATTGCTGTATTTTTTCCTTTTTATGTCTTCCTTTGGTTTTATTGCCTGCACAGGAACATGTGTTATCCTGAGCGGGTCGACAGGTCTGGCTCTCCACTGCTGGTGGGCTGTAAAAGAACAGAGGGCCACGAGCAGATAATGTATCTATCAGAGTCAGAGTCAGTGAGGATTGCGTGTACGAACCAGAAGGTAATCTGCAGGTGAGGATAAAATCTGTGGATCTGCTTCAACATTAAAAGGGGGAACAGCAGTTTGGGCTTGTCTGTATGAAAATCAGTACATCATTTGCTTTTGATTTGTAGTCACTAATGTCACCATTAGTTTCAAATTTCCATTTTATGCTCTGTTTAGATGGATCATATATTTTTGAGTCCCAAAAAAGACATTTTAGACGTTTTAAAAAGAATCTTTATTTATTCCTAAATTCTTTTAACATGCTCCTATAAAAAACAGAATATGCAATATTTATTACAATTAAAAAGATATTAATAAAAAGCATGTCTAACATGAATGTAATTATTAGTTCAGTCAAACGATTAATCTCGATTTATCAATCCAAAATAAAAGGTTTTCTTCTAATGATATGTGTATATTTATTATTATAAATACATACATGTACAGTCCATATTTTGAAAATATTTACATGTATATATTTATATTCATATGATTTATATTATATATAAATATTTTAATATATAAGCATGTTTTAACTTAATTTGCTCCGGCAGTGTACATTGTGCAGCATCTGCAATAGGCAGAGGGAAAAAGAGATTGGGGAATGGGTGGGT
>JAUMHI010000054.1:18493521-18505405 GCA_032359435.1 Enteromius unitaeniatus | reverse complement strand
GTGGGTCTCTTTCAACTCAGCTTTTTATATAAGCATGTTTTATATTTCAATTATACATATTTAAAAAAAAAAAACTTTAAAATTCTAACATGCACACACACACACACACACTTATATGTATATACAAAAATACATAAAATATATAAAATACACACACACACACACACAAACATATATATATGGTTTATAAAGAGTTTTTAGAGTCCATTTACTCATGTTTTATATCTGAAGTAGATGCCTAAAATATGCATAAAATATCTAACATTGCCAAACTGAAATATGGTTTAGAATCAGATCTCACAGTATTAGTCATGATGTACCAAAATGCAACGTTAAGCATGTTTCCAGAGCGATGAAAAGATCCACAGAACACAAGGGTTAAGTTTCTTTTAGTCATGGTCTTTTATGCGGGTTCACAAATCAAATTGAAATTTAATTGAAGTCTTCTGTCCGTCCTGTCTCCAGGGGGCTGACCTGCAGACACTGTGAAAGAGTGAGGTCTACATAATTCAGGATGAAGTTGGCAGCGGTCTGGAGGGCGGGGATACCTGTGGAGTGTCCTGGGCTCAGGTTGCAGTGCTGTCAGCATCTGGCTGTTCCACACAGTGGGGCACACATGTAGAGGGGATGGGAGACAGGTGACACTCTCTCAGGCTTGAATTTCAGTGCAGTTCGCCTCAGCTGCCCAGTATTCAACACCACTAAACACCTTTCATCTTGGCTAATAGGTCCCACGGGAAAAGCCGCAAGGTGCCTGAGCTACATGCTAAAGACTCTGTCTAAGACTATTTTCATACTCTTCATGATGGAAAAAATGACATCTGGGTCATTTTTACTGATTCGTTTTAGGTGGTTTTTACAATACGGTAACGAGCATAGCTCACAGATCACTGCGTATGGTGTTAATTTGTGTAACCTTTAGTGCGTGTGGTATATGACTCAAATCTGTCTGCAGGTAATGTCTGAGTGTTAAACAGCTTTGGCTGCTTTTGATTTGGGTTCTGTTTATATGCTTAAACTTACAGGTAAAGGGTTGAAGTGCTGGTCGACGAGGTGGTTGTATCCATAGTCAAAAAAAGAATGTCGGAGTACAACATCAATCCCATGAGCTGCAGCGATACCAAGAGTGTTGAGCCACCTGAAGACAGCAAAAACATTGAGATCATTAGGAATGCAGCAGAATTTAATGATTTGTCAGGTTTTTGCTTTTTTCCACAGACAACTTTACAGTTACATCTCCTTTGAGTATTTAAAAATCCATTTCAATCGAGAAAATCCTCGTAAAAATTAAGTGGATTTAAATGTTTTTCACAGTGATGCCGGTAACACTTAATTTTACAGTACTGTTCTTCATGTGCATAACATGCACTTATCATAGCAATTACAGTAACAAGGTAATACCTAGATACTAACCCTGAACCTACATCTAAACCTTGCCCATGTAGCTGCTTTACATTACAATACTTTGGTTGCATTTTATTTTACAGTAAGTGTACTTACTTTCTTCTTACGTTCATGTACTAAAATAAAGTGCCACCGCAATGCCATTGAAGAATCTTTTTTTGGTTCTACAACAAAACATTCAGTAAAAGGTTCTTTAAAGAACCATCTCTTTCTTACCTTTTTATAACCTGAAGAATCTTCTTTCTTTTTTTTCAACCATTTGTGAAAGAAAGATTCTTTAGATGTTAAAGGTTCTTTATGGAACCATTTAGACCAAAAAAGTTCTTCTATAACATCTTAAAGCACTATTAGTAGTGGAATTTCCAATGTAAATCACAGGTTATACAAGGCAAATAAGCACTCCAAGCATTTTAACATTATTTTTTGCCATTTTTCCTTTGTAGACAGGACATGAAGTAGGAGAGAGATGAGGACTGGGATTGGCAAAGAGCCGGGATTTGAACTCGGGATGCTCAAATTAGCACTTTGTATTGAACTACTCAAAGAAGGCTCTAAAATATCTGAGTAAAATAACATGAGTGATATAGCTTTCATGTGGCCTGGATGAGTTTGACAGCAATTGTACTCATCAATGCACAGTGTTTTTAATTGTGTCACAACTTAAATTCACTGTTATATTGTTCTATTACAATATCTTATCTTAACAGCAAATGAGAGATCAATGCTTTGCTGACTGCTACAGATCATGCATCATAAATTTTAGGTTCGATCAATCATAATTAGATGAAATCCTGTATATTAAAGCAACACAAGTACCGATTAGTGCAGGGCAATGATTAATCGTGATTCATTTCAAAATAAATGTTTTTGTTTATATAACATTTGTGTTGGTACTGTGTATTTTTATTATGTATATAGAAAGACACATACACGCAGTATATATTTAGAAAACATGCATATTGCTATAGTCATATAATTTGTATTATATATGAATATATTAAATATAAAAATAACATGTTTTTAATATATATAT
The DNA here is from genome assembly GCA_032359435.1 of Enteromius unitaeniatus. Lineage (NCBI taxonomy): Eukaryota > Metazoa > Chordata > Actinopteri > Cypriniformes > Cyprinidae > Enteromius > Enteromius unitaeniatus. The sequence goes on along the minus strand of JAUMHI010000054.1, from coordinate 18,502,968 downwards.
ATATATGCATGTGTGTTATTTTAAATATACACAATAAACATACGCAGAACATATACATATATTACTTGCACAAAACTTGTAATTTTTGATGTGATTAATCAATGCCCAGCAATGATATTTATGATATTTTTAGACAGAGATTATCAAAATCATCAGTGCCTACATACTACATGAAGATACTTTACTTACAGAAAACCAGCAGCGAATGTATCGGATAAATTATTGGTGCCACCTGCCCAAGCCGGACCAACTCCACCCAGCCACACACGCTTTTCTGGAGCATGAGTCTGAACAATCTGAAACCAAACAAAGACAATGCTTATCAGATGAGACATATCATCAATAACTTAGAACTGAGTGATGGACAGTTGGGCACGATTCATACTTGAATAGTAAAATCCTTTGGTTAGTATGATCGATTTAAAATCATTGACTTTCACTAATGTCATTTTAAGCAGGTAAATGTGAAATCCAGTCACAAAAAGATGCTTCAAAAGATTTCTATTTCAACTTCACATCAGCCACTGATAAGCTACTACTAAATGTAACGCAGAAACTTCAAAATAGAAACTTACATTTTCTGTAAAGCTGATTTGCACTATTACTTAAATATTATTTCAAATCAAAGGTGTTCTTTTTGAACTTTCAATTGATCAAAGAATATTGAAAAAACTGTATCATGAATTACACAAACATTTTAAGCAGCACAACTGCTTTCAACATTAATAATAAGAAATTTGTCTTGATCAGCAAATCAGTATATTAGAATGATATGCTTCTTAAGGATCATGGGACACTGAACACTGTAGTTATGGCTGTTTTGTCATTTCAGGAATGAATTAGGCTATATTCAAAAATATGAAAAGTGTATTTGCAAAAAAAGTTTTCTTTTTACATTTTCAAAAATCATGTTTTTTATTATATTTCATGTAATATATTTCATATATTTCGTGTTTTTTTTAACCAAGCTAAAATAACCTAACTGCAGTTTGACTGAGATTAACATGAACACACAATTAAAAAAACATGATATTTGAGAATGGTTAAAAACACTGTTTTACAAGTGAACTCTTCATATACATAAAAACAGAAAATACATTTAAAATGTTACATTTTAATAACATCATTATTTTTTTCTGATCAAAAGAATGCAGCCTTGGTCAAAATAAAAGACTTTCAATAATATTTACCTCAATGTTTCCAATAGTCATGTAGCTAAAAATAATGAACAAATAAAACATCTAATAATAAAATGATATGTACTATCGAAAATGAACAACAAATGAAGGTTATCTTTTAAATTTGCAGGTATGCAAATACAACTTTTCCCCCATGCAGGTGACTGATAAAAATCTGCATCCTGACTCCTGTTTTTTGCTCAGTATAAATCTGACTGTCTATGAATGTCCATGGGCATGATTTGAGATAAAATCCCAACTCTGCAGCACAATACTCAACCGACTGCCGTCCAGCTGCAGGGTCAGAGTCTGGTTATAATAGAACACATGTCTGGTATTAGGCATATTCCAAAATAAGCCAAAGCCTCTCATACTCTCTACTTCTGATTCAGATACTCTATGAACCTAGTCCTGCAGTAAATGACAGCCAGAGAACCAACTCTCGAGCATAAATCACCTCTCAAAATAAATCTGACAAACTGTAGAAGGGTACACGAGTCACCAAACCATCGAAGAACACCTGCAGATCCACATCAGAAAAAAAAAAGTGAATTCCATCTTTTATGACTGATTTTATGCTAAATGATCTTTGGAGTTGAAGTCAAAAAGTGGAATAAACACTTGTTTGTCTGACATCACGCATGTAATAGGCTCTAATCACCATCCCACTGGGTTTGGGAGAGAATTTGCCATCTTTTGTTTGATATTTGCGAGGAAGGCCAGTTTTCCCCCTCTTTCACTTTTAGGGGTACACTGGACCAGATGTGTGAGTTTGAGATACATAAAACAGGAGAGCTGTGTATTTATAGATTGGGCCTCCTGAGGGAAGTCTTAAATGTTGTGAAACCTGGTACTGCTTATTAGACCGAAAGGGGATGGTTCCCAGAGCAGCTGAGATATCATGAGGCTGATGGGGGAACTTGTAAATTGTAAACCCAATCAAAAGCTTTCCTCCTTTACTGTGCCCTGACCCATGCTCCCTTAACGGTAGGCCACCTATCAGACCGGCGACAGCTTGTTTGGATGGTGCAGCTGAGGACAAACCTGAGGCCCTTGAGATAAACACAGTTAATGAGCACTGGAGGGACTTACACACTCTCACAACAACAACCTTAATGTGTATCAGCACATCTCAAACCAACACATTCAAAAACAAAAGATATCTAGGCTGGGCGTCATCAAAAGACCTTTACCTTTAACACCTTGGTAATCTGCTCAGACAGAGTGTCCAGAAGTCTTGTCTTCATGAAGTCTTCTACTTTGGTCACCCGCCTGTCAATGTAGTAACTGCACACATGAAAGAACAACATCCTTGTAAGATGATTACTGTTTAATTTAAATTATATCTTTATAATTGGGAAAAATATGATGTATTTAACATATAAACATAACATATTTGTCTTAAATATGTACATAATAAGTATACAGAGTACACATACATGTATTATGTAAACAAAAACTTTTTTTGTTTTAGTATGTACATATATGTACAACATATTAATATTTAAAAATACATTTATATTTTAATACACCATAGTATACACTACTGTTAAAAATTTAATGTTTTTGAAAGAATTTTATGCTCATTTAGGCTGCATCTAATTGATCAAAAATACGGTAAAAGAAGCAATGATATAAATTCCAATGACAATTAGGCCTATATTGTAATATTTTATTGCAATATGACTCAATATTAGTATAAAAGTAGAATAAAAGTATTTTTTTATTTTTAAAACTCGAACTGAAACATTCTTAATATGCATTATATAATGATTATTTATATATTCATAGCATATATTTAATAATGAAACAAAATGTTTCTATATATATTTTTGTTTGCTTAAGCACTATAAAAAAATGACCATGATTTTAACAGAAAAAAGCTGTTAAAATGCTACACTAAAAACCTGTTAAATGGTTAATATACAGGGATTTTTTTTTTAAAAAAAACCTGTAAATTGAGGTTCCCAGAATTCCCTGCATTGAATTTCGAATTTAGTTTGAATTTGATGTTTTATCTTTAATATTAATTATGTTTCTTCTTAGTTTTTCTTATCAGTTATGTTTATTAAGGTTGTATATTACATCTAATGTTGTTAAATTAATGTTTATTGTATATTTTAGTTTAACATTGTCATCACCGTCTGCATTTGGTGCTTATCAGTGTATTACAAAGGTACAAAATAGATTTAGGTAACTTAAAGGAAAATTACATATTCTTTCCTCAACTTACACGAGCTGATATATATCTCCTCCATCTCAGTGCGTGCACTTAATCACTCTAGTGGGCAGCACCACTATGTTAGCGTTTAGGGTTTAGCACAAGTTTTTATTGTGTTAGTGGCATTGTTTTGATATTTACCTAAAAACATATAACCTAATTAAAATAAACCAACCCCAAATTGATTTTTTGCAAACACACACACACACATTCATGTTGGTATTTGTGGTTTAAGGGGGCTCTTTATAGGTGTAGTGGTTTTTATACACTACAAAATGTATGTGTTATAGCCATACACCAACCTTACACCTACCCTTACAGCAAACTTTGTGCATGTTTAGATAAAAAAAAAAACACCATTTAGTTTGTTTTTAAGCCTTTTAAATTACGGGACACTGGCAGTGACCTCATACACCACCTTCAAATTGTAATACCTCTGTCATACCCATGTCATTAAACAAATAAACCACAAAGACCAATAGCCTGGGCCCGCCCATACTTCCTTTGACGCTACATTCATTTTGTGAGCAAAGTCAGTCTGGCAAATCTGCCATTTTAGAGCATTTCTGTTCCCAAAAAAGTGTGAACCAATGAGAAACAAGCTCCCCTGGTTGTAAATTCGTCCAGTAGTATACAGAGGCATCTGATGGACGCAGGTTAAGCAAGGTAGCTTGGCCAGACTAAGCTCCTATGAGCTTAAAATCCCAGAAGCCAGGCTAAAAGACCAACACACACACAAAGGTATGTTAATGTGCTATAATTTACAAACAGATTCTCTTTTCAAGCTACACAGACCATAATGTAATTCAATGACTGATTTGATAGAAACACATTTGTACCTAACAATTACTTCAATGTAAAAAACTATCACAAAGCCTATGACTGGAGAATAAAATTGAATAAAAACAAACGCCAAAATGGCAATGCTATCAATCTTAATGTTACCAGTATAATATGAAATAACTCAATCCACATTTTCCCACTTCAGTGAGCAAAGTTCAGAATATGAATTAAAGGCATTAAGGCCAGTCTGCAGGTTTATACACAAAATAACTAACAGATTGAGGCCATGAATTATATTAAGATGTAAAAGCAGACAGCGGTGACAAGAGACAGAGCTCTTTCTGGTGCAGTGAGCGAGTGAGTGAGAAAAAGAGAGAGAGAGAGAGAGAGAGAGAGAGAGAGAGAGAGAGGAGCTGGGGATGAAGTAGCTGTGGGCCGGCCATCTGGAGAAGGGTGTGAAAAGAGGGCCTCAATGAACTGCACCATTTTCAAGCAATTCGTCTGAAGATCTTGACGTATCTGAAGGAAAAGTGGTTCTCTGTGGACACTGACCCTCAAAATTTATAGTCTCTATGGGATTAAAGCAGCACAAATCTAGAGGCAACAAATCTTCGTAATCTTTGGACCTCAAACAGCAATGAACAACTCTCAACCTCCCTAACATTATAGTTAGCTAATGTGCATCCATTTGTGGTCTTTTAGATTCTGTTTGTAAGGTACATTCTCAATGGCCAACTTGAATTTAGCATTTAAAACAGAGAAGTCTGGAAGAGGAGTGAATGGGAGACATTAGGCACTTATGTCCCTTGTAATGTAGTCTGGTCTTTTTTTATTTTTGGTATGTTGCTGAGCACAAACGAAAAAAAAACATGCTGAAAATTTAACGCAGGAATAAACTACACACACATGTATATGTATATGTATATATATACACACACTACCAGGCAAAAGTTTCGAAACAGCAAGATTTTTAATATTTTTTAAAGATGTTTCTTATGCTCATCAAGGCTGGATTTATTTAATCAAAAACACAGAAAAAAAGTAATATTGAAAAAAAAAAAAGAAATATTATTGCAATGTGAAATGACAATTTTCTATTGTTTACTCTTGTGATACAATTCTGAATTTTCAGCATCATTACTCCAGTCTTCAGTGTCACATGATCCTTCAGAAATCATAATAAAATGCTGTTTTTTTATCAATGCTGGAAACTGTTGAGCTGCTGTTGAACTGTTGAGGTTTTTTTTGGAACCTGTAATATTTTTTTAAGATTCTTAATTGAATAAATTGTTAAAAAGAAATCCTTTCTAACAATCTGCACTACCTTTTAAAAGTTTGGGGTCAGTTATTTTTATTCTTTTCTTATTTGAAAGACACTAAAACTTCTGTTCAGCTAGGATGTGTTAAATTGATAAGAAATGATGGCAAAGATTTATATTGTTAGAAAATATTTATATTTTTATTAAATGCTGTTCTTTATAATTTTTTATTAATATTACAAAAATATAATGTATATATATACTATATATATATATACAGTAGTCAACATTTGAAGTGGATAAAAACCTATAATCCAAGTTCAAAATTATTTACAAATATCATTCTAAAATATTAAAAAGCATACAGTACACTCAACGCAAGAATCTACACATGCACTTCATTTACTTTTATAAAACAATAAGAATATAAGAATTTAGAATATAATTGAATTTAAATTATGAAATGACACAATGTCGATGAGATGTTTTAGTGAGTTGTTTATAAGGGCTTTTCTAAGCAAAGTAGGACAAATTGTAGCATATAGAGTATATAGAGCAAACCCTTCGGTGTAAAACACTGATGTAGAAACAGTTTTCATTGAGAAATTGCTAGTAAATGTCACAATTAACAACAAAGCAACAGCAGGTGACACGTTAAACTAAACATGAATTTTTAAGTAGAATTACTGAAACTGTATTTTCAGTAATTCAATAATCCTAAATTTCAATAATCCTAATTTACAACTTTTTTTACAGTGCACAAAAGCTACGAGAGCTGTGAGGGCTCTTATTCCAGGAGTCCTCCTTTACTGTAAAATGATATTTGCGCATCAGTACGCTTGAGTGCATATGGCTTGAGTTTGACTGAGTAGGTGGTGTTTTTATGAAAACTTCCTTTCTGACACCCTTTCCTACTTCCGTTTCCTTTAATCAGGGTTGACCTCTAGATTAATGAGTCTGCTTGGGCCACCCTCTCTCTGCAGACACAGGGGGGCCGTCTAATTGAGGGAGAAATGCAAATTTGTTTATGTCGTTATAACTTTTAATGACCGCAGCTATTGCATGCACTTGATAAAACACTTCTCATTACTGAATAATTCAAAGCCTCTTAGCATGGAACTAATTTAAAGTCATTGAAGCACATCCGGTTGCCATTGTGCTGGGAGATTAAAGAAAGCCGCTAATGAGCTCGTTTCTGATTATTAAGGGTCGCCATATTGCGACGCAGTGCTTAGCATGTCAGCACTTTCTGAGCAAGAGGTTATAAAGCGAGATGTACGAACAAGATGTACGAAAATAACCCAGCATATTTCACTGAAGCTCTCTGAACACAGCATCTGTGATTTCTCATGATATCACACAGGAAAAACTCCAGCTGACCTGGAGCTCGGCTTGTCTGTCTTCAGCAGTCGGCGGTGACTGCTCAGGTCAGACTTCAGCCCGGCGCTGCGGTTGTAAAGCACAAAACAGTATCTCATGTCCAGACAAGCTTTTTCAGTGCTTTTTTTTTGACAGCTCAATCTGGCCAGTAGTTCAGATTTGGAAAAGTAAAAACAAAACAACAAAAACAAAAAAAAACACATAAAATTTTAATTAAATGTTTTTTTATTGATTGATTGATTGATTTTTTTTTCTCCATTTTTTTCTATTTAATATTCTTAACAAAACTACATACAAAAAACAGAAAATGTATTGTTTAATAAAGTTTTTATACATTTTAATATGATTTTAAGGTGGTTCATTTTAAAATAAAAAGATATAGCAAAATATAAACAACTTAAAAAATGAATGAAAGTTGAGAAAAAAAAATGAAAGATAATTCAAAACAGTTTGTAGATCATTTATCTTTTTCTAACAAACAGTGTTTTATTTTAATATTAACATGCTTTTTTTATTATTAACACTTTAAAAGCAATAGATGTGGCCACTCTAACAAGAAGATTAAACATTTGAGCATTTAATTTAAAAAAATAATAAATAATAATAATAAAAAAATGTGCAACTATAACTTGTCATTGACAGCTATGAATTACAAAAGAAACTTTAGCCCAGACTGTTATTTATCATATAAAAGCCACTCTATTTTTGTTTCCAAGTCTACTGCTATCAATCACAAATCAGAAGAAACTTCAGTTCTCTCAGCCAACTTGATTACTTCTTCAAAGAAAGCATATTTAAATCAACAGACTTCCATTTCAACATTCAACACAGAAAACTAAATGGACAAGCAAGTTTCTTAAATGGCCCAAAACTGTCTCCTACTCTATCACCGATCCCTCAGAGCCAGCCAAAGAGCAAGAAGGTCTAGACTTTCAGACACGTTTCATTAAAATAATAATAATAATAACATTAAGTACTAGATTTTATGCAACATCCAGAGCTGCAATAATCAGTGAAAAAAAACTGGGGGACGTTCCACAGAAGTACACACATAGTTCACTGTTAACCCTGATAACTACTTCCTTTCCTAAAATGAATGACCTGATATCTGGCATTACCTCATTTTCTGGTTTAATTCATCAATTGGGCAATTTGCAAAATGCTCTATTTTAAGGATCTGGAAATCTTTCACATAGTTTGATTTTTGTTTGTTTTACTTTTATTTTGAAGGTAACCATTTTTAGTTAATTAAATTTTTTTTTTAAATGCAGGTCAATAAATAAACATAAAGGGCAACAGTTACTACTACACATGCAATTTTATGCAAATACGATGCATAAATCAGACCTTGCATTAAAGACCAGTGACTGTTAATCATACAAAACAAAAAGCATTGTTACATTATGAGTCACTATATCATTTATCCTCCACAATTTGACTGCCAGAAGGCCGTTGTGTTTTCAACGAACACCTGCCAAGCTCAACGTAGCTTTGCAATTTAGTTTCTTTACACGTCATATTCCAAGCGCTGCGAATGGGCTGGTTTCATCGTCAGAGAAAACCCCACATCTGTCTAATGAAGGCAGCTTAAATACTCTAGAACTAATGAGGACACACTTGGATACAATCAGGGTTGGGCTAGAGAACAAAGACATGACAACAACATAAAAAGTGAAGATCAAAATAAAAGTCAACGGCGATCTAAAAAAAAAAAGACAAGTGATGCCCGTTCCCAAACTCCACAAACACTTCTAATCAAACCCATGACAGTTTGTGATGGACAGACACAACAGCTCAATTCATTCTCTAAACACAAAACACACAGTCCTCGCCTCTATAAGAAGTTAATGGGATAGGTGGCTTTGAAATAAGTGGCTATTTAGAGATGAATACCTTTAGCCTTAGGAAAACAGCTGCTCTAATCCCTTAAACAAGATTTTACCGCTCTGTCACAGGTGAAGCGTAACTGATCCCACTTAGTAAAACTACTATAGTACTCATACAGTAGTATATAGTGCACAAACGCAATAATTGATATATTTTTGTTCATCTCCTAAAGACCAAAAAAACGTCTTTACATTGTTTAGAGCAGGACTGGGCAACTTCGGCCCTGGAGGGCCGGTGTCCTGCAGAGTTTAGTTCCAACCCTAATCAAACACACCTGAAAAAGCTAATCAATGTCTTTGAGATCATAGATATCTATACTGACCAGATATGTGTCGGGGGATCTGAAGGAAGCACATTGATGTAATATGATGGAAAGATGTTTGAAATTTGTCCACACAGTTGTGTCATTGTAGTCTGTAAAGTTATTTTGCTCGACAAGTTCATGTCTGTTACTGTTCATGATGATGACCATGAAGTTAACGTTATCCTATGAAAGAGCTAGGTAACGTTAAGTTATGTTAATGTAAGTTGAAGAAAACCAACGATGAACTGAGCCAAAAGACCGCACCGTACTGTGCAGCTGCCATTTTAGTTTTTTGTTTTGTGCATTGTAGAAGAAATTAATTAGTTATGTAGGTGTGTCTAAGTATTGTATTGTGATGTATATGATATATCACATATTTATGATAGAACATAGATTAATTAATTATTTTACTTATAAGTAAAATAATTAATCTAT
>JAUMHI010000054.1:18441986-18493421 GCA_032359435.1 Enteromius unitaeniatus | reverse complement strand
ATGGTGGCCGCGTTGACGCATCGTTCCTATGGACAGCAGCGTCAGAGGGCCTATCTAGTCAGTATAAGATATCTATGTTAGAGATCACTAGAAAGTTACAGGCAGGTGTGTTTGATTAGGGTTGGAGCTAAACTCCGACCAAAGTTGCCCAGCCCCGGTTTAGAGCATTAAAAATAATGTTAAAACAATAATACAAATTATATTTCATCCATAAGTTATGCTATGTCCTCGGGTTGAGGACATCGGGCTCAATTTCTTTAAAAAACTAAAAGACATGAATGAACATGCATAGTTTCAGAGAAATTCACTAAAATATAATCTAATATAATACCAGGACGCAGGGTCTCAAGAGGTTAAATATGCTAAAGCTGCAAAATTATAACGAAAAGGGATTATTAATTGTAATTGCAATTATTAATTATGATCATCACAATTTACATTGAATGATGTTTATACCATAGCTTGAAGCAACCTGTAGTATCAAGCCTCAAATGTGAACTATACATCCGATTGTTTTTTCTTTACATAAAAACAGTACAAATATGAATAATATCATAATGCTATATGAATGTATATATAGATATATATATTTTTTTATTAATACCTTTAGGCATTAAAGGTGCATTAAATGAAATTGTATCATAAAGACATAATGCTACAAAAGTAGTACTATTTTAGAAAAAAAAGTGTATACTGTATTTTTGCAGAAACAAACATGGTATGAATAGTCATAAAATAGAAATGTTTTGCTTGATAGTATGAAAGGAATGTTAATTGTTTTGTTAGTGAGAAGTACTATTGAACACACACAACTGTTGACGTCTTTTATAAAAGCTTCTCAGTAATGGTACTTAACCAGATTAGGAAAAAAGGCTCAAATTAGAGGCCTGCATGTGTTTGCTGGAAGTGTAAATTTACCTTCCAGCACATTATCCCACCTCACAGGTGTTAGAAATTAAGGCGGAGGTGGGGAACAGCAGACGCGGTGCTTGATTAACAACAGAGCACATTGACAGACCACAGCAAGGTGGCTAATGACCGATATATTATGCAATTTAAATGTATGCAAATGAGATAATGAGCATTTCACACAGTGTGCACGCAGAACATTCAAATTAAACTTTTGAACATTCATTAAGACATATCTGTAATAATATTTGAAAACAGAAAATGTGCCATTCATTGACAGTGTAGTCAACTGTGAAAACGACGCTGCGTTTATCACTACCTCTTGATTGACCAAGTTGATGGCGATAATCTCAAAATAACCAAAAATGAAGTTGTCCTGGTCGACCACTAGCCAATTGTGCATAACAAATTATGAAATTGACACATATCAAAATCTCACTAATTACACAATTCAATCTTTTTTTGATGTGTAATTTTACATCTCACTGTTTCCACTCGTTTCTTATAACTGCGAGATATAACATCACAATTGCATAAAGTCACACTTGCAAGATATAAACTGTTCTCAGAACTCCAAGTTTATAACTAGAAAATTTAACTTGCAATTGTGGCACATATAAACTTGCAAATTTAAGATTTTTTTTTAAGAATTTAACTTTATAACTCACAGTTGTAAGAGCAAAGTTGGAATAAAAATGGTCAGAATTGTGAAATAAAAATTACAATTACCTTTTTAAATCTGTAGTTCTCAACTGGTTTATTCAAGAGGCAACCCAATGCAGCACCAAAATTGTTTATTGTATGCAACAATTACATTTATTAAGAGAGCTATTACTGCCCAACAATCACAAAATTAGAAAAACAATGCATAAACAGCAACTTCCTTATTAAAAGAGGCTAGGCCTATTTATGTTCCTCTTCTAAATATATATGGCTTGTTGCATCTTCAGTATGTGTCCATTTGCACTGCTTTCCCCCGCCATATCAGAACAGTCCTGTGACTCATTTATGAGTCGTGACCCACGACGTGAGAACAACTGACACTTTTGCATTTGCGTTCTGTTTTGTTTCATACCACAGCAATGTTGTATTACAACTTTAGAAAGATGATCTCAAAGTTTCCATAAACAACAGGGAATAATAAAAGGTTCGAATTTAAAAAAGGTAAAATACCTACTGTTGCCACGTTACTGCGTCAACCACAGAGCCACTGTTTTTCATAAACCTGTGAAAAAGAGAGAAAGAGCACTGATCAGTATGCATCAGTATATGTAAGGTTATTATTACAGCACTGTAAAAACAGCCATCATAAATGCCTCTAACAGAGAGGAGCTGATAGCCAAACGCACACGGCTGCATGGCTAACAGGAGGTGTCTGTTTATTTCGTCGCTGACACTGATCTCTCATGCTGTGAGTAAATTTGTGCAGGGAGCTGAGTAATCTTAATCAAGCGAGGGAACAAAAATCCTTATAGGGAGCAAAGTTTCTAAACAGTTTTTCATGTGACGGCAGTTTCACACAGAAAAACAGCGACCACCCTTTCTCTGCAAAACTTCATGCCGTCCCATAATTCCCCTCTCGTCTCTCTCTCTTTCCCTTTGTCTGTCCGCTGAGTTAAAACTGCATTTATTATTTCCATCTGAACGAGACTGGTAGCAGCAAGGGGTGGCGTCTCGTTCTGAGGAAGACCTTCGACAAAGCACTTGTGGTTGTAATACCAAGTTTCATTTCAGCCTGCCAAAGTTATGACTGCTCAAAAGCCCCCGCAGGAAAACACTAGGCGGCTTATGGCAGAAAAGTAAAGGGGCGCACCTAAAGTACACAATACAAATCACACAGAGCAAAGAAACAGATGCCAAAAATATGACAGAAAGCTATAGCGCTGGCCCAGGTTTTCAGTTCTTGAAATATAATTTACTTGAGAAGCAATGTTGCATAAGATGTTGAGGCTTCTAGTTAGTGGTTGACGATCTGACCAAATCGGAATATAATTTATTTTATTTAACGTTCACAATATAGTTGTTGTATTAGGTTGTTAACATTTTTTAGAAGACATTGAAATGATGCATTCTGTGCAATAACTAATGCAAATACAGAAAGAGCACAAGTAGACAATCAGTAATGACACATATACAGTCTGCAAATTTTGTAGTTGTTTTTTTATAAATAAAGTGTCCTTTTTTTTAGTCTCCATAGCAATTAGTTAATTTTATAGTTTTAAAACATTTTTAAATAAATGGTGCATATATAAACACACATCTGCTATATAACTGTTAGAATGTAAAATAATATTAAGTAAATTGATTAAAATATACTAGCATTTCTATTGCTATGACATATTCATATTAATACATTTTTAAATATTTTAAAGACATTTAAATAGATTCAAAATTAAATACTACTACTGCCACAACTATTATTTTATAAATTTACCAAAGTGCCAAAATTCAATCTATAAAGGCATTGATGTATTTAATAATGGTTGAAATAAATACATTTCTGCTGTGAATGAATTAGTTCCTGTTTTGTATTTGTAATATTTTGGAAGCTGTGTCTGTTCTCCCGGTCATTCTTGTTAAATCCAGTGTGTGTGTGTGTGTGTGTGTGAAGGTGTAGACAGGGCCTAGTAAGCCGCTGGTTGCAAGAATGAGGAAGCTCTGGTCAGGCACTGACAGATTTATTTCTGACTCTGTCACACTGAAATTACAACAAATTAGTATCCACTCACAAAAGCCATTATTCTACAAAACCAGTTTTTGAAGAACAGCACAAAAGCACAAACAATGTTAAATGAACACTCACAAATGAATTCCAGAGGTATTTATCTCAGACGTCATTAGACCAGAATTAGAAAAATGTGGTCTTAATAGTAAGCACATCAAAACTGGCACTGCTTTAATAAGCCCCTGTCATAAAAATATATGTGTTTAGAAGCATAAGGCTGGCAGCGCTGCTCACACACACACAACACACTAAATGATTGAGACAAGATTCTCCTTTTAAATTTAAAGGGAATTCAGTCATGGGTTTTCAATTATTCATTTGTTGTTCATATAAAATGGTTGATGTTTTGAGATGTTACTTCTGTTAGCAGTTTTTGGACATCCTTATTCCTCTGCATTATAATTCACAAACAAATGACTCCTATGAATCATTCTGAAAGATTCACTCGCTCGCTCGCTCACTGAATTCATACAAAGTAATTTTTGATTTACCAACTGTAAGTTATTACATCTATAATGTCTTACTGGAAACAAAAACTGATACTACGCTGAATCAAAAGCTGCAGTACTGAAGTGTCTGTGCTCTTGCAGGAGAGAGCGAGTAACACGCAGGTGGAACATAGCTCGGTCACGCCATTAATAGAGTGACACTTTATTTATCTGACGTTGAGTTTCAATGGTGCTACAGGCCCCTGGACTAACAATCCACATGGAGCAACATAAACACGACTCCAGTCGGGCGGACAGTACTGCGCTTTCTTAAACAATGTGCTTTGGAGATCTCTTATACGAGCCATTGAAACGAGTCCAACATCAGATAAGCCTTTCTGCAAACACCGTGCCATAACCTATCCTGATGCCTTTTCACATTCAACGTGCAAAACGCCACAGCCATTCAGAAACATATTTGAGACTCTACATACAGTTAAACTGCTTACATTCCCAGCATGACTATCCATAAATTGTCCTGTTTAAGTTACATCACAGCCAAGAACCATTAAACGCATTATACTAGGAAGAATTTGGGATCAGTAATGTATTTTTTAAAATAGAACATTGAATACTAAAGAGAAAGTTCCTGTAAAAACAGTAATATTGTTAAAATTATTTTGACTTAAAGTAACTCTTGATATATTTTAAAATGTAATGAAGCATCATTACTCCAGTCTTCAGTGTCACTTGACACTTCAGAAATCATTTTAAAATGCAGATTGAGGAAACATTTATTAATTGTGTTGAAAAGGTTTGTCCTCCATAATATCTTTTCTGGAAACTGATACATTCTTGAAGAACAAAAAAGCTCAGAAGAACAGCATTTATGTGAAATAGAAATATTTCATAATAAACGAATAATGAATAAAATGTCACTTTCATTTAAATTAATGCATCTTTGAATGAAAACCAAGAAAAAAAAAAGAACCGTAAATGTAGTAGTGTATATTTTTATTAATCGCATGCAAAATAAGTTTTTGTTTACATAATATGTGCATGTGTGCTGTGTTTCATTTTTATGTGTATACTGTATAGATACATTTGTTTTGAATATGCCTATACTTATATTTTATATAAATAAGTTTAATATATAAACACGACACATTTTTCTTAAATATATAATAAATATATATATACACAATACACACGCATACTGTATATTATGTAAACTTTTATTTTGTATGCGACTAATCATTTGACAGCCCTAATTTCTATTCAAGTAGAATAGAATTCTATTTCATAAAGTGGAAACTGTAAATCCATATAGGCTAATAAAAATAGACTAAAAACCTCACAACTCTAATTTTCATATTCAGAAATATATCAAATTTGCTGAACCAAGTTGAAAATATCCAGAATTCTTCTTAAACCAACACACAAACAGAAACCTGCGGAGCTTCCTGCGCAACTCTGCAGAAACCGATTCAGTTTATAATTTATCACTCTCCACATACTGTCAAACATTTAAATAAGTGCACACAGGGAGGCCATAATATTTCTGAAGAAATACCAGAGACACTCACCCATCTAGTAACAGGATTGCATTTTTTCGAGGACGGCCGATATTGGGCCCGTAGAGGTTCGCTCGGCTGTAGAAGCGTACTGACTGCAGTAAGGTCTTCAGAAGAGAGTAGTCCTCAGCCAGACGAGAGCTGTTCACTGATCGGGCAGCCATTGTGTGGTAACTGTTGGGCTCTGTGAAAAATAATGCACCATAAAACTATAACTAATTAAAAATGACTGACTGCTTTAACTGTATTTTTTGTAACACTTTACAATAAAGGGTGTCATTTTGTAACATTAGTTAATGTATTAACAAACTTAAACCCTGAACAATACATATATTACAGTATTTAATCCTCTTTGTTAGTTGATGTTGAACAGTTAAAAAACTAAACCTGTGATTTTGGGAGCTGTCCCTTTAAGACTGCTGAAGCAACCTGACACCCAATCACAAGCGAATATGCAAACTGCCTTTGAATTACGACCTATATTGTGGTCAGCGCTTTGTAAACTATTTAAATAAGGCAACACTTTGGGAGGTGCGCACTTGAAATCACAGCGAGGACGTTACGGAAGTCAAGTGGTGAACTTTATAAACATCACAGCCAGTGTGAGTGAGTGTTTGTGTCTGGATGCTGAGCTGTAGAGTTAGTACCGGGCCAGACAGAGGCCAGTGGAAAATCTGAGGCACTCTTATTATCCTTTAAAATATTATGCTATCATTTTGAAAAAGCACAAATAACACATGAAATACAACCATGAAATAGATCATCACAGTGGTCGTGCATGGCTTTGCGTCACGACCCACTCAATATCATCCACCCGCAGCTGAAAATATTTCTCTTTGTTTCATTTGGACTCTTTTTTGCTTGAAAGTGTTTGTTTTTAAATGAACAGCTCTGATTTAGTAACAGCTTTTAAACATTCAAAAGGCCATTCCGGTAATGACATTTTATTAGAGTTCGCAAAATAAAAAGATTCTGCTGAAAAGATAACTGCTTAACTGGAATGTGACAGATATTAAATTCTGATATTCATTTTCATATGAATTGCATTTTGCATTCAATACTATCTTATTGTGCTGCTTCCTTTGTCTCGTATGACGGAGTGAAAGCAGCGATATGTACGCCTGCAGTTTTTCTGTGCAGACGGCTAGTACAGTTTTGACACATGCAACCTGTAGGCAGTAAACAAACGATTAAGACAATTTACGGTTTGTGTACATTCTTAAATCGCTCTCTGGTATTTTTATAGGTTTAGTGTTTAGTACGGAAAGAGTGCCATATTTCAGGCTACACATGCGGTCAGTAACAAAGCTTATATTCTGTCTAATTTTATGCAAGGAACCCATTCCATCATAATAAGATCATAATTATTCAAGTCAGAGGTTTTACACTCAGTGCTGTTTTGATGTTTATAGAGAGACATTTGATACAAGAGCACCATGAATGGGGCGATTTGCAGCATGTCTGGCACAGGACAATAGATGAATGAGTGCTTAGAGCAGATTACAAAGTCACCAGGTGTCCTTTTGGATTCTGCTTTGTCAATTTGTCTCCTGACATAAGCCCTATTCGAATGGGATTCGTTTTATATGAGAGGTGGGGTAATGTAGTAGTGATCAGAGATTCCCTGAGATTTTTAAGCCCACCTCTACTGCATCTCTAGGTAAAGACTGCTACTATAAATAAAAGAAATCTACAATTCTCTATTCTCAGCTTATCCGGCTGACACTTTCCAGCCTGTAGGCTGTTGTACTTCAAGTACTACAAGTGTCTCAAGTGGATGGTGGTCAATGAGAAGACACTAGAAACAAAATATAGTTCCTGATTTAAGGGCCTTCTCAAATTTTCATTTTCAACTCAAACTCCAAGAGTGTTTCCGTTTCTGACAATAAAATGTGGCGTTACTATAGTTTGTTATAATATTATTAGCATTTTTTTAGTCCATCTCAATGGATGCGCAGTGTAGCTGTATTTGACGTACCATAAACTCTGTGAAGACGCACAGGTTCTTTAGAAAGATGAAGCGCAAGAGAGTCTTTCATAACATGCAGACCTGGCGCGCTACATGTAAACGATATTCTTTGTGTTTTCCTGTCAAAATAACGGACTTCATTTGGAATTCCTCAACTTGTAAGAACTACTACGAATTCTACTAATAATAACAATATAAAACGCGCTAAGTATTAATGAGCTACAGGGTGCATGAATATTAATCACATAGTATGTGTTCGCGTGAATTGATTTGCTGAAATCAAAACAGGGACAATAATAGGTGAGCGCCAGCCAATAAGATTGTCATTAGCGCATTAGTCCCGCCCACTACCAGAGAAACCGGCAGTTTTGTTATCTTATAATTCTTTGCCCCCATTTTTATAGAATCATTAAATGATAAACAAGCACCACCACCAGTTAGTTTTCTTAATTTAACATTTAACAAGTTTGCCATTTGATTTTCTTTTTTTAGTAACGCAATAGTTACTTTCCCTGGTAATTAGTTACTTTTATAAGGCTGTAACTCAGTTACTATTTGTGATAAGTAACTAGTAAATATAACTAATTACTTTTTTAAAGTAACGTTCCCAACACTGCTTTCTAGAACATAATAAATAAATAAACAGAAAGAGAAAGAACAACGACAAATAAACATGTTTCAATAATTTCTATTAAACCCATCTTCCTCTGCAGTGAATGGGTGCCATCAGAGCAAGAATCCAAATAGTCAATAAAACCATCACAATAATGGACAAGAAATGCTCAAGATCATCAATTAATGTTTTGTGAAAAGCTGTGTTTTCATAAGAAACAAATCTATCATTTCTGTCTATTTTCTTCTGGCCAATTATCCATAACCAACATATTTGTTCAGAACTGTTTTACGTATAAATGGTCTTAATGATGGATTTGTTTCTTAAAAAAAACGCATAGCTTCTGGATTATGTCCATTACTTGTAGATTATTGTGATGTTTTTATCAGCTAAATGGACTCTTATTCTGACGGCACCCATCCACTGCAGCGGATCCATTGGTTAACCAGTGATGTAATGCTAAAAATCTCCAAATCTGTTCAGATAAACAAATAAATTCATACACATATTGGATTGTTTTCAATTGCACACAAATTAATTGCTGCTTTATGGGCTGGATGCTTCCTTTTTCTTTATTAAACACATAGAAGATGTACAACATTCTGTGTCATATAAACAATAACGTTTCTGAATCTGCGATGTAAGCACTCACCATTGCCGAGCTCCCAGGAGATGTTGTATTTTTTGCCAGCACTGTATTTGAGCAGACTCAGAGCACTGGAGGCGTTCCATGAGTTGTCAGGGTTTCTATGCAAGGCATTCAGCCCAAAGATCAGGTGCAGTCCCGCGCAGTCGGCAAAGTTGTAAAGTTTGTCTAAAGACCTGGCTGGGAAAAAGCCAGACACAGCTGTAACATTGATACTTTCATCTTTTTATCATAATAACCCTTTTACATTTTAATTTTGGACTATTGAATACATAAAATTGTATAAAATTATAAAACTGATACTACTATTCTTGGAATACTATTACTATTCTAATACTCTTGGACTGGACTGAACTTAAGAAAATAATTTTGATACACAGGGTAAAAGCTAAGATACAAACTGAGCAGATTAAAGCAAATAAAAAACAGAAACGCATTCAAAGAAAGTTTTCAAATTTTAAATCTGCCCGACAGACAGACATGATAATTCTGATTCTGCTAATGGACAGCCGTTGGCCGACGTTTGGAAATTCTATCTGTTAAGAGCAGCAAAAACAAACACAAATATTTCACTACCCTTTGACTTCATTTCCTGTGTTTAAAAGGAAGCAGATGAAACCAAGAGAGACGCACAAGGAGCCCCATCTTGTCTGTGATGAGAGATTCAGCGCTAAAGGTCATTCATAAAAAGTGCATACTCCATTGTTTTAAGCTGGTACCCACAGTAAAGCCTTATTTCAAAAGTTAAGTCAGCTACATTTTCCATTTTAAGAAGCATTTCAAACAATTTCAAAGCCCCATCTTTCACAAACTTGCCATACTCCTGTCTTTGTTTATTAAAATAGACTAATTGTATTATGCTTTCAGCTACCAATAAGAGTACAGTACACCTTCAGGGAACACATTTAACTTAAACTATTTTTCAGAAATAACTCACCAAAATCAGGGTTTGCAGATTTTTCTGGGCATAAATTCAAGCAGCTAACATCCTAGACTATAGTCTTGGCATTTCTGCACCCAAAAAAAAAAAACATTTGCTGTTACATCTGTTCAGATATTATATTCATTTGATAAATACTTTTGACTGTGGCATGGGCAGAAGTTCTATTTCTCTCATGAGTATTTATAGACAGATGAAACAGAATCAAAAGAACAACCAACCCCGAATGAGCGGGACTGCTGAACTTTAGGTTATTTCATCTTTATAGCTTTTATCACAATTTGAAACATCAACAATAACAGCAAAGTGTCATTTCTTAAATAGCCTACGTAAATACTCTAATCACATGTACAGACGTACAAAGCCTCGTAAAAAGATCCAACACCTAGCTTCCCTGGGTACCAAACTATAAAAGCTGGTCTTTTAAAATCAGCACTTTAAAGCAGCAGGGAAATGTTCCAATTACAGACTCGTTAAAATATTACCATAATGAGGTCAAGATTACGTTTAATTCAAACAAGCAGTCAAACACCAATGACGGACCTTTTATCACTCTTACTTAACAGGCTTTCAGACATCAAACAAATGCAGTTATATGGACTTGTTTACTAGAGTTGAAAGGCTTTAATACAGTAAGCATGCCATTATATATATGTATTCGTTTATGTATTTAGCTGTTTATTTTGCACAATATGTTGGACCCTCTCGCCACGTCTATGGAGAATTGTGGGAGTTCTGCTTGTTGTGCAGCCTTTAGCACTGTGAGGTGATTAAAACGGCGCAGTAGTATCAAAGACTGGCGGATGGAAAGCAGGACAGAGGAGGAAACAGATCCAGATGTGGCTTCGTTCCTCAGGTAACCCACAATCTGTACTCATCGTACTCTGGGTCAGGTAGAGAAACAGAACAGGAACTAAGCTAAAAGTGCTTCAATCAAGGCTGGCTTGTGAGTTTTTGGAATATTAAGTAGGACTTTGTTGCTCTGAACATCAGTGAGACTATTATCTCGGCATATAAGCACAAGGCTTTGATGCAGACTTGTGAACAAAAAGTTAATAAGTTAATATAGACAGTAACTTTCTTCATAGACAATTTGAATAGTTTTCTTGAGATTTAGATCGATAGATAGATAGATAGCTCTGATAGAACAGCTAGTTTTCCTAAAAACAGCTAGTTTGATCAGTTCCATATTGCTGAGCTACAGTAATAAGGTAATTAGTGTTTAGGCAGCATCCTGAGCCAACCTCTCCCTAGAGCTCTGGACAGACGAAGAACAACAGAGAACTGAAGTATTTCCAGAGACATCAGCTCTTTTGCTCTGTCTTTATTTATCCCTCACTTTCTCTGGCTCTCTCATCGTCTCTGTTTTTCTCTCTTTTTGACTGTTTTACTCTGTATCAGTACTACTTGAAAGGACTAGACAATAATATAGTTGACTTTGGACAACCATAAACCTTTTCTTGCAGGTTAGCCTGCCACCGGTAATTCATTGCTTATTAGTAAATTGCCATAGGAATAAACCAATAACACACATTGCTTATATGGTTTTATTATTATTTTATGTCATGTTTTGAATTCGATTTTAGTTTAGTAATATGTACACACACATGCAGTTTTCTATCATTTTGAATTCAAAATATCAAAATATCTATCAACTCATAAAATAAATCATTTTATAAATCATAAAATGGTCATCATGGGTGTGCCATTGAATATTATCACAAAAAATTACAATGAAACCTAACTTAATTCAGGAACATGTAGAATTTCTCTTTAATCAAAATAGTAGTAAATCTACACAGAACAACCAATCTGGTTACACCTGCTCCCAACCACATATAAATTGGCGAGCAAAACATTCAAATGTATTGTATTCTTTTAGAAACTACATTTTGATAACACTATAAATATAACATTTTGAAAATACAGTTCACTGATAAACATAAATGATTGAAAAATGTGTTGGGCATTATATACTATCAATGGAATTGATCTTATTTAACACTTATGTTAATAAAATAACAATATTAATTTTTAAGTCAGACTCTTTAGCATTTATGCAATATACTGCCAACCTGTGAAGCATACCTAGAGCACTCCTAAACATGTGATTCACATAGTAGTAATTCATGGGCAGAAATTATACTAATTGTGAAGGAGAGTACATGTGCGCACTATTTACAAATGGTTAAAACACACACTTTGAACAATCAAATCTGAGATTTATGAATAGGATTTTTTCAGGAAGACTCATTTCATGCACAATTTCCTCCACATTTTTGCATCCATTTCTGAACATTTTATGAATGTGGCGCAATGAGTGAGTAGTGCACTTTACTGGCATTAAAAATCTACTCGCACCTCTTCTACACAGCACTCCACAGCTTAGCTAGTGTGAACACCGTAGTTTGTTAATATGGGTGCCAAAATAAATATGCACTACATACAGTACACTGCTTTCGTGTGCTGTGTGAAACAGACCTTAGTTCCAAAACGCTGACAAGGAGCTCTTCAATAACTTTGGCTAATGTAGTGCAACTATGAGTATGAACGCATGGATGTATTTAAAAAATTGGTGCCTTTGAACTCTCTTGGAGTCGACTGTGTGAACTTTTGTAGCAAGTTCAGCGACTGCTGAACCCAATGAGTAGAACTAAAGTGCCGGATCCCCCCTCTCCCAATGTAATGGAAACAGAAAGGGGTCTGGATATTGTCAGGGTAGCTATCTGATCACAGACATAAGACTCCCATAACAAGCTGGACTGCACCAGAGCGCTACGGCTCATTTCTGAGCCAGCTTATTTCCATTTATGACACGTGATTACCTACAGCAACTATCAGGACATGTACACCCAAAATCCCAAAAAGACATCAAAGCACTTCCATCTCGAAAAAAACATCTCGAAATCCATGTCTATAGGGCTCTTTCCACAGAAGTTGTTTTCAAAAGGAGAGAAAAACTATGAGAAGTAAACTCGTAGTTGTATCTTATAAACAAGCTCATTTTGCATCTTATAAACAAGCTATACAGTAAAATCCAAAAGCCTGAGTAAAATGCATCAATTTGCTTTGATTTTGCAATATAGCATCAGATGTTTGTACCCCACTATATGTTCAAAAGAAACTAGGCTATATGTGGCCTTTTCTTAAATTAAATTTAAAAAAGGCCAAAATGCTTTTATAATCATACGCCACATGTACATGCTGTTCACATTCCTCACCATGTAATCAATTCTAATTGCACACAAGCCCCTCTCACAGAATCCCATTACATGGGATGCAATTACATTAATTACATGGGATGCATTCTTCAGCGTTCATATCAAAAGGACAGTGGAGAAGTCATGTGGGCTCATGTTGCACCTAAACAAAGGAAATGTACACTTGTACACTACTGAACACTTCAGAGCAAGTGATAAAGCTGCTTTTAAGTGAGATTTGCCAAAAGACCGATGCAAGCAAATTTAGCTAAGTGGATTTTGATTATACAGTAAAGAACAACTTTTAAAAAATCTGAGCTTTAAAAAAAAAATGACTCGTCTGCTTTATCTGAACTATAATATACATATATATATATATATAGTATATTTTCCATAAAAGTTAGTTATCTGAAATTTGACAAATGTATAACTTTATAACAATTCAAAGAGAGTGACACCATTAACAACAACAATAATTCCAGTTCCAAACAGACAAAACCAAGTCGATGGGGTATATTTGCAATAATCACCAAAAATACGCTGTGTGGGTCAAAATTTTACATTTTTCTTTCATGCCAAAAATCCTTAGGATATTAAAGTAAAGATCAAGTTCCACAAAGATATTTTTCTGTCATAAATATATTTAAACTTAATTTCTGATTAGCACGCATTGCTAAGAACTTAATTTGGACAACTTTAAAGGTGATTTTTCCCAGTAGTTTGAGTTTTTCCTGAGCACCCTCAGATTCCAGATTTTCAAATGAATGTATCTCGGCCAAATATTGTCCTATCCTAGCAAACCTTGCATCAATGTAACATCAAGCTTATTTACTCAGTTTTCAGATTATGTAATGCCAATTTAAAAAAACCTGACACTTATGACTGGTTTTATGCTCCACGGTCACATATTATTACAGTGGTACAATCTTAAAAATAATGGTTCTTTATTGGAAATGGCAGAATCTTTAACATCTCTGGAATCTTTCCATTGCACAAAATGTACTTTATAGAGAAAAAGGTTCTCTGGAGCAACCAAAATAGTTCTTCTGGAATCAATGGGAAAATTCCATTTTAAAACCTTTTAAGAGTGTACTTTGCAGGCATTAAAACTAATTAAGGGTATCAACAAAACCAACGTGCAGGAAGTTCAATTAATCATTCGCTTTTAATTAGTTAATTTAGCTACATGAACTGTCTAAACACATCGATTAACTTGAAAGAAATCACTTCATCCAAATGATCCAAATCTTTTGAATCAGGTCACTAAAAAAATTTGTTTAGATCAGTTGACCGCTTTGTTGAACGATTTTACGTTACTCCAGTTCATGGCGAAATCTGTAGACTCCAAAACGTATTTGCATCATACTTTATGCTTTCCTATAAATAACTAATAGGACTAATAATTAACTATACAAAAAACAAAAATAACCTAACCTAACATGAGTGAATGAGGACGTTTTGTTATCCATTTGAAAGTAATACGAAAGACCTTCATTGATTTAAGCATGAGAAATTGCCACAGAATAGCCATAGCCCATTAACAATTCTTCATATGGTGTAAAAAATTTGTTATCACCATTTTCATGAGGCATGTTAAGCTAGCTGGAAAGCAGTTTAGCAACATAGAGCTTTCCAGTCACTGGAAGTTAATGCTATTATTTAGCTTATTTTAATTCCCAGCTCTCTTTAAAGCAATTTCAGGTTTAATTGTTCAATTGCAGTGGAAAAATAACCATGGCTAATTATGACTAATGACTACGGATGCCGGACAAATCCTTGGTTTGTGAAGAGGACGGATACCATCCCGACCCTCCGTCAACGCTCCTTTCGAGCAAAAGAAAACACCACATCACTACGAGCATTACTTAGAGCTCATTTTTACAGGCGCACGCTTTTCAACCATTACAACGACGACCTAAAACGTTAAACAACAAGTAATATCCTGTTAAATGGTAATGAATGGCTTCTGAACTGGCTTTCCGTCCAATTTTTCAACCACACAAGCTTGCTGTTATTCCAGCACTTAGGAGCGAGGCTCAGTCCCACCGCACATCAGTTTTAGGAGGGATCGGTTTGAGGCATTTCAGAGACCCCCATCAAAGCGTTCCCGTGATGTACGACAGGCTTCCCTTCAAAATAAGTGCTAGGAAAAGGGGTGAAAATATGGTTTCAATAGTCGGGCTATGCCTGTGGTAGTCCGTGTCACACAAACCCAAGTGCACTCGTGTTTATAAATACAGAATTACACCGAGACCCTGGTTTGATAGGGCTCGATACACACTCAAAACCGCTCAGGTCAAACCCCTTTTGTGTTTGGGAAGAATGCAAACTATGAAGACACCTGTTTTTAATTCAATATGGATAGCTTGGACTGCGTATGTGGCTATCTCTGATGTGCTTTACGTCTTTATGTCGAACTTACGCACAGAAGTCCACATTATTTTGTGTGCACACGCATACACACATACATGCGTGAGTATATACATGTCTGTGCGTGTGTGTGTACATGTGTCTGGCCATGTGGTTGGCAGTGAAGGAGAGCAAGAGCTGACTGATATGTTAACATCTCAGAACACACTCTGGTGTATAAACATCCACACACGTTTGTGTACACTAATTAATCTTCCCTGTGAGGCTGCCTCATGCACTAGCACATGGTTTGGGCAGCGCAGGACTGCCGCGCTGGACTTTGATTTCCTGCTAGTGTCAACAGTCCTGGGCGCAGGACTGATTGGAGCTGCATTTGATGAATTCAAAGACGAGCGTGTGTGCCAAATTACATCAACCGCTTTAAAATGTCTTATATAAGATCCAAATTCAAACCAAAACCACTTGTGGGGGCAAAGTTGACCAAGAGACTGTACCAAGAGTTTCTAAACATGTCCTTCAAGTATTAGTGTTGAAATGCATTATTGTGACATGAAATCAGACCTGCGATAAGAATCATAAGCCGAAACCTAAAAATGTAAATATCTTGTCTTCCAATTTGAATCTTTTTTTACTTCTCACGGATGTGAAATACTTTTTACTGCCTTCAAGATCTTCTGGAGAGTCTGCACTTATGAACTTTCTTAACTTACATACTTAGGGTTGGTGAGATTTGAAAAAAATAAATAAATACTAGATCAAATACACAGAAATTATTTTTATTTTATAATAGCTCTTTTCTGTTATGATATATTTGATAACGCAATTTATTCATGTGATGGCAATGCTGAATTTTAAGTATCATTATTTTTAATGTCATTTTTCCAATCTTTAGTGTCATGTGATCTTTCTAATATGATTATTTGGTGCTCAATTAATATTTTGGATTATTAGAATAGAGTTTTTGGTCAATCAACACATTATGTACTAGAACCAAGTTTCAATCATTCAATCATTATCAATCATTCAATGCACAATGCAAGGTTGTTTGCATATATAAAGATGTGCTTGCTACATATCAGATCAAGAAAAATTTCAAGTGAATCGGTTTTATATATATATATATATATATATATATATATATTCATACAGTGGGTACGGAAAGTATTCAGACCCCCTTAGATTTTTCACTCTTTTTTATATTGCACCCATTATTTGCTAAAATCAAACCAAAAACAAAGTAAATTTCTTCCTCATTAATGTACACACAGCACCCCATACTGACAGAAAAACACAGAATTGTAGACACTTTTGCAGATTCATTAAAAAAGAAAAACTGAATATATCCTAAGTGTTCAGACCCTTTGCTCAGTATTTAGTAGGAGCACCCTTTTGATCAAATACAGCCATGAGTCTTTTTGGGAAAGATGTAAGAACAGTCACGGAGTTGTTGTGAAGGCTCTCCTTTGTTATTTTAGCTTTGTGCTTAGGGTCATTGTCTTATTGGAAGGTAAACCTTCAGCCCAGTCTGAGGTCTTGAGCACTCTGGAGAAGGTTTTGGTCCAGGATATCCCTGTACTTGGCCGAATTCATCTTTCCCTCGCTTGCAAACAGTCATCCTGTCCCTGCAGCTGAAAAACACCCCCACAGCATGATGCTGCCACCACCATGCTTCACTGTTGGTACTGTATTGGACAGGTGATGAGCAGTGCCGGGTTTTCTTCACACAAACCACTTACAATTAAGGCCAAAAAGTTCTATCTTGGTCTCATCAGACCAGAGAATCTTATTTCTCACCATCTTGGAGTCCTTCAGGTGTTTTTTTAGCAAACTCCTTGCAGGCTTTCATGTGTCTTGCACTTCTCTCACCAAGGCTCTTCTCCACTGATAGCTCAGTTTGGCGGACGGCCAGCTCTAGAAAGGGTTCTTGTCATCCCAAATGTCTTCGATTTAAGGACTATGGAGGCCACTGTGCTCTTAGGAACCTTAAGTGCAGCAGAATTTTTTTTGTATCCTTGGCCAGATCTGTGCCTTGCCACAATTCTGTCTCTGAGCTCTTTAGGCAGTTCCTTTGACCTCATGATTCTCATTTGCTCTGACATGCATTGTGAGCTGCAAGGTCCTATATAGACAGGTGTGTGGCTTTCCTAATCAACTTCAATAAGAATAATCAAACACAGCTGGACTCAAATGAAGGTGTAGAACCATCTCAAGGATGATCAAAAGAAATGGACAGCACCTGAGTTAAATATATGAGTGTCACAGCAAAGGGTATGAATAAACAGCAAAGGGTTTTTTTTTCAAAAATGTCAACAATTCTGTGTTTTTCTGTCAATGCGGGGTGATGTGTGTATATTAATGAGAAAAAAAGATTTATGAATGATTTTAGCAAATGGCTGCAATATAACAAAGAGAGAAAAATTTAAGTGGGTCTGAATACTTTCTGTACCCACTGTATGTATCAAGTAACGAGTAAAAAGAGAGTTCATCTTCAGTCAGCATAATTATTATGATATAATTTGAAAGGTTTAAAGAAATTTGCATTTGTTTGCTGTGTCAGGGAGACACGATAAGTATGACGACATAGGAAGATCTGTCAAAACTTTTCACTTTAATATCTGCACAGAAATTATAAGATGAGCCGCTGGCTACAACTATAATCACTGCAAGAAACTGCAAAAAATTGTGTAAAACCAATACCAAATTAACTAAAACATGTCTATTTTGAATGCAATGCAATTTGTTCTAAATAAAAATGACTGCCAAATGCATTAAAGTGTAATTGCATTTAGCTTATCCAATTAGACTCATAACCAAATACAGTAGCAACTCCAATACTATCAATCCAAATGGAAAAAGACAACATTTTTATTTGTCCCACCGTGTGCTAAAGCATTTTCACAAGCCTTTCTCATCTCAGGACTAAGCAGCTCCTTCACATACCTGCCAAAATGATCCTTATTACCTACTAATGCTGTAATTACACCATGATCTCTTTAAAGAGACAGCGCAGATAAGAAGGGTGAGGCACTGAAAAGCCCTCAAGCTGTTTTACAGCATCTCTTTAAAGGATTTCTTTCCTCAGACAACAGAATCAGCGCGGCCCGTCCTTCACAGAAAACATACAGATCGCCTGCCTTCGTCTTTCAGCTCTGTCGGAGCTACAGGAACAGTTTCATTTACACGCAAGCCACTCTCACACAAAAGGAACCCCAGTGACATGTTTGTTTGTGTTTTTCAACTCTAAGTGACAGGATGTTTCATGAATCGTCTTTTGGCAGTAAATCATCGTCTGGGAACGTAAGCGCTTGTAATAATGCGAGTGTATAGATTTGAGGGAAGAAGAAAAAAAAACATCTGTCCGGTTAGCTTAGCTGGTCCTGTCCAAATAAAACCATCTGAGGCTGAAAGAAGATGAGTAGACGGCACTGACCCGAGACATGAAGCGTGAAGGATACAACATACTATGAAAAATTCCCTAAATGGCAAGCATTAATTGAAAACAGCTCTCTGGTCTCAAGAACAAATGCTCTTTGTGATTAAATCCTGAACTGTTTAAGAACACATAATTTCAACGCCAAAAAAGATGGGGAAGATAGTGCTGTCAAAGACATGGAGAGCCAAAGGTTAGTTTTCTGCTGTCAGACATTTGACTGTCAACATAAGGTCAAATTAAATTTTTGGTCTAAATGGAAAAATGAAAAGTGACAGTTTGTTTTGTTATGTGCCACTTGAAATAAAAATTGCAGTAGTGAAAATGGTGTTTTAATGTCAGTGTATTTTGCATATTACGGTTTTTTACTTGCTGTATTTATATTGTTGCATTAAACATACAGAATCTATTGGCTACAAGGGCTGTTTGGTTTAAATGGTTCTTTTAAAAAAAAAAAAAATCTAATTTTTTGTTTTTTTTAATAAATAAAAGTTAGTATTATTTAGCAAGGATGAATGAAATTGATTGGAAGGGACAGTAAAGACTCACATTACAGAAATTATATTTTCAAATAAATTATGGTTCTTTAAAGGATATTTATCAATGAATCCTAAATTTGTATGCACTGTAAAAAGAAATCAGTAAAATTTACGGTAAAAAAACGGCAGCTGTGGTTGCCAGAATAAAACAGTAACAACATTTTTTGTTTTACTGATGTATCTAAAATTTACAGTTAAATACCGTAATTTCTAATAATAAATCATAATAACTGATAGAATGTTAATATACCAACCTATTAAAGTAGTGAAATCTATTTTGTAGTCCTGGAATACAATGATAACTACCAAATGCAGGAGGTGATGAGAAAGTCACATGATGAACCAAAGCCCACAAGTAGCTTTTAAATAGTAACTTATATAGAAGGTGCTCAGTGTCATTCACACAAACACTAAACACCATCAGTATTAAACTGAAATGTGCAATGAACATTAATTTAACAACATTACATGTAACATACAACCCTTGTAAACATAACGGATACAAAAAAAGTTATTTCAAAGAAAAAACATAAAATTCATTCGGAAAAAATGTCAAGATATTTTATAACCCTAATCACGACCAAATTTCTTGCATGTCATCATTTTCTGAAGAATCATAATTAACCATTGTCCATGCAAATATTTACACCCCTACTGATTACAGTTTACACAGCGTATGAGTCAAAACATAAAATTCAGCGCAGAGCAAAACAGGCAAACCACCTGCGCCAGTTATCAAATATGGAACTCGTTTTCCGGAAATTTTCCTCCATATAGGCAGGACACGGTAAAATCATGAGTTACCGTAATGACTCATCTCTTGAGATAAGGCCCCATAGTTCAGTCGCTGACCTCGACTCTGCATCAGAGGTACAGACGTAAAGAGCAGTTAGGTCTGTGTAGTAACCGTGTCTGACAGCGCTGGAATAGACTTCAGTACAGCGACGCATGTTTCCACCAGATGCTCTCTGAAAAGAACAGAGCATTTTTCCAAGCATTTTACCTCAATAAATACCTTCCAAAGATACAAGCCATCCAAAAAAAAAAAATGGGTTCCCATTGTAAATTCTCAAGTAGACAGCTTACGCTTACCCTAGTCAAACATGTCAGCTGCCTGAAACAGACATCAGCTCGCCTGACCTCGCTGCACAAGTGTAAAACGTCTGCTGAAGCTTCAAAAACAACCTAGAAGCAAAGCTATTTTCACAACTCTTCTTACAGACCAGTGCAACTATTTTTGTCTTGCTCTTTATATTTGAAAACAATATTTTTATATTAATAGCAATATCAAGGGGATCTAATGCATACTTTCAGACAATTGCTGGCATTTTCACTTTAAAAATGCTACATTTAATTACAAACAAAACAGAATGTAACACATTCAATTAAATGTAAAAATGCATGTCAATTTTTGACGTTGAATATAGTTATTACATGCAAAACATGCTCAAATAATCTTTCTTTTTATTATATTTTTAACAGTGGATTCACAATGTACGCACACACTGAAACCTAAAATTTATTTACAGATTGCACAGTATCATTCATATGAGACTGGACAAATGTATACAAATTAGCTACCTATTCACCAAAATTACAACTGTATTAATTATGTATACAATAAAATCTCCTTGAAGTTTGAACAGTAGACAATGGTGCTAGCAACAAGCAAGTTGGGAAAATCAAGAACTTCTAAAATGTAAATATGACTCGACTCCAATGTAAGTCACTTCAGATAGTAGCATCTGCATGAATGTAAAATCCTGTGCATTCAAATCATCTCTGAAGCTCTACATAGTGTTTCCATTTTAAAGACTGTATGTTAATAGCGCATGTAACACTATGCCAGCATTATTTTTGAAGAATCTAGAATTACACTTAATGCAGAAACACCTCCAAAGAGCAATGCGATCACATTGGTGACATTGACATTTGCCATTATTAAAATGTTCAGCAATCTTAGCGGCTGCTAATTGTGCTTAATAGCATTAGGAAAATGGGGCACCAGCACAGTAGAGGTGCTCTATTGGCCTCATGCCGTGCTCATTCAATGGGCGCTCTCCATCTGCCTTTGCTTAGAGCCGTCAGGTCTTGTCACTCAAGTTTAAAGTGAACAAAATAAAGCAGAGGGGTTCTGGTTAGCCCCTCCTGACTGGAGACTGTTTTAAAGCACTCCAGTCTGCCACAGAAAACTCAATTTTACTTTTCCTACCCATGTTCCCTAGACCAGAGCAAATTTCATTACATGTTTATGGACTTATAAAATTCCTTGCAGAATACAGCTTTCTTCACACGCGGTTTCATCAAAACATACTGACTCTGAGGTGCGCGGAGGTCTTAGCACTGTTGTTGCAGTGCTGACATTAAGCCACATATTTTTGCTTCATCCAGTTCAGTTGAATTCAATTCAAAGCTTGATTGATTTCAGCTTTCTAATAGTGCACCCTGAGAGGAAACAGATCAACCAATCACCAATCTGCGAATGTGCTAAAAGATCTGGGCCGCTGACCCAAAGGTTCCAGTTTCAGACCGCAGAAGGGGTATTTAAATGATTGTTCACACAAAAATGAAAACTGTTCCACACCTTTGTGTTGTTCCAACCCTGTATGACTGGGGAACACAAAAAGACATATTCAACAGAATTTTCATACAGAGACTACAGCGGTCACTTGTTCCATTGTATGGAAAAGAGTTGCCTGAGCATTCGGCTTTAAGGGTTACTCCACCCCAAAATAAAAATCTTGTCATTAATCACTAACCCCCATGTCATTCCAAACTCGTAAAAAGCTTAATTCCTCTTCAGGACACAACGCAAGATATTTTGGATGAAAACCGAGAGGCTGTGATTGTCCAATTGACTGCCAAGTAAATGACACTGTCAAGGTGCAAAAAAAGTATGAAAGACACTGTCAGAATAGTTAATCTGCCACAAGTAATTCAATCTTATATTTATTCACATACCTTTGTTTTATTGTTTTGAGAGGTGATCTAAATATTTGCGGCGGTGAAACAGATCTAAAACTGACAGGCATTTGTTGCAGTTCTATGGATGTTTTGCCCTCCTGAATTGTGGGGGTAAGTGACTAATGACAACATTTTGTTTAGTATCTTTTAGTTTTTGTGTTCCATAGAAGAAATTAAGTCGTAAATCTTTTGGGCAACTACGCCTTTAAGTGAATTCTATTCATATTAAAAGTCTTTCTTATTTTAATCAATCATTAATCATCAAAACATCTGAAGATTCACTGCATTATACTGGGAATTTTATTTGCTATTTTTTTGCAGTAATGTGAATTTATGCTCTAGTCATAATAATGTGATACAATAAAAATATTGTACATGCCATTCAGAAACAGCGTTTATTCCAAACCTTTAGTGCTTTTGGAAACACCCTCTACCCTAGCAAGCACTTACAAACACACACACACACACACACACACACACACACAAACGCACAATTGTGTTTGTATGGTTAGTCTGAGCAGCAATAGTTCTGCATTCCACATGTCAATATTCAGGCTTCTGGCAAATTCTCTGGATTTACAAATAAACAAATAGCTGGGCAGGAATGGGAGAAATCGGAGACTGCAAATGAATTTAATTTCTTGTTCTTTCTCTTTCAACTAAAAATAGAATCCACTTTTCTAAGTTGCATAAAATGTATACAACATTATTTGTCATCTAACAACGAGACTTTTCATGGAAAAAAAAACAACAGAAATGAAAGCATTTTTGGCTGTTCTGCACAGTAGATCCTAGATTTCCAAACATAAGCTTGGCATCCCACTCTCTGAGAAACTATAAACAGTGTCAAAGAGCAAAACTTTGGAAATGTTTTTTGGACGGACACCTTCCTATCGTTCTTATCAATGGTAATATCTAGGAATTGTGCAATGACCTCATTTGGCCTTGGCCCACTGGCATTTAAGTGTGATCTCAGTCTCAGACGCCACACCTACGGTCCACTCACTAATCCATATGGCACCAAAGCTAGATGAAAAAAAGATTCGCATTGCACTACTTCTATAAAGTGCTATGTATCTATTTAAAAGGTGTTACAGAAACAAAGCTTTACTTACTCAGAGGCACAATTAAT
Organism: Enteromius unitaeniatus; assembly: GCA_032359435.1. Lineage (NCBI taxonomy): Eukaryota > Metazoa > Chordata > Actinopteri > Cypriniformes > Cyprinidae > Enteromius > Enteromius unitaeniatus. The sequence goes on along the minus strand of JAUMHI010000054.1, from coordinate 18,469,982 downwards.
CACTGGTTTTGCAAGAGCTGACATCAAACCTACTCCAAGTTTTGTTACTTAATGGCAAGCACAATTAAAAATAAGGACATCAAAATCCACCAACATATTTGTTTAAAAGTGTAAAAAGTGATTGATCTGTCCATATTTCTCTACTTATTCAGACTTTTTCACTATATTGTGGATGGAGGGCTTGTATTTTAGCAATGGTTTGCTTATGTGTGATGTCCTGGCTCGCCAATCATAGTTGTGGTTCTGGCCCCGGTATTGATCCTGGGAGAAAAATATGACATCAAAAATGACCTCAGCGAGAAGCATCTGAATGATTAATGATCCCTGACCGGTATAGCAGAAGCAGAACAACTACTGACAAAGAAAATAAAAATGAATAATACCCTCTTCACAGGTGGTAACATCCAGATCAAGCCAGCTCCTCACATAATTCACATATCTTTGGGCAGTTTTAATAAATTTCTGCAGCAGACCCACTGAGCTTGGGGTCTCTGTTCAGTGTGAACAGTCCAAGGAAGAGTTCAGCAGCTGTACTTTTAAAAAATACTCTAGGAGAAAGAAGTAACCCGATACAAGTTGGAGTGAGAACACAAATCAGATGAGACGTTCATGAGCCACAAATCTCTCCTGTGTCTGAAACATCACAGAACCACGAGTGACGGCGAGGAGGACAGAGCCAGCAGCCTGTGATCAGCCAGAATATGAAAATAGCAGACTGACATATACTTACTTTCCTGCACTGTGATCTGTAATGGATCAGATCTTTAAGCTGAATACAATCCACATCCATTCTATCCTGTTCTGAAACACGATATTAAAATTCAATAAATTCATTGAAAGCATGTGAATTTTTTTTTTTTATAATTTTTTCTCCTTGAAATTTAGTGAGCAGAGTTTTGGCTCTCTTTCTGTTCATGAGTCGGAACTTGATATCACAGAGGAAGAAATCAACGTCAAACATAAAATTATTTACAGTATGTTTTGCAACAAAACAATCGCACTGCTTATAAATCCTACATTATCAAGTATCAATAACTTTGACTACGTATTCTATTTATTGCTTATGTAATATACATTTTGTCTGATTAGAATATGTCTCTAAACTAAGTTCAATACTGAGCAAAAGTTGCCATACAGTATCACAAAATATACACTACATTGTTTTCAGTAATCAGCATTCAGTAATCAACATTTGGTCTAACAATTTGTATATTGTTACATTTTAAAATTAGGATTATGTGTGTCTGTATGTACATATAAACACATTTACAGTGTTTGTGTGTGTGTGTGTATATATATACACACACAAATATATAAGAAGCATAATTCCTGAATAGATATTACAATTCTTCATCCTGTCTGCAATCTCAAAAAATGAACTCAAATTTAAAATTGACTTGATGCAGAATGGCCCACAACCCTGACTTCAATACATATGCAGTTCTCCTAGAGAAAGTTCAACATGTAGGGTGAACTTGTGGTGAAGCCAGATGGTCCTTGGAACATTAAAACTAGTTAAATCAATGTCCAACCAGGCTGAGAGTACTGAAGCTGCCAGGTGAAATCACCAAGGCAATATATAACCCGACTTCACTTCACATAATGCCAAGCTGCCACAACAATCACTTCCTTCAGTCTTTGTGATGTCGGCTATTAACAAAATGTCCAACAGTGCTAATTCCTTAAAAAACAGTGAATATAATGGAGCTCTGGGGCAAAGCTCGTGAATATCCACTGACAGCTTAATTAGGGAAATGCTACAAGTCTGTAAGTAATGAAGGACGTATGTTTTGAGCGCGGAATTGAAGGCGAACGGAAGATTGCTTTTTAAACAGAAAGTTAAAGTACACACTAAAACACACGTTTGACGTTTATTTAAAATGAGATTATATTTTAGCTATCTTGAATGTGTATAATTGGCAAAGTTTAAACAATGCTTGGACTCCAAATGGCAAAAGAAAGTAAAAATGTGTGTGCCAGAACAAAAGTAAGTGCATTTTAGTGTGCAGTGGGAAATCCTCTGGGCCTCTGTCATGAAACACACGCAGAACAAATTTCTATGTAAAACATTCATAAATCCAATTGAATTAAATGCAGCAATTTGCGTTGCAACGGTTTTGCAAACGATTTGCACAGAAATTTGCTCTGCTCGTGTTTCATGAATGAAGCCCATTGAGATTTTGCGATTGCTACGGTGATTTCGTTAAAGCATTTAATGCAATTACATTCTTTATTGATTTTTAATAAAGGTTTTAGTCATGTCAGCACTTGAAACGTATGTGGTAAGAACACAGATGTCTTCGGGAATCACAGAGGTTTAATATTTGTTTATGAAGGGGTGGTATTAAACTACCCGCAGCTGCTGCAGTGCAGTTCTCATGCACAATGGGTGCATGACTGATGACTCCACTATCAAATGAATGAATCAAATGAAAAGGAAACTTTACAGACTAAAAGCTCATGGCTTAATAACAATCAGCGGAAAGGAAACTCCTTCGCTGGGATTATCTTGGATTATTATTTGGAATTTTGTGTTGCATGGTGAGGGCCAGGCAAATAACTCCAATATGTGTGACTTGGTAAACTGCTAAAGAGATGTAGATTAATGTATCATGTCATCTTTAATTTCCTAGATTTTGATACTGAAGGGAACTGCTAGATGCGAAAGTGTAAAATGTGGCCCGTCCAGTTCCCACAAAGTCCTGGCTCAGAATTTGGCCACAAACGTAGAAATATTATCTGCGCAAGAAAACTGAAGCAAAATCTCCTGGCCCACCTTATTTTTCAGAAAAAAAAGACTTTGAATAAAACGATATTCTCCTGCCATGTTGGTTCTGCCAGGGTTATGTGATGCTTCCAAATGTAACGTGGCAGCTGTAAAGTATCATAAATGTGCATTACGGTCAAATAAGATATCACCATCGTCTCAGCAATTCATCACAGTATTATGAAGATGATCTTAATAGACAAACAATAACAGAATCATTAGCATCTCTTTCATTTCCTTCACTTCAAAAACACTTTCACCATAAGATACTCTAAAAGCGTAATTTATTTCCAAGGCATTTAAGATCTGAAACTCCATTTTAAACACATCAGATAATTTTGACGCTAACATCATTATTAGATTGAGTTTGTGTACCCAGCAGGGAATTTCGGCTCCTTCCAAGCATTGTAAACATCTGTTTTCTCTTAACATTTGGTCACAGTTTATTTTCATTATTTTGAAAATTGTAAATATGTTGCTATTGTCTGTTTCTACTTGCAAATTCATTTAAAGGCTAGTTTGTCACTTAGTTTGGCAAATTGAACAGCAATATATAGCTGGGTATGAGTCATGGGGTCTGACAGCTTCTTGTTACATTTACAAGATGTCTAGAGCCCACTCCGTTTTCATGTCCTTCTGTTGAGGCACATTTTATTTTTGAGGCACATATTTATTATGGTCATTTGAAAAACCTTGAGTAATGGCCAATGTGGAAACTTTCTAAATCTGTAATACATATTAGTGTCTCATTTATTTATCTCGTAACATACTGAGATCGTAAATGTTCATATCACATTTGCCAACATATCTCTCTCGCTATCTTTCGCTCTAAAATAATTATAATAACGCTAAATAATAATACTAATAGGTGGAAAATAACATAAGCTCTGCTTTATTTTATTTGATTTCCATTATATTCGCAACTTGATATTTTATAGCAAACTTAATGTTTAAAGGCTGCTCCTAAAAGTAGTTAGCAATTGCATTAAGCATTGTAATAGGCTTGGTGAAAAGGATCCAAGGTGGCTGTTATGAAGGGACTGAGGGTCAAGTGGGGATCCAAGTGCAAAAGCTTTATTCAGAAACGTAGTCAAACAGGCAGGGTCAAACACCAGCAAACAGTACAATCCAGCCAAAGGCAAACGAGTCATTCCAAGTGAGGGTCAGGGCAGGCGGCAAACAATCAAAAAACTAGAAAACAGTCCAAGGTCAAAAACAGAATGAAGCAATCAGAACACGACACATTTACAAAGGAAGCACAAGACATGGTGACATGAGGGGCAAGGGATACCAGGAGTAGGGAAAGGGAGTCCAGAAACCAATGGCTGAGTCCAGGGTGGACACTCCAGCCTGCGATCGTGACAGTGGCAAACAATATTGATTTATTTAAAAGCAGGGTCGGATTATGGGCTGTGTGGGCCCCTGGGCAGAGCACTTGCGTGGGCCCCTGGGAGGAGACAACATTCGCTCAATGTTTGCGTAGGCCCCTTAGCAAAACCTTCAGACAACGGTCCCCCAACATTTGTGTCGGGCACTGAGGAAAGCCTTCAGACAACGTTCCCCCAAAGTTTGAGTTGGGCACTGAGGAAAACCTTCAGACAGCGTTCGCACGAACGCAGTGTGGGCCCTTGGCAGGACATCCACGGGCCCCCTACACCCCGAGGGCCCCTGGGCAGTTCTGTAATCCATGCCTGTTTAAAAGGCAATGGCTGTGAATATTTCAGAGCAGTGATCATCTCTTTGCTAATTGCTATGTCCTTATTCCTAGAAACCCCCAGTCCATCAATTAATGTAAAGCGAAACGCTGCATGTAAGACGTTTTTAACTTCAAATTGTTGCTTCTGGCTAATATTCAAGCTCTTTATCTACAATAATGCTTTCTCCAATTAAAACATTGCCTTTTCTGAATCAGCTGAGAAATATGCAGGAACCAAAAACAGTTTACAACTGTCCCAAATGGATTCTCTCACGCTAAAGGAGGATCCATGTAGAGGATCGATCTTAAACAACCCAAGGATGAGTACATTTAATTGTACATTAAATGAGTACATTAAAGAGTTTTAGGTAACCTATTCCTTTAGGTTTCAGCTACAAAAAGTATTTAAATGAACCAAAATTTTGAAAATGTTCATTGTTCATTGAGCTTTGCAACGCGCTATTGGAAAAGGAACTGCGAGTCAAGCATGCTTCACGTTTGCTTTTGTATGGCCTACAGATACATTCTCTTAGCTCTTCTGGAGAATATTGAGCATGTGTGTGAGTATCTGCTTAATGTCTCAGATATAGAAAAAAAATCATGTTTTCCTTCACAGGCAGAAACATCTGTCAGAGCCTCAGATCTATCATTAGCACACTATTCTACGTGCACTCACTGTGTTTGTGTTGAGTGCACACATGTGTGTTTTCACTGCTGCTGGGGGAGGAGGGAAAAGTCTCCAAACTCTTTGTGTCACTTTGAGCACAAGAAGAGAGAAGAGGACAGGAAGACTATTCGATGACTGGCAAAAGAAATTCTGCCATGCGGTATTCATCAAAATACTCCAGCAATCGTTTCAATGAAATAACCGCCTCAACTCTGGAGCAATCTAACTGGACAAAAACTTTGGCTCCACGAGCCAAAAAACTATTTGGAGCAACATGGGCATGTTACCCACACTTGTGGAGGGAAAACAAATGACGCAGTATTGTGAAATGGCACCATCTCACTTCAGACTGCATCTGGTCAAAGCCACTCCTCATTTGCGATCAATTCTAAGCGCTTATTGTATGGAGAATGATTATAGGAGGTTTCCCCACTTCTAGCCCATTTTGACAACATTTCCTTACTTCTAATGACTATTCGAGGGCTCGAGCAGTTACTGCTGTCAACGAAAATGAGAGGCTAAAGGCTAACCGTCAGCTAGCTAATACCCAAACTGCCCTCACTGGACAACTTCCTGTCATTTGTCTCAGAGCAAACAGGCAGGAAATAGCTTCGAATTTAGCTATGCAGCATTTTAACATGCTAGCATCACGCAGATAGATTTCCTCACGTCTTGAAGTGAACGTAAGACAAATGTTTTGAGCGGAGAGCGAAAGCAAGAAAATTCATGCGATTTAAAGTGACAGTTATTTATGATGAATGCTGCTCTCCTGAGAGTCTGGCAAAGCGGTTCACGAATAAAGTGCAGTAAGAATCACACGATGACAACTATAAAGCCCTCTACAGCTGAGCTCTGAGAGTACCATGGAATTTTACCTTCACTACCTTTAGCTGCATATCAGTTGACACTTCACTCAATGCATGTGGAAGAGACGTTTCCAGGAACGGGATACAAACAAAGCGAGCATAAGTCATTTAGAGAGGTGCACTGTTGATATTCATCATACTTAATATGTCTGCTTGTACTGAATGATATATACATCTGTAGTGGGGTTATGAATGCTATGATATTCATGAATCCATCCGCACTGGAAACTAACACACTGATGAAATGCATGGTGTTTAAAGGTGAATGTTTCACTGGCTATTATTAGTCAATCCAATAATGCACAGGATTGATATTTCACAAACATTGAAATGTTTGGGTTTGTTTTAAACACTCAATCCTAAGTATTCAATTTCTCTAAACAATTTAGCCTGTATTGTATGTGTCATATAGGTCACTTCAGCCTTAGTTGTGCTAATCCGTTTTACTGGTTGTTTTTTGTAATATTAAAATCTCTCATTATGCCAATTATGTAAAGTGATGGCATCATCCTAATGTAAGCAGCTAATATTTGTGACATGATTAAATGTGTAGATGGCTGCTAAATGAATTAAATGTCAGTCTGAAGATTTCCTTTTTACAGTTTGCATAATGAAATGCATCTATTTTTGAAATCAATTATGGCAATGTGATTTTCGTGCACAGCCAAAGGAAATTTACTTGGTGTCATGATATCTGCAAAACAGCTATAATAGAGTATTTTGTTTACCTAGATTAAAAGTCTAAAAAAGGTAAAGGATATGCCACTTAATATTATGCAACAGCAACAGTTAAATTTAAAAATGTCAAACTATTTATCAGCAGTTACCCAAGTAATATTTTGCTGTTTAAATAATCTCACCATGGCAGCCCATCAATGACAAGTTACCCTATAAAGCCTGACATATTAAATAATAATATATATTGTTTTAAAGGAACAGTTTAATGTTAAAATATGTTTATGTGTTATTGTATTTTCATTGTATTATGTATTTTGCTCTTATGGCTCATATATTATACATTTCATTCAGAGGACTAAATATATGCTGATTCTGATAAATATCACTATTTAACTGAATCATATTAGTAAGATGACATTTAAATGCTTAGTTTTATAATCAAAGCTCTTTCATTTTTATAGTAGAGGGAAGGCAATGCAATACAACGATGATGACTGAGAGATGTAGAAATAAACGTTCCTCAAAAGCCTGGTGATATGATTTTTCTAAAGAAAGGTAAATGGATGATAAATAAAATATTAGTTGATTTAATCCATGAAGCAACTAAAACAAAAAAAAATTATTTCACGGTGTAGTACAAGCTAAAGGTGGATTTAACAATTATTCTAAATGCCTTTTACTTGCTTTATATATAAAGTATAAACTGTTAGATTACAAAAAACATGCAGTAGTTTGCATACAAAAAAAATTCAGCAAAACTTTAATGAAGTCAATAATTTAGAGGCTTTTAAAATTTGTCTGTTGAATATGATGCAGTAGGTTTTTTACGGTAAAAAAAAACAAACTTACTTTACCCTACTTCACTTTTTTAATTATACATTTTTCATAGTTATTTTTTTTATATGTAACAAAATAACAGTGACTGAATTCTGAAAACGCATACAGTGAATAAAGCAGCTTAAACAGCAGACAGATTCATGGGACATAAAAGCGCCGTGGAACTGTAGCAATTTGAGAGCTTTAAGCACCCTGACCTCGACTTGTCTCAGATGGTTTGCTTTAACTAAACTGGACTAAACTGTAGCGAGTGTAGAGGTGAGAACTAGTATGACCTTGGGCTTGTCTCACCATGGTATGTTTTAACTGGCAGGGGGCTTTTGCGCCTATTACTGATAGCTCTAATGAGAAAGGGTCAGAAAAGCTGACCTGTGGCGAGTGGAAATGGATGGGGCAGGGCTATCTCACTTCAATTCCCCTGCCACCTGCCAGTGACTACGCAGGGGGCGTCCTGATTGCTAACAGACCTGTCTATGCTGTCTTCCCAGGTGTCTTTATTCTCACCAATCAGTCATGCACACGGCGGGCTTTTAGTTACAGCACACATGCTGAGATCCATGGAGAGAGAGATTCCTTTGCTAAGTGTGTTTAGTTCTAATTCCTCTTACAGCCGCCTTGTCAAACGCAGATGTGCTTAAGAAGATGTTTGGAAAATAAGGGTGAAAGCTAGAAGAGTGATCTTTGCTGAATCTGGCATGAAGACGGTAACGGTTTAGATATGAACGAACAACACTCTGCCTGTTTGCCGCCAAGTGCAGTTCAGAAATTCTCATCTGAGCTTATATATCAATATTAATAAGAAAATGTGCAGCGTGACCCGCACTGGAACTCGCACAGCGCCTGACATAAAAATTTCTTTCCACACAAAACCTGCTTTAAACAAATAATCTCTCTCTGGTTGACTGTACCTGATAGTGATTTAAGTTTACATTGAGATTACTGCAACGATTATAATAATAAAACAACGCAAAGGTCTGCTAAAGAAAAAGCCCAAAGTAATTTCTTTCAGCTCAGAATCGGAATTCAATCAACAACAGCGACTCTGCAACAAAAAAATCACTGCATGATCCAAACTAAATATCACAGCTCATCCAACCATAATAATAATAATTTTTGAGTTTTAAATATGCACAGAAAAGACACTACTGACCTGATTGCATCTGCATGCAAAAACCTTCCTGTTCTTGCTGTACAGCAAGTGCTTTTATAAAGTGACATTTCTGAAATCATTGTCAGCTGGCCTTTTGTATATGTCATCATTCAGCTTCACTCAATCCTTGATCTGACATTTTCGGTACTACAAAGGTCTCAGACAAATCCTCTGAGACTTCTGCCTTTCAAACATTTATTCCCCCATAAAATGATCTGAACATTTGGGACAATGTCTGTGTGTGTGACTATGAATTCTGAAATTGAACACTGGATTTACAAACAGGCAAAGCACAGCTGTTGAAAGTGATCAATAAAACCATATGCTTGGCTGACCGTCCTGTCTCTCATCATTTTAAACCTATCCGTTTCTGGAACAGGCAGCAACAATTACATCACTGCATTTGTTGGAGTACCTATAATCCTGGACATCAGTGAGACAAAACAACTCAACATAGTTCAGACAAGCTTAAACAACATAAAACCAAACCATAAACACAGAAAGCATCCAAGACGGCACAGTCATGAACATAGCAACTACAGGACTAAAGCTTCCTGCTGACTTAAAAAACAATACTTTTGCCAACTTTGTCACCAATAATATGCACCATTCAATACATTTGTGACCCTGGTCCACATCATAAGTAACATGGTACATTTATAGCAATAGCCAATAATATTTGTATGGGCCAAGATCAACTATTTTTCTTTTATGGCAAACATAATTAAGATGTTGATTAAAAATAATGCGCCATAGTACAGCCATAAATACATCAAAACTTAATTTTTGATTACTAATATTTTTTTGCACCTCCATATTTTGAAATAGTTGTATCTTGGCCACATACCTTTCCTAAAGAACCATACATAAATGAAAACCTATTTATGCAGCTTTCAGATAATGTATAAAATATTTTTTTGTGGACCAGAATCACATTTGTTAAAAACCTACACTCCCATAAATTAAGGTACAAAACTGTCACTGGGGCGACACACTTTCAAATGTTACTGATATTTATCCTGATATGAACCATAAAGGCTTACAAAGCTGCACCTTTTAGCTTTTGCACAGGGTATCAACCAAGTGACAGCATTGTACCTTTTTGTCTGAGAGTGTATGTGTTATAGCCTATTTTGTGAAGCTCTGAAGCAAAAAAAACCAAATCCTAACCATGATATAGGCTCAGCATCTGCATGTTGTTGTAATCCCCTACCTGTTAACGTGACATCGCTGTAGATGTTGGAGAGCTGTTCTTTCAATAAGACCTGTTGCATCTGAGCCGCTTTCTCCCGCTGCAGTTCCAGCATCATGTCTGGGTGGCTGGCCAGCTTGCAACCCTTTTGTTTGTCCAGAGCGAAGTCACTGCGCACTATGTCTGCATGGAAACCGCAAGAATGCTTTTGGAGTACAAACGAGAGGACAAACCAACCACTAAAAGTGCAATGCATGTGGTTTGCATTGTGGACATGTTTACCAGATACTCAAAATGTATTTCTTTCTCTTCCATGTTTATTGGTAAAAAGTCTAGGTAATTAAAAAGCCATTTCTTTTCAACAGGCATGCACTACATAAATGAAATGCATCAATATTTACTCAAATATATTTTAGATTTATACATGCATATTGGTCCATACAGTATGGAATAACGACGCTTTGATATCATGATTCCATGCAGTATTTCTAGAATATAGTAACATTTTTCATCAAGATTTCTGAGTCAAATTCATGCAAAACTCAAAACACTTCTCAATCAATGTGCAAAATACCTGCCTAATTAAAAATGACCAAATCAGACCTCACCATCTTCATAGTTTTTGAGGTAATAGTCCGGTCCAGGCCCTCTAAACTTTGCAAGATTCTTCAGGTTATGAAACTGGAGAAAGTCGGTCCGTTTGCCCCCAAACCTCAAATAAGCTGGAGAGAGTCCCCTTGCCAGAGTGACTAAGCGCTTGGAGCTGTGGATAAAGAAAGATGTAGATCACAGACCCAAAGACTCAGAGAAAGCCGAAGTGCAACAGCTGAACTGTGCAAAGTAAATATTAGCAGGAGCTGTCTGCACCTAATTTAATTTATCCAATCAAAAGTAGTTATTTTGAATGAATCCTAATTTTTTTAAAAATGCAGTCAAGTGAATCTAGTCATATCTTTTTACTTAATAAAACATGTTAGTTTAAAAGTGACCTTGCGAAGCTATTTAGATTACCTGATTAGACATTGTACAGTGCAGAAAATCATAAAGAGAGCTTTTCTTTATGATTTTACATTATGACTGTGAACTGAAGCTGACTTTTTTGTTTAAGGTTGATTTGTATACTTTCAATGTATATACACACACATTAAACACGCAGCATGCATAAATAATATTTAACAATATAGTATAGTAGTATATACTGCCTACACTTTATGCGACGCCGTGTCTTATTTTATTGCCGACACGAGAAAATTATTTTTTTTTATTTTCAGAGCAGACCACTGTATCTTAAAGCTCATCAATAATTAAAAACTTCTATTTTGTTTATTTGATTTCTATTATTATTATTTGTTAGCAGCGACCATTTGGTGCGTAGCTTTCTCACGGAACCTCAGACTGGGGTTCATCAGATTTAGTGTAATGTCTGATTGTGTTTTAGGCCGCAGTGCTGAAATCAACAGCAGATTATTTCACACAGAGCTGCAGTCTGTGGCGCTACACGCTCGTTCCTTTCTAAATAAATACATACCAGCTTTTTAGTGCTTTCCTAAATAATGAGACATAATACGGTACCAGTCGTAAAAAGAGAAGCTGTAAAAGGTGCACATAAAAGTAAGGCCTATAAACTGCGTAAATATCCCCTTGCCTTTGAGCGTAAAGAGCGTAAAGAACTTAAAAACAACAGATAAAATAAAAAAAGAATCAAATTAACTAAGAGTGGAATAAAATATATACTGTAAAATAAAAATAAAAATAAATAAATATACTGTGTGGATTGTTTTGTGAAAAAACAAAACAAGCTAAAACGACCACTAACTTTAATCGGTGAAGCCTGGGTTTGGAGAGGGGGCCGAAACACACACAAAAAAGACATTTTGTAAAGAGTAAGAGAAAATTTGAGCAAGCAGCGGCACACAAACTCACATTTCGCTCATCTGGTGTCACGTCCAATAACGTGAATAATAAGGTTTAATCAGAGCAAGCACGAAGCACTAAAGCGTGTTATTTCGGGGAAATTGCAACAGCTAGAATCTAACAATTTTAATGAACTTATTATAAGTGCAGCTCACGGCAGAATAATAGCAATATATATTTTTACGTATAAATAACCTACTTCAGCATTGTGTTATTATAGCTACCCTTAGCGTTATTTTGGACGCAAGCGTTTTGGATAACCTCAACCAAACAGTCTAGATATCACCAGCCTGCTTCAAAGCAGTGGAACGGCTATTCTTAAAGCATGTGTGATGGTAAAAAATAACATACACTGGATACATGTTTCAAGCAGTCATATTCCGCTGCTATTCAATCACATAATAAAAGAAATTAAGTATGCAAAATGTAAAAACCATGCAAACGCATTTGGCTGCTTGCTTTACCACATAAATCTGCAATAACTAACACTGTACACAACAGAAAACTAACAATAATGCCACGACAGCAGATGGCTCAGATTTATGTTGGCCAGTTCTTAAATTCCATTTTTTTCCCCAATCCCTCATACTGACTATAATAATAATCCTAATTCGGTAATATACCGGTAGTAAACACTACATCGACACTGAAACCTGTCCGGGGCTATGAAAGACACTTACATTTCGGTTCTCCGTATGGTTTTGTGTCTTTTCTCCTCTGGGGGCTGGGACACTCATATTCACTTCCAGGTCAAGCCCTGGTGTGCAATTTAACACAACCATTCAAATCTGCGCGTATATTCAGAATTCGCGCTCTAATATATACATTCATATTCGTATTTGGTGTAGAGAGACAGGCTCACGGGCGAAGCTCACCCCACAACACCGTTTCACTGGGATTCAACAGATGTTTTTTTGAAGCATTACGCGTAAACATGAGGAATTGTACTTCACGCGTAAAAGTAATGCCCGAAAGTGCGAAAATGGGTACACAAGTAATAGACTACACTGTTATTCAACATGATATGATTCTAGGGCGCATAGAAAGACTCATCATATCTCCAAACAGATGTTTATGTGCGGAAATAAACAAGTGAATGGGTTTTGCAGTAGCCTATCTTTAGAGAAATGCGGTATTGTGTAAAATTAGTGAATTCAAGATAGATTAAAAGCAGTAAAACAGCAGTGTTTGGGCAGATGCGTGTTATTGGAAAGATTCATTGATGATGTCTAGTGGCGTCCCTGCTGGAAAATCCAGTTTAAGGCGGGTAGCTGTGCTGGGAACATGGAAGATGGTTTCTGGCTGGTCACTGTCTGGTCCAGTTGGTTTGCCAGGTTTAGACCAGCTACCATGTACCAAAACACACCTAGCAGCTTAGGGCGGCTTCTCCAGCAGGATCTCTCTAATTCAACAGCATCACCAAAGAATCATCGTGCGTATAATGCAATTGGAAAACTGGAATACCTTAAGAAGTCCAGCCAGCCATCCTTTACGATAGAAGGATCCAACTGCAACGAGAGGAAGTTGTCATTCAAAACTTTGACCGGGCTACGCGTATTCACGTCCAGTAAAATCAAGGTTCTCTCCAGAAAGCTCTGTCTCTTCCCTCCGGACACTGGTCTCCTGTAGGTAGCGGCGGAGGAAATGAGAGACTGGAGTATCAGTGCCAACCACAGTGACGAGCCGAACACTGGGCAGAGGAACTGCCTGGGCATCTTCTGTCCTCAAGCACCGGGCGGAGCGCAGTGAGGGAGATCCAGCAGAGATCTCCTTATAAAACCCGATCAAAAAGCACCTGAAGTGTTTTTATGCCCCTCCTTGAACGAGGATCACTGGTGTCTCTTTCAGCCCCCCTATCTTCAGCTGTTTTGGAGTTAGCTGGAGTAAACTCACGCCCCAGGGCCAGCCTCCATCACACTGCTGCCCCTGCACCGCCCTCTGTAGTAACGCAACAGCTCTTAAAGGTAAGATGACTCTTATTTAACAGAAGCTTCTTCAGCTGGGGGGTATCTGAAGAATAACTGCTCTGTCTGTACAGAGAGAGAATTGAAATAGCCTAATAATAATGAACATAATAATAAACAGAAGATAAGGAGAAATAAAAGAAAATAAAATACATTGACGCAAACAAAAAAGATACAGTTCTTCAGACATATAGCTTCTTCCTTTTTATCTAAAACCATGTATATGTATATGGTTACATTTTTAGGTTATTCACAATAGGCTATCTGGTGTTTGTTTTTTAACAACTGTTTTCTAAAACTTTTTTTTTCTTCTGTTTTCGAGTTAAGCTGTAAAGGCATTACTATAATAACAGAAACGTTTATTTTTAAGTGCATCTTTTTTATTTCTGTATTTATTTTTTCTTTAGTCACATTAAGACTGAATTGCTATAATAGTACGTCATTTTGTATCAGCTGTCTAAAAAGAAAAGTGACAGTCAATATGATTTCTCGTGGACTAATAAACTCTTCGTCTTATTTTAAAAATCAGTCCTGTTGTCGTTATCCTCGAGCAATTTACTTTTTTTGTACATAAATTACAAATAGCTAAATGTTGAACACGTTCACGTACAAATAATTTGAAGCTTGCTGTTTTTTGACAGATGAACTTTATGCATACTTGCAATACCCTGTTTGGGGTTTTTTCGTCTCCGACGACCTGTTTACAAGTTATATTAATATGTTGATAAGCATTAACAAGTGATTCTGTACGTCTTCTTCAAAAGGACTAAGGAATTTTTAAAAGACCATTTATAAAGATAAAATCTTGTAAAACACGTGGGGGAAATATTAAAGAAATACACAATTCTGAAGAATAAAAAGCTAAGTCTACACACCCTACTACAACAACCGTTACATATGAATGGGGGGAAAATATATTATTATCCCCGAGTAGGAAAAACACACACCTGACAAAATATAAATAACATACAGACATCTTAATAAAAATATGTTTATTGTAGCTATCCACATCGCAACCGGTGGTATAGAGATCAAGAAGCTTCTCTAAAAAGGAAAAATAATAATAAGAATAATTTCGTGACTCACCCCGCGTTCACCTAACGGGTCTCTGTGTCTGAAAACATTTCTTGCTTTATCATTCTGAAATATTCGTTTACAAAGCCTCCAGCGCGAGCTAGTTTTCCATCTTTTCGATAAAATAATTGTAGGCTGCATAAACCATCGATGCATATTTAAAATCCGGAGCGACTGACGCACTTCTTTGTCATTTCATTTTGCTGTGAAATGTGGAAAATAAAGTGCAGGACATATGGTTGAGCCTGTAAAGATTGTGTTTTATGAGAAGGGTGCTTCTTTATGCGTGACGCACGAGCCGAAGTGACTGGCATACGTCATGTTTTTATTAAACCTGAGACTTGCACAGACAATAAAATAATGCTCTGTCACCTGACTCACGAAATTGTTGTCTAATAACGGGAACCATGTGAATTGTCCTTCTGTGACTGACACTTTTGGCCTAACAACCCTGGCGTCCTGCGACAGTCCTGAATAAAGGAGAATAAAACCAAACAGATAGAAAATGTTTTTACAGTATGCTTCTTGGCAGCACACCAGACAGAGCGCCTCTCTTTAACCACAGCTCTATGACAAGATTTATCAAGGCTTATATGATCAATCTTTTGAAGTTCATTTTTAGCTTTCTAAATTGGATTATTGGGAGTAAATATATCAAATAGGGTTAACATTCGGTACAGAGCAGTTTAATGAGAAGCTAGGCTATATAGTAGTCCAGATTGTGTATTTGTGTGCTCCCTTTCTGACAGAAAGTGCGAGGTGGAAACTTTTAGAATAAGCCTTTAACTATTAAAAAAAACACATGAATAAAGTTCTAAATCTTCTAAATAATACATTCAAGTAGTTTAAATCCGTCTTCCGAATGCATTTGGCGTTTATTTGAAAATGCATTTAGTAAAATAAACACATTAAAAAAAGACCAAAAAAAAAAAAAAAAACATTTAAACAAGTTTCTGATTGTGACCTAATATTTATGCGCATTATTAATGATTAAAATGATGCTAATAAGGTGGGAAGAGAAAGATTTAAAGCTAAATATGTTTTACGTTTTAGTGCGTTATGTTAAAATGATAAAGACTACAAATATATTGTTAACATATGATAGCTAAAAATGTTCCTATTTATTATATAAATATTATAAACAGTACTATATTTTGGTCGGGTAGGCTAATTTGTCAAAGTTCACAGGCTAAAAAAATCCAGGTCAACAAATAACATCTTCAGGTAATAATACAATAACAGAAAAATGACTTAAGGTTCACGCACACGCAATTAAATATAATATTTGTTTGCAGCAGAAATTAAACAGGATTCTATAAAAGTAACGCAATTACCGAAAACATGGATTAGAGAAAAATTGCAAACGCTGCAGAAATTTGAATTGACTTTATTCTTCTGATATTAGTTTTGTATTTCATCTGTGCAGTGATTTTCCCTTTTACTCTCACACAACAATAGTAGAGTCTTTCAGTGAAACCATCCGAGCACGGCACTCCCACTGTTTCAAACAGGCTCCTGAAGGACGTGCAACATTTCATCCAAGTGGACCATCAATAACTTATTAAGTAAAAGTTTCCTGAGCCTGCGAGCTGTCCTGAGAGCCCTCCCTGCAGACCGTCGACAAGGTCAAGGCTTTACATACGGGTCCCTCTGAATATCGACGAGCCGTGGGCAATAAGAGGGAGGAAAAAAAAAAACTCCACATATTTGTCTCTGATTTACGAGGTGGAAGCGAGTGATGCTGAGCAGACGAAAGTGGTTAGCACACGCAGCCAAACATCTCCAAATTCTTCTTTTTCTCTTAGTTTTATCTTACCCATAAACTCTGTGCCATTGGCTGTCTGTTTGAGGCCTGGCTGCAAACACCCAGGGGATCCGGTAAGTGTTTAGGAGACCACAACTTACTGTTTCACCCTGCTGCTAGGAAAGAGACTTTTTTTGACATTTCGAAATGATTTGACAAAAATCCCACAGAACGAATTTTTTTTGCTTTTGCAAACGAAAACGGCTGGAAATGCAAATAGATGAAATTTGGGTTACAAAAATGTGATTTATCGTCTCAGATGTTTCATATCTACACACGTAACTGATATCCTACACACTGATGTCATTCTGTACATTTGGGTGTGTGTGTGCATATATACCACCGAGCAATGAACAAATTCATTTAAAAACCTTCCGAGACATTTCCTACACATCTCTGCTGTCGCGATGTCACTTTATATGTTGAGTTATTTAAGGTATTTTGCGAAATGACAATTTTTTTTCATTAGACAAACAGGGCATTGTCACTAAGCTGTGAGTTTCCAGCACTCTGTGGCAGGGAGTCATCGAAGTCAAGGCCAGTTGTTATATAGTGCCACCTTGTGGCGAAGATTCGTTTTGACTCGTTAACTTTTATTCCACATGAAAGTTGAGTTTGCATTGAGTAGAAAATGCATTACCATTTTTGGACGATAAGTAACTTACGAATTCGTTACCTGTATTTACATTAAGGACAAATATTCAGATATCTGATATGTTGCTGGTTTTCTAATTAAAACAATATGGCCATGAGACCCCACAACCATCAGAGTCTGTCAATAAATATTTGACTATTTCTGTAATTTAAAGGTAAAATATGGTATATACACATTTTTCTAAGAAAAAAAAATCATTTAATGTTGTAGAATTAAGAAAGAGACTATTTAGGGCTTTTATAATTAAAGCGAATAACTGTTGGCAAAAGAAAAGTTTTTCATTCATGTATCAATGCACATTGATACATGATGGGAAAATATACGGACTAATACGGACAAGAAATTTTTCAGCTATTTAAGACACTTTTAAAATAAATTACTGTATTGTTATGGACTGTGACATCTTGTAATTAATAACAATTAGTAAAGAATAATAATAAATTAGTTCAAACAATAAAAATAATGACTTTACTTTTAATACTTTGTTGACTTTTATTACTAAACAATATTACATTATATTAAACCTTAATTATTTAATTTAAAGAATAAATGAAACAGCTGTTTTGGCCGGTTCTTCTGGACTGTAATCTACACATTTCCTGTTTGCTTCTTACAGTATCGCAGCCCTGCAAAGCGTCATGACGTCACTGCGGTGTCATTTTTTTTATTTACACGAGACTCCAGCTGTTACATTGACTCGGCAGAGAGAGTCGATGTGTGTGTGTCCGTGGGTGTGTGTCATCGCCACGTGATCCAGCTCGCCAATGTCCTTCTACAACCCACTCAGCATCATGGCTGCGGATGCTGCGGATGCTCTCCTCCCGCACCGCATCCCCGGACCATGCCTCCTGCCCCTTCTCCTCCTAATCGCCTTCGCTCTCCCCACACCGAGCCACGGACTGCTGGGCTTCCGACCGGAGGACACGGGACGAGATCTGTCGGTGCAGGACGGGCTGTTGAAGGCCACCGAAGGGACGCGGTTCATGTTACGCGTGTACTATGCAGCATCCCCGCAGAGGCTCAACCGGACCGTCAGCACAGCCGCCCCGTGGATCGCTTTCATAGAAGAACCGGAGCCGGGCAGAGAGGGGCAGGTGCATCCCAAACGCAACTTGTGCGTGGAGGAGAGCGCCAGGAGCTCGGATATAGAGCTGCTCGGTTCTTTCAAGTCAGCCTCCAGCCAAAACTCCATCCTGGTGGAGCTGCTCGCCAAAGACCTGCGGAGAGGAGAGAACATCAAGTATTACTCCATGTGCGCGTTTGACGGGATCAAATGGGAGCACTACCGGACGCGAGACTTCTGGCTGGCGGTGGTGGAGCGGACGCCGCACGCGGACGGGTGGCTGCAGGCGGGTCTGTCGGTGCTGCTTCTGGCGCTTTCCGCGCTCTTCAGCGGGCTGGTGATCAGCATGCTCGCGCTGGACCCGGTGGAGCTCAGAGTGCTGCAGAACAGCGGCACGGACAAGGAGCAAAAGTACGCACACAAGATCGAGTCGGTGCGCAAACACGGCAACTACGTCCTGTGCACCTTGGTGCTGTGCAACGTGCTCACCAACACTTTTCTGGTGGTCTGGATGTGCCAGATCCTCGGAGTGACGCCCGTCTCTACCGCGGCGTGTACTTTCCTCATCTTCTTCATCGGAGAGATCCTGCCGCACTCCGTCGCGTCCAGGCACGGGTTGGCTATCGCGTCCAAGACCGTATGGCTGACCAAGATGCTGATGCTGCTGACTTTCCCCATCACATATCCCATCAGCAAACTCCTAGACAATATGCTGCACCAGGAAATCAGCAACTTCTACACCCGTGAGAAGTTACTGGCCATGCTGAGAGTTACCGACCCTTATCATGACCTGGTGAAAGAAGAGCTGAACATCATCCAGGGCGCTCTGGAACTCAGGAGCAAAACGGTGGAAGATGTGCTGACCCCTCTCAATGACTGCTTTATGCTGGCCTCCGATGCCATCCTGGACTTCTACACCATGTCAGATGTGATGCAGAGCGGATACACTCGCATTCCTGTGTTTGAGAACGAACGGTCTAATATTGTTGACATACTGTTCGTCAAAGATCTGGCCTTTGTTGATCCAGACGACTGCACCCCGTTGAAGACCATCACTCAGTTCTACAAGCACCCGCTGCATTGTGTCTTTAACGACACCAAACTGGATGCAATGCTGGAGCAATTCAAGAAAGGTAAGGTGCTTGTATATCCCAGGACTCCAGTTGGGTCATGTTTAAAAAAAAAAATTGTATATTAAATATCATGTTAATACTTAATTAAATGTTATTTGTATGGCTAGCGACAGTTCAATATATCTTATTCTGCATTTTGTGCCTACAATCAAGAATGAAAAAACATGAAGATGATACATGATGACAGTTTTCATTCTTGGCTGAACTTATTAGTAACTTCAATGTATTTTGGAATTATGGAATTGTAAATGAAAATGTGCTGGTTAAAACTAGTCTATAACATAATGCATACATTGTGATAATGTAATAACATATGAATGAACACAATAGTTATTATACTTTTAGGCATCATACATTGCACATTTAGAGTCAGCACAACTTCAGCTGACATCTGCAGAGAGCCTGGCAGCTGGACTCCAATCATTTGAATTTGTTCCCATGGAAACCATTTTGATTCAGTCATCACTGCTTACTGTTCACCAGAGTTGGTATTAGTCATCTTTTGACGCCTTTAACTGAAAATCCATAAATTACTCATGCCGAGAGCTGACCTGTGTGGAGTGCAGGGATGCATACAATGTCATCTTGATTCTGCCACACACAGAGTCTAGACAGTGATGAGATGTGTTCTGACGCCTGGTATGATATCATACTTTGGCCTCTACTGCATCACAGCGACAATTACGTAATAAAGCCTTATCGAGATTGATTTTCTGTGTTTTCTGTGAAGGCACAGAGTCAAAGCTACAGAACAGCAACAGCAGGGTGCCATAATTCAGCTGTAATGCAGTAACCTGTCAGATGTACCACTCTCACAGGGTACAAGTTTCATCTGATTTATCTTCCCCACAGGGCACAAATGTTCGTACTCAGTAGATTTGGTAAAAGGATCATCAACAATATCAGTTCCATAACCGCCGTAGGAATCCAGAGCAGTTTAGGCAATATCCAGACCAAAAATAGGATTTGCAGCACAGACGGACGTCGCACTGCACTTTAACCCTGGATTGAGTTTAATCTTTGTGCAAGACTTGAATTTATTTTCCACCACACAGCAGAACTGTCAGAGAGGATACATTAAACTTAGAACTGAAGTTGAAGCTTATCTGTTCTCAGTTTTTAGTAAAAGTCTATCAATTCATATCTTGTGAAGCAAAAGTATGTTTGTATGAAACAAATCCTTCATTGAGATATAATTAACATCTAAGGGTTGATTCCAGATGACCTGAGGGAGAGGAAATATTGATTTTTGATGTTGACAACTATTCTTTTAAGTTCCAAAAATAAAATAAGGCAAATATGCAGTTACGCTGTGTAAAGACATCATACAGGTTTGGAAGGGCGTTAAGTTTAATTAATGAAGTATAGTGTCATTTTTGGGTGAACTATCCCTTTAAATCCAAGTGCTTGTCTGTATAGAAACATCAGGGCAGATTAGCTGCAGCAGTGACCTTTTGGTCCAATCAGTGTCTCAGCTTGGGACCATATGGACAAAAAGAGCAGAGCGAGAGAGAAGAGGATCTGCTTCCTCACACTGTGAGCACCCAGCCTGTCAGTCTTTGAAGCTTCTGCCTCCAGTCAACATATTACAGCAGGAATTATGAAATATGCAGGCTCAACCTTTCCCTCTCCACTCAGTGAAGTAAGGCAGATGCTAAACAGCAGGTAAAGGTGAAGCTGAATAAAATGACCTTATTCCGGCAACAATTCTGAAGGCTAAGTTACTGAAGTAGCATATATATGCAAAAGTATGTAAAAACCAGAGCTCGCTTTTGTTAATTTTCCCTTTTTGTGTGAAATCCTTTTAAATATCAAAAGTGCTCAAACATTGGCAGAGTGTATGATAAATTTAGAAACAAGAAATCTCACAGGATCTGATTGATCACGATTTGGTTGGCCGTCTCTGTTACTTCTCTCTGTTGTTTCCTCTTCTAAGTCTGCTGGTTTGTCCTATAAAGACAAAAAGCCAATGGAAATACATTTTAAAAGGACCAAAAACATTAACAGCATACTAATGATTCCATTGGGGTTTATGCAGAAAATGGTGCTAAAAAACAAACAATCCTCAGGCTCTGGGTTTGTCCGAAAAATGGTTGCTTTGCTAAACTAGATGAGAGGAAAAATGGCCAAAAATCTAAAAATTAAAACCACACCACTAGAGAGTTATAGGGAGTTGACATAGACTCTACGAATTCTATGGTAGGCATACCATGAACATTTATCTATTTCATGAGGCTCCGGGAGAGGAGGCTTCATATAAAAAAAATGGCGGAAAGTGGAGACGCGGCTCATTTTAAGTGTAAGTACCTCAGGAAGAAATGTTGTTTATCATGATTAAATTACACTTGTTTAACACAATCTAAATAAACGGATGACTTATTGAAAGTTTACATTGTCGCGCTGTTGTGACGACGCATGACACGTGAACATCAATATGGCGGATGTAGTACATCCGAGATCCGTTCATACTACCCTCATTCATACTATATAGAACGTACTGTTTTAACGGTCGGGTAGTACATTCGGTTTTAAATGTAGTACCTACTTAAGCAGTATGCGATTTCGGACGCAGCAATGGAGTTTCTTTTTTCTGTAGAACACTTATATTTTGAACAATGTGTGGTAAAATACTATGAAAGTTAAAGTGACCCTATTTTGTGGGTTATGAAAGGTTCATATTTTGGTTTTGGAAATCCCAAACAAAAGGTTGACATGCATGCAAGGTCAAAAAACATTTTCTTATAATATGCATTTATTTTTGACCCTATTGGTCGATTTGATTTAAATCAGTGTTTTTGAGCTTTTCCCGCTCCAAAAGCGACACCTAGTGGCAAAGAATGAATTCCACCAAAAAGTGCGGCCAATATACTAATATTTTATTTTGACGTCAACATAAAAAGGCTTGGGACTCGTTTTAAAGAGACTCATTTTAGTGATTCAGAGTCAACTCTTTCTTTTGAGAGACAACAACCGGTAACACTTTATTTTGAACAATAAATAGCTTTGCACCTACAAGTCAACTAACTCTCATTAGAATATTAGTACACTCTCTAATTAATACCTGCTAACTTTTTATTATGATGGTCTCCCAAAAGGCACTCTACTGACTGTAAGTAACTTTGCAAGTACATATCAACCTATTCTAACCCTAACCCTACCAGTCTACTAATACTTTGCTAGCAAGCTATTGAGAGTTAGTAGATATGTAGGTGGAATGTTACTTATAATCAACAGAATAGGTTAAAGGGACCATCAAAATAATGTGAAACCCAACAACCTTATACACAAGGCACCTTCAGATATAAAACTTTTCATTCATGTAGAGCTGTGTTACACACTGCACAAAAGCTAATAAAAAATCCACAATAAGGGCACTAATGAACACCATAAAATGTTTTTGTTGTGTTCAGTTGAAGAAAGAACAACATGAAGGTGAGTAAATGAAATTTCATTTATGGGTGAACTATTCCTTTAAGCCCAATGCAGGTCAAATGCAACATGCATCAAAATTTAAAAAAGGCCAAAAACATGATTTTAAAAAAGCAATTACCACAGAAAATCGTGCATTTATCTGCATATGCATTTTTAAGCGCAACTGCTATTGGATTCTATTTAGAAATCAGTCAGGCACTTCCTTCAGTGCTTTTCTTTCCGTTTTCAGCTACACGCTGTGCTTTATTTAGCACTTCCCACCATACTGCTCTGCCATGCATCACATGAGTAGAGTATAGTGCCAGCTTTAACGAGTTCATTTGCTGGCACAGCAGCTGAAGGAATAGCAGGGACATCCGCGTGGGTTCAGACCCCCTGGCTCCACGTGCATGCGTGCGCGTGTTACATAATGGCGTAGTGATGTAATGCGGTTCCCTGAACATCAGCTTTGAGGTGTATCGAGCCGAGTGCTGCATTGCCCTTGCTTTCCTCCTGACCCGTGCAGAATTCTTCACTTCACTCAGCGTGTGCCGCTACCATGGAGACCACAGCGCGAGAGAGGCTTCGGGTCCCTTAGGTTCTCTCTATCCAAAGGTTGAGGATTATGTATTTAATCTTCATTCGCCTGAAATGATATTCCAATTCTGGCTGACTGATGATTACCAGAAATGCTTTCGTTTGTTCCACTGCAAAGAGTTTCTGTCTGGGATTTCAGTGAACAATCCTGTACAAGCAACATCGATCGTGCTTCATATTTTAAGGTTTTTTAAAAAGTCATATACATTTTTTGCTTCCACAATAATTGAGCTTTTTTATGACTTTATGATTCTTTTGGTTTTTGCTGCTGTTCCTTTAAGACTCCGTTGTAAGTGCCCTCTTTGCATGTGAAATGAGATATTGCTTTGCTGCAGCAACAAGCTGCCTGTTTGCAGTTGATGCCAATATAGATTTAGCAGCCTCATTTTTGAACAACAGACTGTTGGCAAAGCTGCATTACATTATGAGAGATTTATAAAACAATCTGTTGAAATGACCAGACATCAACTGTTAGTTTGATGCCTCATAAGGCTCTGGTTTATATTAAAAAGCCATTGTTAATTCGCAAATGCATCTGACATTACAACATTGTGGATGTGCAGAACAAGTATGTGTGTTTGTGTGTACACATGCATAAGTTTATGCAACAATGTGTTTAAAAGTCTCACCAAGGCTGCATTTATTTAATCAGAAATACAGTAAAAAGCTTAATTGTGAAGTATTATTACAATATCTGTTGTTTTCTATTTAAGCAGATTGTAAAATAGAATTGATTTGTGATGCAAAGCTGAATTTTCATACTCCTGTGTCACGTGACCCTTCAGAATATACTGATGTGACGTGAACTAATATCAGAATAGCCATTAATGCTATTTTAAAGTGTCAAAAATTTTTTCACTTTCCAGGGTTTTCAAATGCTCAGCTTCATCATCAGAGCCACAGGGCTTCCCGAAACCCCATTGCATAACCTCTCAGCGCTTTTTACATAAGGTCAGGTCTGAATCTTCAGAACTGTCATAGTTAATCTCTTCATGAGCCTTCGTTTTAAGCACCCTTTATATCATGTGACAAATCAGTTTAACAGTGCAAAAGACTGCAAATATCTGAAGGATAAAATAAACGGACGGCTTAATTTACTAAAGTTGTGTGACTATTGATTTTGCACACTTTGCTTAATAACTTCATTGATGTATGGATTGATTTAATAGCACTGCAGATTTGTGCAACTGGCTAATAGACTTATAGTATCCAGATTCAAATGAAATGCCAATTGCATATCCTACTATGATGCTCCTGTCTTTCTGTGGCACTGTAAAGGGAAATCTCATCTGGCTATTGTGCAGAGGGTCAATAACGAAGGAGAAGGAGATCCCTTCTATGAAGTCATGGGCATCGTCACTCTCGAAGACGTCATCGAGGAAATCATCAAGTCTGAGATTGTGGACGAAACAGACCTCTACAGTAGGTATTTCTGGTAAATCTGATGCACTCTTGCTAATCTTAGGCCTTATTTGCTTCTCATCTTTCAACTGAAATACAAAATCAGTCTAATGTTGAATTATAAGAAGAATATTTAATCTGCACAGCCATTCCAGAGCGTTTGTCTGAGTGCAGACCGGCCCTGATTCCTGCTGCTTTCTCATGCATAGTCGATAACACTGTGACCCTGTTGCAAATAATTATCACACTAATTGGATTTCAGAACTCTGTGTTGTTGTCTTCTGGCAAAGCCTGTTCTCTGCAATTATCAATTCATTTTTAACTATGATTATTACTGGGGGAGACTAGGGTTTGTACTTTTACTAAGCAAGTTAGCTTGAAAAGTGAATTCATTTCCGTACAGACATTTACTTTTGGACATTTAACAAAAAACGTTCGCTGCCAAGGAAATAAGTTATAGTTACGGATACCATCGTGATATAAATTTGATAAAAAAAATGAATATATAATAAGACACACATTTGAACAATCAATTGAAAATTTATTTAATTTTAGCAATATTTTACATGTTGCAAAGCAATTGTGCAATAAAATTTTAGTTAAAAAAGAAACAGAAAATAAAAAATAAAAATGAATAAATAAATAGATAAAATACCAAATATCAAAATGAATATCCTATATTTTCGAATTGTATAAATAAATATAAATAAATAAATAACCTTAATCCTATAAGAAAATAGTTTTACAGGTCAATCAAAGTGTGTTTTTGACACATATTTTATTTATTTATTTATTGACCGTGTGGCTAATTATTTTTTGTCTTCTTGCCTAATAAAAAATAGAAAAAAACGAAGGGCTATTAAAATGCCTATAAAGTAACATTTTTAATAAAGTGTATTATATTATTAATTATCTCGAGTGAAACACTATAGGCATATTTTCTATGCTCTCATTCACTTGTTATGGGTTTGCGGTAAATGTATTGCTGTTGTTTTGTGGCAGCTGATAACCGTACGAAGAGGAGAGTGTCTCACCATGAGAGGAAACAGCAAGATTTCTCCATATTTAAACTGTCAGAGAGTGAAATGAAGGTCAAAGTTTCACCACAGCTTCTGCTCGCAACACATCGCTTTCTAGCAACAGGTAATCTTAATTCCCAGTAGTTCAATATTTCACCCTGTCAATGATCAAGTCCGTTTTGGATGAATAGATTTTAGGTTTTAAGAAACTGAAAGTTGTTTTAGGTTTAAAGCGCCTACTTTTCAAGACCAAAAGCATGTGTTCACATTCATTTGAAAATCTAGTGCAGTACTGCAAATCATCAATAACAGATGATGGATCAGAACGCTGCTGTTTTATTGTCAATATCATTCATGTGTTTGTTATTCTCTCTGTTCACTTTCTTTCGGTAGAAGTAGAGCCCTTTAAGTCGACGCATCTCTCAGAGAAGATCCTCCTGCGGTTAATAAAGCACCCGAGCGTGGTGCAGGAACTCAAGTTTGATGAGAAAAACAAGAGATCACCAAAACACTACCTCTTCCAACGCAACAAGCCGGTGGATTATTTCGTCCTCATATTGCAGGTGAAGTACGACGGGTATTACATTTATATTATAAACATTATTCATTATAAACAAACATAAAAAATGAAGAAAAAAACCAATTCTGAAAACAAAGTTTAAACAGTTATGCAGGAATATTGGAAAATGTTAAAAATGAAAATATTTTATATTAAAATAAATAAAATAAATGTGTTAAACGGTTAGTTCACCCAATAATGAAAATTCTGTCATTAAGGGACTCAAGTCCCTTATGTCGTTCCAAACCCATAAGACCTTCGTTCATCTTACGAACACAAATTAAGATATTTTTGATGGCCCTGACCTTCCATAGACAGCAACTGAAATGATCCCAGATCCAGAAATGTAATAAACAGTCCATGTGACATCAGTGGCTCAACTTCAGTTTTTGCACAAAGTAAACAAAAATAACATCATTTACTAAACTATTCTTCTCTTGAGTTACGTTTTCCAGCATTTTAGAAAAAAATCACAATGCAATTTTTATTCTGGGGTGAACTAACCCTTTAAATTTGTTATTGTCATGTTCCGTGTCTGTGTCTGTCTGTGTTTGATTTCATGTTTGGTCTGTCCCGTTGTCCCCCATGTCTTTGTAGTCTATTAGTTTAGTCCATGTCCATATTTGGTAGTTCCTGTCTTATTAGTTTATTCCCTTCACCTGTGTGTCTCCAGCTGTCCCCAATCCCATCATCATGTGTCTTGTATTTAAGCCTGTGTCTTTTAGTTGATTTTGTCGAGTGTTGAAGTTATATGTATCGTGTTTCATTCGTGTAATGCTCTGTGTTTGCTGCCTCGTCAGCCTTTGTTTTTCTCCGTGTTTCCTAATAAATGTTTAAAGTGCAATCTCCGTGTCCTCCGCTCCTTGCCTGGCTGAGAAGCGCGAACGCACGCATTCACTAAACGGACCGTACGTTACAGTTATGCAGATAAATATATATTATATGACTCATAATAAAATGCTAAATAAAGGTGAAAAATGTTGTATTCAGTAGTTTTCATACAGTAATACAAACACAGCAATTTTTTTTTTTTATTAAATCATAAAAAATGTAAAAATATATTTGTTTTTTCCCCAAAACATATTTGTTCAGAAAACAAATGTGTGTTATGCTAATCAACAAATTTACATTTATGACAAAATTATACATCAATAAAATGCTAAATAAATACTTTTTCACTTTTAGATCCCACCCATAACTAATTTTATTAAACAATAAAATATAGAAATTATTTGTCAAAATTGTTCAAATGTTAATCAATTAATTTATAACACAATTATACCACATTAA
The DNA here is from genome assembly GCA_032359435.1 of Enteromius unitaeniatus. NCBI lineage: Eukaryota > Metazoa > Chordata > Actinopteri > Cypriniformes > Cyprinidae > Enteromius > Enteromius unitaeniatus. The sequence continues at coordinate 18,442,245 of JAUMHI010000054.1, read as the reverse complement.
TGAAATGCAAAATAAAACAACTGGACTATTTCTGTTCACTACTGACCCCACTGTAGGGGTATTGTAACGTGAGGTCCGCTTAGTGCAGTGTGAGCGCGCACCTCTCAGCGGAGCAAGGAGCGGAGGACACGGAGATTGAAACTTCAACATTTATTTAAGCACACGGAAAACAAAGGCTGACAAGGCAGCGAACACAAAACAAACACGAGCGACACACGACACATGTAACTTCAACATTCGACCCAGACAACAGAAAGAC
>JAUMHI010000054.1:18404327-18436429 GCA_032359435.1 Enteromius unitaeniatus | reverse complement strand
CAGCTCAGTTTGTCATGTGATCGTGGCCCATTGTCATAGTGTGTCCGATCTATTTCAGATGTGTTGGCCGTACCCATGGAGACGGGCCTGTCTACATCCCAGCTCATCAGCTCTCACTCTCTGGGCGGCTCGGATGAGAACCTGGGGAAAAAACTGCTCCGGAAACTCAGTGTGTATCAGCTGCCAAGCACCTGACTGAATCACAAATTTGTGAATCTGCCCAGTAATGACACAACACCTGCGTTTACAGCTGCACACACACACCTGCTTTTAGTCTGCATTTTCAAACTCCATCTGTTTCTTAGCAACCAGCCAGGCAAACTGCAGCCCACACATCTGTTAAGTAAAAAAAGACAACTCGCTCAGAACAATGTGATTTACGTAAATAGGACATATTTCTGGGTCAGCAGACTTTGTTCCTTCTGGAAAAACATTATCAAGAAATCATTCACGCTGTTAACAAATTGCTCTGGCAAAGCTTCTTTCTGACTAGCCTAACCAATCAGACTAGTCAACGTCGTCGATTCAATAATGTTTTCTACTTTCATTTCCTGCATTTAGGAGACACCTTTATAAATCAATTCAGATGGCATTTGATGTACCTCAATGGGAAGCAAACTTATAACTTCATATAAGCTTGTAAATCCTTCTATACTGTTTGTATAGATATGTTTATATGTTCAGTAATATATATATATATATATATATATATATATATTAATTATTATATTAATTAAATACATAGTATTTAATATTAATTAATACATTTATTATGAATTATTTTCATTTATTTGTTTATTTTATTTATTTATTATTTCTTGAATATCTAAAAAACATAGAAAACCTTGCAAGGGCTTTTCTTTATTTTGTATTTTGTATTTTATAGTATTATTCATTTAAATTCCAGTATACATAGAAGATATATAATATTTAATTGTCAATATGCCTTTGTCAAGCTAAAATTCATAGTGCAGACAAACCTTACTCTCCAGGTGAAAGAAACGGTTATGTGAATTTCAGTAAAGTGTAAATTGCAATCTTGTTTTAGTTGAGATTTAATTGAAATTCAGGAAATTTTGGCAACATTTTACTTTACTTTAAATTCTGAACGATGCACAACCGTGGCAGAAACTAGGCCCTGCATTATTTGCTAAAACAGTCTTCATCGTTTTTATCACTTGTTCATACTTATCAGTTGACAACTTTTTTTTTTTTTTTATTATATTCAGTTCAGTTCAAAACTACACATTTTACATTTCACTTTCTACTCTGCAGGCAACAAAAAAAGAAAGAAGTCTCGTGATGGAGATAAACCTTTGGAAGACAATCCTGAACAATCACAGGTGAAGACCTAGCATTCATCGCACGGGTTTGCTTCTCTCTTGCTCCGCCCACAAATGTGAAATCATCCTTCCTCTGCATCCTGAGTGAGAGAAAGCACAACCCAGTGTACAAAGACCACCACAACAGATGTAGCATCAGAAAACCTTGCCTTCAGGAATATACTGTTACAACAAACCTGAAACATACATGCAGCAGGACACACATTGTTTTTGTCATTGACGAGATGCTACATAACCGATATACTACAGTTTTGATGGCGGTTTATGATGATGTCATCTCCAGTCACTGTGGTAATGACATTCTGACCTCTGACCCCCGGGCAAAGCCAGCAAGCACAAGCCTGGAGACCTGAAGCCAACCGTTTGACCAATGAGAGGGCAGAACCTTTAGTAAGGTCATCTTTCAGTAGAAACAAAGTGTTTATTGTCAGATTTTCTATCATATTAAATGAAAGGTATTTGTCAGGCTGTGCCTGGAACTTAATATCAGCACACTTTGAGACAGATCAGATCAGACCATTTATTTCATATTCTGTTGAATAGCTGAGATGTTGACAGAAAAAAATACCTATATTAGGTAAAAGCTGTCAGAATCTTTTTTTTTTCTATTTTCTGTGTTCAAAGTATGAATATTTTATGTTGATTTCTTATCATTTTGCTTTGATTTTTGCACTTCCTTTCAGCCGAGAGCACAGGGTACAAAAAGATATGGCTTTTTTTCTTTTTAGCTATCTTAGGCCATATTCGGTAGTTTTTAAAAATAGTCAGAGATGCCAGTGCTAATGGTCCAAGCACACGTATTTGACAACAGAATTATTTGTTTAATAATAATAACATTTAGTATATCGGCATGCTTTTCTCAAACAGCAGTGTTATTATTGTTATTATTAGAACAGCATTGTGTTTACTGTATGCAATATAAATAGTTAGGATATGCGCAAGCCATAACTTGAACAAACTTGAAGCATTGATACTAAAATGTCACCTCAGATATATATATATATATATATATGAAAAATTATAAGCAATATCCAAAACATGCAAGAAGCCTATATAGTATTTTTTGAGCCCTTTTGAAAACAATAGAATAATTTACTGCAACAAATCTCACCCATTTTTCCTTTCCTAAGCATGCTGCTACGTGAATTTCATCTTCGAGCTTCATAACTCGAAGCCTTTTTAAAATGCCATTCATGCTACCATTAAAAAGGTTGAGGCCAGTAAGATTTTTTTTTATGAGCAATTAATACTTTTATTTAGAAAGGATGTTGTATATTAAATAGAAAGAGAGATTAATGTCACACAAAAAAATTATATTTAAAATAAATAGTTTATTTGAACATCAAAGAATCTTTAAAAAAAAAGCTGAACTTTAATAAAAATAACTAACAATAAGAATATTTTTTTCTTGATTTTTTTGACACTGAGGACTGGAGTTATGATGCTTTGCATCAAGGAATAAATGCATATTTAGAGAGAAAACAGTTATTGTAATTTGTAATAACCTTTCCCAGTATTTTACTGTATTTTCAATCAAATAAATGCATACTTATTGGGTATAAGAGACTTTTTCATAAACAAAAAAAATCTTACTGACCTCAAACTCTTGCCCGGAAGTATGTTATCACTTAAGCATCAGAAAAATATCTGAGCTGCCATCACTGGTACACTGCCATGACTTTCCCAGCATGCCGTGTTCATGACAAACTAACCAATCAGCTCATACCTGCCAACAACAGGTCACATGATTACATTATGCCAGGGGATTATACATAGGATGTGTTTTGCATGAAAGGCTGTTTTTTACAGAGTATGTCGAGTTAATACCTCTCTCCTGCATGCACCAAGCAGACACTGGTGAGATGTAGAGCCACGAGCGAGACTCTTTTCTCCTCTATGCTAACAGTGACCTACCACACCACCAGGAAGTCGAGCACAGAAAGCACAAAGACTCAGGCTGGAAACCACTGGGTGTCTGTTTTGTTCCCCTTGATATTTATCCCGAATATTTAATAGCAATAACCAAGCTAGCCCCTTGTTTGGTTTTATAAAGTTGCTTTGCATCTTGATGATATGGAGTGAACTGAATGTGCCTGCTTGCTTTCAGGTCACATGGACACTTGGAGTTGTGCAATACTGTGAGCTAAAGTCACTGTACGGAGAGCACATGCTGACAGAGAAAAAAGACGGAAAAAAGAGGGGGCAGCACTTTTTACGTCAAGCTGCTGCATTGCAGGGTGGGCCAAGTGACGCATGCTGACGTCTGGATCAACCCCTCCAAACAAACACATGCACTGATTGACTCAGACAAGACAACATTCAATGACGTGTGTACATTTAAGCCTTAAACTGTGGGTTCTTCAGCCTTCGCTCTCTGTACAGTGAGTTCACTAAAGGATAGATATATGTTTTTACAGAGTTTACAAAGACTTCTATTTGAAAACACCTGATGAATTGTGTACGACTTTACAAAAAATAATGCTCTGATTATATAAGGACACACACACACACATATATATATAAAGAGAATATCAAATGTTCTATTAAGTCTTGATGTGGTATTTTAGAATGAGAAGTACCACTGACCAATAAATTAAGGTTTGACTCAAATTTGTCTTCGTTTTTGTTCAAATGCATGGAGAATTTTAGGAAATATAGCAACACCAAAGGTGTTCCTGAGGCTATAGTCCCGCTATGGAAGATCAACCAATTTTACTTGTTACATGAGTGAAAATAAAGTTCATTGAGGTCTAACAACTGCTGGACTATTTCAGGAGGATAACCTTTGGAGAGTGTTATTTTGAGGCGGAACACATTCTTTGAATATGCTTATCAGCTGCTAAAAACAATAATCTACAAGTCATCCACACGACCCGAGTCAATCAACTGATATCTTGTGAAGTGAAAAGCTGCACATTTAAAAAAAAAAAAAAATCTTAAACTGACTTTCAGTTACAATATGAGTTCCCTATCCATAATCAGGAGAGAATTAATAAGCATAATTTACAAGCGAAATAAAATGCAACATTTAAATGTTAGTTAATGGACTGGAGTGGCACTCTTATTCTGATGGCACCCATTCACCACAGAGGATCTATTGCTTAGCGAATGATATAATGCTAAATTTTACCAAATCTATTCTTACAAAAAAAAACACTTAAATCACAGTGAGTTTAAAACAGAGAGATAACAAGAGTCTAATGCGAATTACCCTCTGTGTGCAGTTAATAAATCACATATTATGAAACAATATGTCATGGATTTATCTTTAAAAAAAAAATATTTGCCAACCCTGTTATACACAAAACTTTACAAAGTTGAACATTACGGAGTTTAAAAAGAACTGAAGGTGCAAAAGTCTTATCAAACAAATTTCATGTCATTACTTAGCGACTGTTTTGTGCCAGAAAAGCTGAAAACTTTCCCCTTTTGATCAAGTTAAATTCATCCTTGCTGAAAACAAGTATTGCTTTTTAATAATACCTCAAATGTCTGAATGATATTACCACTAGTCTCTGGGACATAAGGCTAATAAAAACACCAGACAACAAGTTAGTTCACTTCATTTATTTCAATGCACTTTGATCAGTATATTTGTGCTCAGTAAGTTGTTATACTCCTAGAGGTTTGATCTTTTGCGGCTAAGCTGGGTGGGAGAGTAATGTACTAGACTAATGGATGCACATTCATTAAACGGTCCTTCAGTGCACAAATGAGCCTGAACACAAGAACATAGCAGTGAAAGTGATGGACCAGAATCAGCACATTATAAAGACATCAGAAAAGAAAGTACAAAACAACGCCTAGGCTCTTCACAGCCCAGAATTTCCAGAACACCAAAGAGGAAAACCTAAAGGTATATTTAACCCACAAATCCACTTTTAACTGACTCTCTTTCAGCTGTTAGAGATACAACATCCCAGGATGCACCTCTACGCAGATCACAATACCAAGTTTCTTCCTCTATAGCTTACAGTAATTCTAAAACTGAATCACAAAAACAGGATTTCAAGGTAAAATATTTGTTTTAAGGTAAGTCATTTAATTTGAGGAAAGAGCATCAGGAATTGAGAGTGAAACAATCGAATGCCCCAGTTATTCAAGTTCTAGAGCCGTCTCTGTGCATGTTTTTAATAATACACATGGTCACATTGTCCTTCGGTTCAGAACTCAATACAGTGAAATTTTCAGACACATCATGATAAAATTCTACAATAAAGGCTAGTTTCTACCCGTTTCACGCACTAACACAAAGCTTGTGTATAACTGATCCAGTCACATTTGAATTTAACCTAAGACCGTGAAGGATCATAAAATCAGTGAAGCTGATTCATGTTATTCCAGAAAGAGCCATTTGGTTGACTTTAAATCCCACCACAAAGTGCTTATTCATCAAAACAAGATCTAAATGAGATAATATTTCAACATACTCTCCCCTAAAAACATAGGAGAAAGGCGAAGGGAAATATATATATATTTATATATCTTCTAGAACCGTTTCAATTCTTTATAATTTTAGTAAAAGTAGAATGTTGAAATGCTGACGAGTGAAGGTGTGTGTCTGTGTGCATCTAGGTTCTTGTGGACACACACGCACAAACAGGAAGTGTGGTAAAGGTGGATTATTGGATCGTAGTGACCGCCTCATGAATGGACTCGGCCACATAGTCGATGTTCTTGGTGGTGAGGCCACACATGTTGATGCGACCGCTCGCCATTAGATAAATGTGCTTTTCTTTCACCATGTACTCCACCTGCTTAGCTGTAAAACAAAAAACATTTTGAAACGGTTGTGACATTTTACGCAAATTTAAAATGCATTAATTAACAAAATAAGTGGCAACTGCAAACAAAATATGCCTTTTTCCATTACTAGCTTTTAACTACTTTTTTCCAGTACTAATGTTTAACTATTTTCTCAGTCACTTTTTTGCAGTATAGTTTAACTGTTTTATCAGTACTAGCTTTTAACTTTTCTCAGTACTATTTTTTTTTTTTTAAATCTATCTTCTAACTATTAGCTTTTTAACTATTTTCTCATGTATTAACTTTTAACATTCTCCTAAATACCAGCTCTCCGATTACTTGCTTTTAACTTTTTTTCCTTACTACTAACTTTTAACTGCTTTCTAAATACTAAGCTTAAACTACTGAGTTCTAACTTTTTTCAAAGTAGTAACATTTAATGGTTTTAAGCAGTAACATTAACTATTATTTTGCAGTACTAAATTCTATTTTCTCAGTACTAGTTTTTAAACTTTTTTTCCCAGTACTAGTGGTTCTTAGTACAACCACCTACTCTTACTTTTAAAGCCAATAGCCTAAAAAGCTTTAAATAAAGATTTGAAACCACCTCAAATATTTCTCATCAGCTGCAGTAATATGTAATAATTAGCAGGTAAAGCATCAGCGACTGCTGTGTTAGAAACATGTGTGAAGCGCTAGAAGGAGATATTTACGGTTGAGTCCGGTGAAGCTGAACATGCCGATCTGTTCAGTGATGTGCTCCCAGGTTCCTGGTGTTCCGAGTGCTTTAAGTTTTTCCTTCAGCTGTGCACGCATGAGCAGGACTCTGTCTGCCATGGTCTTCACATTGTCCTTCCTGTAGAAAGATGGTACAATTCCAGACTATAAATAACCAACACATACAATGGTCAATCTCAAAAAATCTGTCAAGAACACATTCAGGTCACATTTCATTAAAAAAAAAAAGTCCTGCACTGCCATGCATCTAAAACAATTAGAATATATGCTTAAACACACACACACACACACACATATATATTACACTAATTGGATTTTTTTTTAATAATAATAGAAAATAGAAATAGTATTTTGGGAGAAACAGCATACTTTTCATAAGAATCCCTTATAAATGATATACTTGCACTATTAAATGTTGTACTTTTAAAACCAAATGCATGAAACTAGATCCATTTTAATTGCGTTCACCATTCAGCGAAGAGTTCAGGTGTGTTGAGTGTGATGGCAACCAGGCGCGCACCCTGGGACGGAGGGTTGGACCAGGTGATTCGAACAATCTTCTCCATTTGAGACAGTACACGGATCATATTGTCTTGGTCTTTGGCTACAACAGTCAGGTTCCCCACTCTCTCATCTGTAGAGTCAGATTATTCTTTACAATCAAATAGTTCTGAACAAAGATACAGTGCAAGGCATTAAAAAGCAATCTGTAACATTGGAACCACTTACTGTACAGACCGAAGTTCTTCGAGAACGACTGGGCACAGAACAATTCAAAACCTTGTGACACAAAATAGCGGACAGCCCAGGCGTCCTTATCTAAATCTCCTGAGGCAAAACCCTGATAGGCTGAATCAAAGAAGGCAAACAGACTCTTTCGCTGAAGAGAGAGAGAGAGAGAAAAAATATGTCAGATAACATCTTGTTTTAGGTAATTAAGCTGCATTGATGGCCTTTTCAAGAACCAAGAACAAGAGTCTTTTGTGACTCTACAATTTTAATATGATATGTTGGCTTTAGGCAATTATGCAATAGTTAACTTAGTATTTATAAAACTGCTAAGAGTTTAAATTTAGACAACAGTGGGTTGTAATTGCAAGTTGTGCTTAAATGGCTTATTATATGCAATTAGGGTCCATTTTTGTACCATGTGCTTCAGTGTTCTGATCTGAGTGAGATCGTGTGGGGCTGTTGTGATGGACTCACCTTCATGACATCAGCGATCTGCTTCCATTGGTCCTGGGTGGGATCTGTGCCGGTGGGGTTGTGAGCGCAGGCATGCAGCACAAAGATGGAGTGAGCAGGTGCACTCTGAAAGGAAAGACACGTTTTCATTTCGACTGTATATAGAAGAGGTGTTTTTAACACAATGAGCTAAAACTCTCATTTCATTTTAGGCCTGTGGGCCAAAATTAAATGTTCCATTATATGTAAATTTATTAAAATGTGGGTAACACTTTACAATAAGCCTCATTAGTTAACATTAGTTAATGTCATTAGTTAACATGAACTAAGAATGAACTACACTTTGTAATGGTGGTGGCTGCCCTAACACAAAACGCCAGACAGCATTAATACTGTCAAATCAAATTATCCCAGGATAGAAGTCCAAGAAGAGTTGCAGTTTAAAAAGATTTATTTACATTGTCCAAAAAAAAACAATGGTTATTTAAGAGAGAACATGAATTTAAAACCCTAAGAAATCTTCATCCTCTGAGGTTTCTTCAAATAGGTTTATTAGTTGTTGCTTTTCTTGATGCTCAAACTCCTCAGCTGTTGGATAACACGGCTTGAGGTTGCACGCGTGTGCTGTACGGAGGTCCTCTTTAGTATAGGTTTCTTTAGTTTCTGATAATTCAGAGGCCCTAACTGACCTGACACGGTAAGGTCCCTTCCACTTCGGTGCTAGTTTTGCACTAAATCTATGCGCACTAGATCGTGAGAAGTTCCTTAACCATACACGATCCTTGTTTGTGAATGTTGTAATGTTGAATTTTCTTGTTGTAATTCCTAAGTTATCTCATCTTGGCTTTTTGACTACTTTCTTTGGCTCGCAACTGCAGCTGATGGAGATGATGAACCACATCATAGGAAGAAGTCTGGAGTTAAACTAATTGCCATGGAGCCTTTTGTCAATTGGAGTTTTCAACCAAGCTGGAGTTCTGATGGAGATAATCCAATAATCTTGGACGGCTGAGTTCAGGGCGAATCGAAACTCTGGTAAGAATTGGTCCCACTTTTTGTGGTTGTCATCCACATAGGCTGACATCATATTTTTGAGGGTCCGATTAACTCGCTGTCATGTTGGTTTGCGGGTGTTAAGAAGTACTCAGTTTGGAGGTAATGCTCCAATTTGCACATAGTTCTCTGAACATAGCTGAGACGAACTGAACACCCCTGTCTGAGAGGAGGAAATCTGGCAAACCCCATCAAGTAAGAAGTTATTTTCTGAAGATGGAAGCAACACTCTGAGCAGTGGCCTGATGGATGGTAAACAGCTCAACCCATTATCAATAATAATCAACAAAAACAAGCAGGTATTCATCTTGTTTTGAACTTCGGGGCAATGGGCCCATGATGTCAACTCCCAGCATTTGGTTTGTGTGAGTTTTAGTGATTTGCTGCAATTTTACAGCAGGTTTTTGATTATAATTTTTTAATGTTTGACATTTTACGCAGGTTCTGACATGATGTTTTCATGCCCATTTAAAGGATGTGAATGGCAGTGCTGGTGGACAAATGGGATGAGACTGCTAGGTATACTCTGTAGTGGACTTGGCCATTTGACAGGTGAGACTTATAATACAGTTTGTCCTCCACAATCTCATATTTGCCTTTGACATCGCTGTTATTGTTCTCTGCCAAAGCTTTAAACACTCTTATGATCTCAGGATCTTTATGTTATTCCTCCCAAATGGATTCAGCAGAGAGGAATTTCAGTATTCAATAATGAAATCAAACCTTTGCAATCGTAGGGCCCATCTAATGAGATGGCTGGTGATTTTCTGGGAGCTCAAGACCCAGCAATAGAGAGCAATATGATCAGTGACTACAGTGAACGTCTTGTTTTCCAGGTAATGCTGCCATTTCTCAAGCGCCCATATGACTGCAAGGCAATCTTTCTCTGTAGCAGAGTAGTTCGACTCAGCTTTGTTTAGGGTCCCGCTTGCATGGAAAATGACTTCCTCCAGTCCCTGAGCCTTCTGTTGTGTTAACCCAGCACCAAGTCCAGTATCACTGCCTTCACTGTACACAATAAAGGGAATTGGAGATTTGGATGGCCAAAGATAGGTGGTGAGGTGAGATGTGCCTTCAATTGCTCAAAAGCTTCCTGGCACTGGGGTGACCAGTGAAAAGAATGTCCCTTCTTTTTCAGTGCATTGGTGGGTTCAGTGATCTTGGAGAAGTTTGGGACAAAGCAGTGGTACCAACCCACTAATCCAAGAAAACGCTGTACCTCTTTGATGTTCCGTGGCACTGGGTAAGATTTGATGGTTTTATCCTTGGATGAGTCTGCTGTAATGCTGTTGATGCTAACCACATGTCCCAGGAATGTAATTTCTTTCAGGCAGAACTTGCTCTTTTTAAGGTTAATGGTCAATCCAGCTTCCTGCAGTCGATGGAGAACAGTTTGGAGGTCCTTGAAGTGCTGAGCTACAGATGGTGAGTGTATAATAATATCATTGATGTAAACAAAGCAGATGTTTCCTCGTAGTTCTCCCAAGTACTGTTTCCATTAACCGCTGGAATGTTGCAGGTGCATTTTTAAATCTGAAAGGCATGACATTAAAGTGGAAGAGGCCTGATGGAGTGATGATAGGCAGCCTTAACTTGTAACATTTGTCTAAATCGTACGATCTTGAAACGTCACAGTTCTGAAGTTAGACAACCTTCAGGGACACGCAGATCCGTTTACAGGAAGTGATACTTAAGGTAGGCGTTTTCCATACACCTATGGAATTCATAATCCCTTGAATTACACTCCCGCCAACCTTGCACCCTTGCACACAAACTTTCAAATGACGAGTTCACCTCTTGTAAGATTTCCTTAAAGTGAAGTAAAATGAAGTTTCCGCACTTCTACAGCATTTATTAATCTTACTTAATGTTAATTTCAGCATTACTAACGCATTATTTAAATCACAAGTTGTGTTTATTAATATTAATTAACACACTGTGAACAAACATGAACTAACAATGAATGATTGCATTTTTATTAACTTACGTTAACAAGGATGAATAAATACTGTAACAAATGTATTGTTCATTGTTTGTTCATGTTAGTTAATACATTAACTAATGTTAACAAATGACACCTTTTTGTAAAGTGTTACCAAAATTTGTTTAATTAAAACACTTTAATAAATTTTAAATAGAATTCCCTTACTATTTAAATGCAAAAATAATTTTAAAAAGTTGAAAATGTAAATAAATGTATTTTATATTTTAATTTAGAATTATATATAAATTGAGTTTTTTGTAACAATGTAAAGCTTTCAAACTAGATCAATGTACTGCATCCTTGCGGAGTATAAATATTAATTTCTTAATAAAAAAAAAAAAACCTCTCTGACACCAAAAACCAAATTTGTAAAAAAATAGCATTTTAGAGCCATTAGAAAATGCCACTAGGGCATGAAATCTCAACTAATACTCATGCTCAACACTTCTTTTGCCTATAATCAGAGGTTTTAAGATAACATGTATCAATTACTGATAAATAAGTAACTATAAAGACATGGTTTCGTTTAAGAGAGTGCTATTTCGAAATCACTACTAACCTCTAGGTCACCCAGAAAACCTTCCAAATCGAGCCCACGCTTCCCTGCATCCCAGTATTTGTATGGACGGATGTCCACAAATCCAGCATTAGAGAAAACTGCATTGTGGTTTTCTTGAATGAAAAAACACAAACTCAACTGAACATTTTTTAAGCATTTGAGACAACAATAAATAAAAAAAGTGAATTACTGAACTTAAGGTCAGCATTAAAATAGTTAAGATCTTTTGTGGCAAGACTTTAACATACACATTTTTTTAGAATGACAGTATTTTTTAACATTATTTTCCTTGTGTAAATTGATCTTGTGCTCACCCCATGTGGGTGTAGACACATAAACTGGAGTTGATGTGTTGTCAGTTCCATTGTACCAACGGCGAAGAAACTCGGCTCCGATCTTTAGAGCACCAGTGCCACCTAAACACTGCACACCTCCCACCTGCAATACAAAAACACTAGAATAATACCCCTTCAAAATGTGTAACAAGGTCTCTAATAAATGCTAAATATGAAAATATGATGATTTCTGAAGAACCATGCGACACTGAAGTAATGAAAATTCTTCTTTGCTATCACAGGAATAAATTACATTTAAAAAAAACAGGTTTCTAAGCATCGTATCTGACCCGATTGTCCTTGATGGCAGGACTGTCTTCACCCAGAGCGATCTTAGATGAGCTTGAGCGAAACTCTGGCAGGCCTAGAATGGGCAGGTACTCGTGGTTCAAACTATGGTCATCAGCGATTATCTTCTCCACTTTTCTCACCACAGGCAGAACCCAGGGTTGACCTTCATCTGTCCTGTAGGCTAAGGGCAGAAAGAGAATGAACATTTAAACCAGACTGCTTCAAAATACAAGGCAAATTTTGGAATGTACACTGCTTTTAAATTCAAATGTTTGGTGTTCAAATGTTTAAATTCAATAATTTTTAAAAACAAATTAATACTTTTATTTAGCAAGGATGCATTACACTGATCAAAAGGGACAGCATATGCATTTCAGTGTTAAAAAACTATTTGTTTCCTATTCATCAAAAATAGCCAAATACATCATATGACACTGAAGACAAAATTCAGCTTTGCCATTACAGACATAAATTAAACTTTAAAATAGAAGAAAAAAAAAGAAAAAAATTCACAATATTACTGTTTCACAGTATTTTTGATCAAGTAAATTCAGCCTTGGTGAGCAAGAACAAAAAAAATATTACAGACCCCAACTTTTAAATAGTGTACATAATTCCTATCTAATCAATATCTGTCAGTGTTCTATTTTATCAGGCCTGTTTATAATCAGGATTTATCTGTGAACTTTTACCCAAGAGCAAAATTAGCTTATTCGACATTAACGTGTGCTGTTCATACCTTTATGCAATTCCTGAAAGAAAAATCCTACACAAACATAGAACATACGTTCTGTACATAAACTGATTATGATTTTGAATCAAAAGATTATGAAGGGCTATGATTTTAATTTGCATGTCTGAACGTAATTAGATTAATAATCTATTAATGGTGCAACATATCCAGTTAAGTATAATTATATATTTTTGAAAAATAAGCATATTTTTGTCACCTTCAGCAGAAGAATGACAAGATGTAGTCATACACTGCGAATGTCTGTGGAAAGCACATGAAATCAATGTTCTGAGTTGCTCAAGAGGGATAATCATTTCAATCTGAAGAAAGACCACAAGCCAAGGGGAGGTATTCAAAACAGTCCACACAATCATGACTCAGGGATTTTCAGAGATCTGACTTTCATCTTTTGCTCGTGTCTCTGAACCTCAGGAGTCGTGGTGTTAGCAGTGTCAGGAAAAGCAGAAGATAAAGATAATCCTCCCAGAATCCTTTGAGGTCAAGCTCTCTAACTGCGATCAGGAATAACTACACAGCAGATGACACATGACTGCTTCTACACAATAATACTGTCGACGTAACACAATCTATTCATCCCCAGTTAACAGCACTCTACTGGCCTGGTCTCCAATAGAAACGACCAATGCCGGAAGAGTAACTCTATCCTTTAATATATTTAGAAACCTAGATGCCTCTGGAGCTAAATGCAATGACTTCAGTTTAATGTCAGACCACTGTTTAATTTAATGTCATATAATATACACCAATTCATTTTTTATTTGATTTTATATATATATATATACACACACACACACACACACATTTTAGAGTAATAGTCAAGTCATCAAAAATAACAAGACTAGTGGAAAAAATTATTATTCAGGGACTAAACAATGTTAAACAAAATGTATCTGCATATTTGTTATATCAGACTTTTTATAAGTAGCTCTGCACATTTTTGGGGTGCTTTTTGAGTAGTAGCTATTTAATATATCATTAATATATAAATGATTTCAAATAATAATTAAATAGCAAATAAAAAGTTCAATATGTATTTTTAACTATTTAATCAATTTGCAATCAAAGATGCATTAAGCATGCAGTTCCCAATAAAATGTTACGCTTGTATTAGTCTATCAATACCAATATAAGCAAAATAATAATAATAATAATTCAGTATTAGACGTGTATGTATGACTTGCCTATTGACATTTTAAATGCAATGAGCTGCATTTACAGTTCAGTGAAGTGTTCCGTTCTTATGAGGCCTACTGTTATTAAAGAGGATAACTGTGTGTGCATGGGCAAATCATGCATTAAACTGACACACTTTGACATGCATATACGCATATTCCGAAGTGCACGTGCGTGTATGTGTTGATATAAAGCGCATCTCTCACCTCCGACTCCCAGATTCACCTTGCTGGGGCTCTGATCTTCGCGGAAGTCTGCTGTCAGTTTAAACACTGCGACAGGAGCCGCTTGAGGGACTTCCCCGAATATCGACATGGTGCTTGGTTAATATTTCTGCAAATTATGAGCGAGGAGAGGGACAATGGTTCGCAAGAACCGCTGGATTGAACTGCGGTGTGATGCAGCCAGACAGACTTTAACCTTCAGATGTGAGGTCTGGGCAATGGAGGACAGGCGTGTCTAAACTAACCAATAGAAACCCAGATGTTTATAATCGACTTGAAGATTACCCAATCATCTTTTAGTCCTGGAAGGTCAAGCCGCTACGTCTACGAAGAACGCGCTCAACAACTCCGCGGGGACCAATGACAACTCGAATTTCTAAGAGCGACGTGCCTGTTGACCAATGAAAAAGAGGAGAGGGCGGGCTACGTCTGCTTCAATAGGCAGCGTTGTTTTCACGCACACCCACAGTTACTCCATATCCAGAGTTCTGGATTATATGGGACGTTGTGCAATTTATGGATGTTATCTGCTTTTAGGAAAACAAAGTTTTATAATATCCTGCTTAGTTCACTTTAATGATGTTACAGTACTCTGTACTTTCACCAGATATCAATCAAAAACAATTTGATATTGCTATCAAATTACAACACAGTAAGTTTAAATAAATGTGGTTGACTATCACTCCTCGCAAAAAAAAATAAAGAGAATAATAATAGAATAGTAATAATAATAAACACAAATATATTTCAA
Organism: Enteromius unitaeniatus; assembly: GCA_032359435.1. Taxonomy (NCBI): domain Eukaryota; kingdom Metazoa; phylum Chordata; class Actinopteri; order Cypriniformes; family Cyprinidae; genus Enteromius; species Enteromius unitaeniatus. The sequence continues at coordinate 18,421,293 of JAUMHI010000054.1, read as the reverse complement.
TTAAATTAGTAAATAAATATTAGTTTATAGGTTTTAAAAGTAGCCCATAGGCTCACTTCCGCGTTGGGAAAAGGTGGATGTAGATTCCCTGTAATATACAGGCGCGTCTGTGTGCTTGGAGCGATCCAATGGGAATCTTCCTCTATTCTGTTAACACTAGATCAGTGGTTGAGGATCAACAAGCATGACGTTATTGTTTACACGGCCGTCAGGAACACGCAAATATAATGTGGGCAGCCGCGCCATCGTTTTCCAAAGTCTCCGTTTTGCTCCGTTTAACGTTACACTGAAACGCAACCCCGGAGCGTCAAGCTTAACGGGTTCTGTAGCGTTTTCAAAAGCCTCTGTTTTCGTCCTCAAAAACGTCGGATAGGATAACCATAGCGAAAAGCCACTAGTGTAAACGGGGCCTAATATGTACGTGTGTGTATGTGTTGATAGAGAGCGCATCTCTCACCTCCGGGTCCCAGAATCAACTTGTTAGGATTTCGATCTTCATAGAAATCTGCTCTCACTTGAGACACAGGAGCCGCTCGCGGGACTTCACCGAATATTGACATGACCTTGTGTTAATATTTCTACAAATGATGTGCACGAAGACGGAGACTGATGAGCAAGCACCGCTGCATTGAAGTGTGGTGGGATGGTATGGAGCTAGACATAAACCCCGTTTCTCACATTAGATCTGAGAAGAAGTCCAGAAATGGGCGTGTTAAACTGTGCAAAATGGGCTGGTAGGGGGTGGGTAGCGGGGGAGAAAACAACCAACCTCAGACCTACTACACACTTACTACTCAGACGAATGAATATTGAAATATCTTCAAAACAGAAATAATGAAGGCAGTTACTTTTTCGGTCATTATTTGCTGTGCGTCACAATAACCCGTCATGATGACGTCCCACTGTATCAGTGCACTTATCTGCGTGTATTTGGTTTGAAAAAGACCACGTGATATGCAGGCTACTCACACTTAGTACAAGATGTTCCTGAATCAACATTTGTGTTAATCATGGAACAACATTCCACTCAACCAATCAGATTTGAAGGATATTTTTAATCCATTTTAGGCTTATATAATTAGGGTTAGGTGCTTCTACTGTTAACCAGCTGTCATTTCCTACTTATTTTAGGGTAGGGTTAGGTTAAGGGGTAGAGATTGGGATAAGTCTGGCCTATATTTTTGGACAGAAAATGTGGATCCAGGCAAAATCACTGCAATCATGCAAAGTATGGGTTATGCACAAAAGAATATGAAATATGTTAGATGTAAATTTGGGCAATTTATTACAGGTGTGTCCTCCAAAATCTGACCTCATATTTAGGCTATGCTGAAATTAGATTTACAGTGAAATTAATCCAGAAATGGAAAAGTTAAACCTTAAGGCCCGGTTTCACAAACAGGTTTAACTTAAGCCAGGCATTAGTTTAATTAAGACTTTTACAAAAATGCCTTATACGAAAATATTACATGTGAGCATCTTAACACAGAACAGTGACTCTGACATGTTTTACGATATGTCAGAGCAAGATATTTTCATTTGAGACAGCTCAGACATGCAATTTAGTCTAGGACTATCTTAAGCCTTGTCTGTGAAGCTGGGGGTAAATCTGTTAAACATTTACAGCGTTTAAAGCATTCCAAATATTACACCTAGTCCTTGACTAAATGTAAATCTGAGCTGTTTCAACTGAAATAACTCACACTGACTGATATTAGAACATATCTGTTCCAACTTTGTTTCAACTTAGGATGCACACCAGTAATGTTTTTTCTAAGGAATGTTTCTAAAAAACACTTATTAACACCTAATTGAACTATGGCCTAATCCTGGCTTAGGCTAAGCCCTGTCTATGAAACCACAGAACCTGAAGTTCGACGTGTCCCTGGGTCATCATCTTTGCATCTTTCATCAGCATTGTGATTAGCCAATCAGATAAAAAAACAAAACTGTTTATAGTTTTTGTGAAGTTTAGGCTTACAACCAGTGTTTGCTGCTTGCGTCATTCCTTTATCATTAAATATTACTCATGGGTAAGGTTAGGTTTAGTTGAAGAGATATGGCCAAAACTAAAATTTTGGATTAAAATGTTGTTACAGGGTCAACTAAATATGTCAACCCAGGACGTGGAACTCATCAAAATTAGGACAGGCCTTAGAGAAGATTTTGTATGTCATGTCCCTGTGAGGCCACATGGTGGTGGTCTAAGCTTTTCATACTGTCCCACACATAAACACTTACCATGGTCTCTAATGGAATCATAATTCAAGGCCCAAGAGACAAAAGGGAAACATGAGCTGTTCTGTGGTATTTATATCAGGAAGGTCTCTAAAAATGTATGTTCAGACAACATGTGACCTCTTGCTCATTTTCTTACTGCTTTTCCATTACTTCTTTAATTATACTTATTTTGAAGTTAGCTAAAGATTGATTATAATACATGTAAACATTTATTTGTTTGTTTTTGGTCATGAGCTTTTAAAGGATAGCTATATGTCAATAGTCAGGATAGGTATCGTTGGAAAGCCACTCCAGGCAGCTTGCGTGGTGCATCCTAAAAATTTAGATTTTTGTCAGCTTAAAGAGATCGCATGCTTTTACTTCTCTTGACCTGCTATTAGTGAAAGATATGAACCTGAAAAGATATGAAACTGCCAGCTTGCTCTTAGAGAGAGTGGCAGCACCATCAGATAACTTATCAACCTCAAATCACCTGCACAACCCATACCTGTATTTCAAGTACTGTGATTGTTTGGTGTGAGAAAGTGAGCAAATCATTTAAATAACTTGCAATATCCTAAGATTCTAATTAGGCTATTAAATTATGCAAACGTGGAAAGTTATTTTTCTGCCTCTCAAATAAATAAATAAGGGTTCCGAAAGGGGGATTTCACAATAATACCAAGGGTTCCCCAAAGCACCTTTCAGTGAAAAAAACACCATGTTTGTTACTTCAAAGAACATTTTAATAATCTAAAGAACTATTTTCCCACTATTTCATTGGCATTGCTGGTTGCATAAAGAACCTATTGATAATATTAATTAAAATTTTCTATTAGAAAAAAATTATATATAAAAAAGAACTACTAAAATAATCAGATATAATAATCAAATTCTTTGGGGAACCAAATATGGTTTTTATTTGGTATCACTGCGAAAACAACCTTTTGAAAGGTACCATGGGTGTTAAAAATTCTTCAAAGAAGCACGAATAACCTTTGCTTTAAAGAGTAAACTTATCAATAAAATATTAGATGCACAATGCTCGTGATTACTCACCCAACTCCATTCCAGTTTTGTGCTGGGATGATCTTATACAACCCCCAGGAGATGTGGAGGAGTAACTTTTACACCTGCAGCATGGCCTCCATCTCTGTCTCTCAACTCCAGTGCAGTAGATGTTTGCATTCTTTGCCGGTCAGTAAGGGTAGCTTACCTGTGTGTTAACTGTCAGCTTTGTAATTATGGGATTTGGAGCTTCTAGCACAAGGTTTGTTGGCCTGGGGACAGACAGGCTGAGAGAAGAGCAGAGACCACAGAAGCATATGACTCAAGTGCCTCCTGGGGAAACGTTTGCAGCTTCTGTCAACTAATACCATATCAAAGAACATTCATTATAGACCCGCCTCAACAAATACGACAACACTGGATCATTATAAGTTTGCAAAAACATCAACATCTGAACGCATTCAATCTGGCATAACGATCAGCTTCGTTCTAATGAACTCCACAAATAAACACAAAACAGTGTTCAAAAGGTAGAATTTGAGAAATCTTTCTGACTTCAAAAACATGCACGGACCATGACGGAAAGTCAGCAACTCATACCAAACATGTACACAGAGCGACATTCCAGTGCAGGACCTTCTCGTGTTGTTCACGTGTTACATTAGCCTCCCTGCTAAGGGTCAGCGCACTTCGCTGAGTGAGGGCCTTTTCTAAACTCTCTGTCGGTTATTTTGTTTTCTGTTGCCTGTTTCATCAATTCTGTTTGATGGACTTGACTGAAAGACCACCATGTTTTCCCTTCACCGCATTCTGAGTTTGCGGACCCGAGACGTTCCTATTACCGAGACCAAAAGAGAGCAGCTATAGGTGGAGCTCAGTAAGTAGGTTAAATATCATGAGTCACTCTTTAAAAAAAAGAGAGAAGAAAGAAAGAGGGGAGAAAAAAAAGGCAGCAGGAGACACCTCTTAAAGATCCAGAGTGGGCATGTTGGTAAGAGATATGATGTAGTTGGAGAAAAGGGTTAAAATGTCTAACAACACATATTTCATCACAGCACCGAAACTCATCTTCTCTTAGCAAGAATATAAGCGCATATTCAGGATTGGGGAAACAAATGTAATAGATTCCATGGCCACATTTGTCCCTATGACCGTTTTAACATGTTATTTTGTTATCAGCTACTGCCATTTATTTTATTATTACTACTAAAACTGAATTTTTACATTTAAACATATTTCAACATCATACATTTACATCAATTTAAAGCTTAATAGTTCACTTAAATTTTATTTTATTTCAAGAAAGGGAAATTCATTTTTCTGATATAATAAAATATTGAAACATTTCCATCCCATATGCATTTTTCATAGAATCCTTCTACATTCTGGGCTAACATTATTTTGCCAATGAACCTAAATACATTATAGTAATGTAGAATAACATGTTTATCTGGAATATTTTTCTGGAAAATATTATTATTATTTTTCTTTCATATTCATAACCACAGAGAAAAATATTTGGTCATTTATATGTATATATATAGGTTCGGGAATAAGTTGTTAGTTGTTGCTAATATCAGTAATTTGTCGTAATTTGAGCAAATATTTGTACATATACCCTTGGTTTCACAAACAAGGCTTAAGCCTAAAATGATGAGGTGTTTCATCTAAAAGAAACTTTATCTTAAAATATTTCATTGTCTTTGTTTTGTCTAAAGATGCTGACCAGTAATGTTTTTTTCATAGGCACGTTCACAAAAATGACTTAAACTTCCTAATTGAACTATGACCTAATCCTGGTTTAGTCTAAGACCTGTCTGTGAAACCAGGCCTTAATGTTAATATATGCACATACAATATTATATTATAATTCATATAACGTTTACAGTTTAAGATTAAAAATTTGGACGAGAGACATTTGAATTTCATTGACATTTTAAATGTGATCTTCATTCACCCTTGGGAGATAAATATTGAAGAAATAACCATCAACTTAAGAATCAACCAAATCTGAACTAATCTGAACACTGAGATGAAGTGTCCTCCTCAGTGTCTATGGTGGTTACAGCCCTGTATGTCAACATGAATAAAAGTATGATGCATAAGTGCTGTTAAGTGTGATTAAAGTGTCATTACTCATTGAAAGGCTAATCCATTATAGTTCTGTGCAAACAGAACAAGTCACACCCTATTTATTGAAGAACGAACACAGTTACTAGTATGAATTTCATTGTAGCAAAACGGCTGTCTTCATACTGAACAGATGTTCCTTTTTTTCCAGTTTTGACCTCGACTACTTTTCGATCTGACCGTTTTAAACAATGGAAGGAAGTGCAACCTCATGTCTACAAGTCTGCTGCCACCAATTGGTTTACGTCTTATTGAAAAGAACAAATAAACATACACGAAAGGGCCGTACAAACATTCGTAATTCATACTTCACCACAAACATGTCAAAATGGCAGCAGAAACATAGCTGATACATGCAGCTGTCCACAATTAGCCTTTATTTACTTCAGTCACAAGATTCAGAGCCTTCGTATGAACGCTGGGACTGTCACTGGCAAAAATACATCAAACACAACAAACTGAATATCTCCGCCATGATTTTGCAGAGGTTGTGAAACCACACAATTATGCTTGTTTGAATTAGCAGTTCTGACAAATGTGTAATCGCACAAATATTTGCAAAGCAGATTTGACAAGAAACCGCATCTATATGGTCTCAGAGATTACAAATGTAGCCTGCTAATACTTCTGATTATTCAGCAATAAATAGTAAAGTCACGGCAATGAAAGAAATCCATCGCAATCACAGCGCCTGACAACTTGGAAGATTGCAAGTTCCTACATGTCTGCTATGAATACTTCTGAGAATTTCTCTTTTAGCCTACACTGTCATACTGCCATTATTTCCCAAATAAAGACATTAAATGTAATAAATCTAATTTCAACAAGTCTTTTAGACTTTAAAATGCCAAGAAAGATGGTATAATCATTCATTATGATCAATAAGAGTTTTTAATATAATAATAAAAAGGTTTTTCAATTTTGTCTTGAAAGAAGCTGTTTCAGTAACTTCATATCTGCATCCAAAACGAATGCAATAAACTATTTTTTTCATATTTTGTACCTATGAAAGCAATGTTTGACCAAAATATAACAATGCAGAATAGCATATTCTGTTCATATCTCTAGTTTCACATTCTCATGTTTTTTGAGCCCACAGCTGTCTATTTGGTAACCATGTATAAGAAGTTTTGAAAAAAATGGGGTAATGTCGTTGGTGGCGGTGGAAATGGCATAAAGGCCACAATCATCAATCGATCAACTGCTTGCACAAACCAAGGGATTCCCAGGACTACAATCTCAGGGACTGCACACAGCAGCCTATTTCCCAACAGAAAAGAGCCTTTCCAAACCCAAGGCGAATGTAGGAGCAGAAACGAGCTTCCTTTTTATTTACAGCTGCGACGGCGAATGAATGGGATCTCATGCTCGAATAGAAACAAATTGTCAGTTTGATGGGAGACGCCACACTGGCTGGACTGAGTAACACAGGCTCCCCGCTCGCAACATGTTTATCCAGTGGAAGGTCATGTGGTGTGCATCCCCAAATGAACAACATATAAATCTGAATAAAATTAATTGTATTATTGTTTGAATGACAATCTTTGTAAACTGTGCGCATACCAGCGGTCAGATGAACTTGAAGCAACCTTTCCTTTTATTTTTGCCTCTCTGGCACGGCCCAGGGAATGTTTAGACAAAAAAAGAGGAAATCTAGCCGTTCACATCCCACTCGAAGACTTTGTGTAGCTACTCTGTGTCTTAATCACCGCTGTCTGTTGTAATCGAATATTTAGGTTACAGCCTTCCTCTCTCACCACATTACCCACGGCGTAGGTCACACACATTACAGGCTAAACGCTCGGTAATTTGCGCACATGTATACAAACACACACCTGCAGGGTTAAGGCCATGAGGGAAAATACAGCTGTCTAATTTATTAGTCCCAGGAGGCCATGTGGATTTCTCCTGGCCTGACTTCCGTCAGCGGGCTTCCAGACCAGACCTCCCTAACTCAGAGCGCTGGTGTGACAGGGAATGTCTGGTGCTGCAGCGCCTCGCCTCCCTCCTTTCCTCCCCGTCTGCAGCAGAAACGGAGAAGGCTATCAGTCATACGGCTGGGTCAGACGCACAATGGTTCCCGGCGAGGTCTCAAGGCCTGGCGCAGCACACGGCCTGAAACCAGGAGCTGATAAGACTCACCTTCCGGGACCTAACAGGATCTGCACCTCCTCAGATATGCCTTCTGTATATATGGAAGGTTTTCTGGGCCTGTTGAGAACCGTGTGAGGAAATATCCTCTAGCTGGCCACTGCGAACGAGTCCTTACCTGCGTGAGACCTTAAAAATAACAGCTCTTTATTGGCATCTTCGGTTCCGTGAAGAGCGTTTCACATCCAAGTAACCTTTCAGTTCCACAGAAGCTTGTTTCAGCAGAAAAAAGTGGATTATTAAAATGTTCTTCCCATGAACTAAATATGATTCTTTTAAGAACTGCTCGCTGAAAGGTTCTTTGGAGAACCAGATATGAAACATTTTGGGACATATGTTTTTAAAAGCAACTGGATGTAGGCCTATTTATAAATATAAGCATTGGAATTGAACAGGCCAGCACCATTAATGGCAAACTGTCCTACTGTAAAGGCGAAAGGTTAGCCACTGTAATTGCGACAGTGATATAGCATATTTACGGCAGGAAATGTTCCACTCACTTAACTGTGGGGGGCTCTAAAGTCGCAAAAATACACTAAACTACATACAGTTGCTTTAAAACCATGCTAATATTCATCTCAACTCTAACCTACTCTCAACTCATAAACATGAATCCACATTCTATCCTCACAGACTCTGGATTTGAGCCTGAACACTCTCCTGATGTTCACAGCATTTGAGTTTGTACAGAATGCTGGGATGTCAATGAGCGGTTGATGGTCCGAGAAGACGCAGGCCCTTGACCCACTTCTGGTACCTCTACATATAACCTCAGTCAATGTCCAGATGAAGATGATCTATTGGCCTCTCCCTCCCTCTGCTGACCGCCTCACTGTCATGGTGCTCAGGCCTGGGTTTTGTTAGGTCCAGGAAACAGGCTCTTCCTTTACATAAACATAGGCTTAAAACCTTTTTCTTTTTTTTTCTTTAGGACTGGCATCGGCACGCAATCGTTTCGGCACCTCAGTGTTTGGGTACTACGATACAGAAGGGTTTTTTTAATAGGCTACTAAAAATTAAACTATGGTTTTAATCACTAACGCGCCATGCTGTAAACATTTTGTAGGATGGGCGAATTTAGGATAGGCTAAATCATTTGCAATAGGCCTATTGGTAGAATATGGATAAATATGGATATGGATAAATAATTATAAGCTACAGGAAGTGTGTGTGACAAACGTCAGAATAAAACAATATCAATAACATCATAGTCTGGACAATAAGCTGTCTATGAATGAAATAAATGAAATCGTTCGTTTAATTCACAATATCTGAACATCGTCAAATTATAATATATCCTGCAAACAAGTAAATAGAAATTGAAACAACTTCATATAATTAGATGTGAAAACACAGTTTAAATGTAGCCTAAACGTCATTTTAATCATTTAATTTCAAGCCTTTCCCACCAACATCATCATGCGATCTGCCTATTGTAAAAAGTAATTAAAAAAACAACAACAAATATTTGGTTTGACTACTAAAATTAATTTCGGTTATTTCAGAAATAATTTATATTTTTGTATCATAGGCTAAAATCACTACTTTGTTAATAGCTGTACAAAGCATGTATATTATATTATATATTAGCATAACTTTCTAATGTTATATAATATATAAAGAGGTTTTTTTCTACAAATTGATATCGGGAAAAAAAAAAAACTTGTATGTGTTACAATTTATTTTCGACTTCATTCTGTTTATGAGCTAAAGCAACATCCATATAACCCGGTGAAGCCCGGCAAGCCGACAGAAGCGTTTCAATTATTATTGTATATTTTGATGTTGATATCATCAATATGTCCATCCATCCGGACACTGGAGAGTCCTGTGCAGACATGCGCTCTTCACGGTCAGCTTGGCTTCATGCTTGACTGAGACTCTCCTCATCCTAATGGTGCTATTAACCAGACAAAACACTCACACACTTTAGTCGTGTGTGGGGCAAAGATCACAACTGATCAGATAAAAACACGCGACAACCTCCAAATCCTGTGATCGGACTCTCTCCAAAGCTCTGGTCACGGGCCTGCAAGGATATCTGCATTAACATTAGCTCTATCTATTTTTAATGTGGCATGCGTTTTGTCAACAAAACCAACACTTTCTATGGCGTTTGTCATCGCGTCAGCGCAGGGAGTTATCTTTAATGTGTGGGAAACATTTGAATAACTGTGATAAATGGTGCTGGTTTAAAATAGAACTTTCTTTCTGAACTGTTCTTTTTTTAAGGTTGCAGTATAAAGCAGAAATAAACTAAATCTTAGGCCCTATGTGTAGGCTACACCAATATATTAACATGATTGTGTCACAAGGTCAACACACTGTTTCACGATAATGATAACGCATCATCATCAAATCCTTATAATTAAATAAAAAACAACAACTAGGCAAAGATTACTGAGTTACAGCAAATATCATTAAATTGATGTACCTTGCCGTTCTGTTCTTAAGAGAAAAGCTAGATTCCCTCCACTCCGACTTTCCTCCCGAGCCATTAGTCTTGGGACTGGAGGACACAAAGCTGATCTAAACAGCACTGTTGATAGCTAACGGATGAGATAATCTCGTCTCTCTTTCCTTTTCTTTTCTCTTCTTCTTAGTCTCTGGCAGGCTTTTGTCTCTGGCGCCGGAGCAGGAGCTCAGAGAGACACCGATGCGCATCACTGCGCCCTCAAACAGGTTTCCTGCGCACCCTCTTCACAACAAGTGATCGATACCTGGGACTGGACACAGGGTGGGGAAAAAAAATCATATAAAACTAACGATTTGTTGTTCTGGTGCTATTTATTCCCGGCGCAAATGCAGCACAATACGGGATCTCCAAAATAGCTGTGTATAACTTGAGATTTTGAATGAAAAACTTTCGTTTTTGATCAGTCATGGGAACTAAAACAACATAAATAAAGTTGAATGCTGTGTTTAGTATTCCTTTTAGTAAAAATTAAAGTAATCGACTTTACAGTTTTAAGCATTGCATATCTACCCGATTTTGCGTAAAGTGTTCAAAACGCAAAGGTGAATACTAAATTAGGAAATCGTTTATTACATTTAAAACTGGTAAAAAGATATTTTATTCTACGAACAAAAGACGAATAATAAATAAACAAATAAAGAAGATGAAGACGAAGAATCTGGAATCAGGTTTAGGTGAAAATTCTCGTTTAAACCAGAAACCTGTTGCGTTTCCATTCAAGAGAAATTACAGTAAGTTTGGCCACTAATGGAAATATGCCCTTCTTAAAATTGATTTTCTATTTTAAAACCTTTTTCTTTTCTTTTTTCTTTTTGTAAACTGGAACTACTTAAGACCATTATCTCTATTACAGACGCACACACACACACACACGCAGACACCATTTGTCTCTCACAAGCACAAAGTTATGTTTAAATCCGCTTGCTGCTTAATTGTCAAAAGTCTGCAGCTGTTTTTGCTCCAGCTTGACTGTCTAATGGCACACAAGTGTGGTGCAGGTCAGATCTAAATGGGATAATAGCAGCAGCAGGGTTAAGCGTCTTTTCCAGAGAAAACTTACAGAATACACCGTTGATTTAAAAAAAAAAAAAAAAAAAAAAAGTTATTATCAACAACTCGGCTTCTTCATGTTAGTAAAGCTATCGTTTAAGGCATATAAAACATAGAATAATATATTGATGTCAAATTATTGTTTTTTATATTATATTTTTTTCTATGTTCTTACAAGAAATAAAAAAATATATCTTCAAAGGTCAAAAAAGTTATATATGATATCAGGGTATAAAACTCTCCTTGGTTCAGTGTACTATAAAGAAAGCATGCTTATATAATAAATGATATATGATTCGAGATATCATTTTAATTGTGCAGAACGAATGTATTTGCATTGAGCAGATGAACACGAGTCATTTAACATGATTTACATTTTCATAAGCACTTTGTGGGAGAACGTAATCTTGCGCTGCATCATTCCAAGCGTTCTATTTATTATCGGAACACGCGAAATCGAAATAAAAGATTCCGTTTAGAGCTTAAAGTGATTCGATAGCATGTCGCAGGAACTTTTTCTTGTTCAGAAAACCCTCAAATAGATACTGATCTTAAAACACTATAATGTGACACTCAGTGTTGTTTATCTTCAAAGACTCGAAAATAAACGCGTAAGCTACAGTAAAACTGTGTACTTGTTTCTCTGATGAACTGAGCTTTTATTCTTCAAGGATGCGTTAATGATTGTGTTGGCTGTGGCTATCGAAAAAGTATATCGTGTGATATTAGAGGCTGTTTTTGTGCTGGTATGAAACCGTATATGCGTTTCCTCTGTGGATTGTAGGAAGGATCGTTACATCCCGCCCCGGTAACGTGACATCACCGGCAGAAGAACTGCCTTGTGCTGCCGGACTCCAAGAAAAACACACAACAGTTTAACACCGACGAGTGGCGGTCCTCACCTCTCTTCATGCAAATCAAGCAGCCATGACAAAATGGGAGATTAATCGACACATTTAGGTATGTTTACTTGAAATTGTTGGCTATCTAAACAATTGTTCAACGGGGCTTTAGTGCGCGAAGCTTCCAGTTGAATCGGGAATAACATTGTAGATGTAATCCAACAGCGCCTGATGATGCTTCCGAGCCCGGTTACATCAACGCCGTTTTCTGTGAAGGATATACTGAAACTGGAGCAGCAATCTCGCCACCTTCAATCTCTGCATCCCGCGCAACACCACGCACAACTGCATCCGGAACTGCAGGAGAGATTCCAGGCACCATCGTCCTGTTTTCTCGGAGGTGGAGACAGCCCCGGCTTCTCAGACAACGACGAGAAGATGTCTTTTCTAAACTCTCTCTCCATGCAGGACAGTTTAGTGGAGAGCAGCCTTTCGCCTCCGATGTTCGTCCATCCGGCCCTGGGACACGTCGACACTAAACTTGAAGATGAACTTGAGGACCACGAAACGAGTGGGTGATTTGTTTTACTGCTGACTTGAATGCATTTGAATTTGAAACTGAAGAGAGGGTTGAGCTCCTCGGATCTCTGAACATAAGATAGAGGGAGACAGAATAAAAGAATGGATATTTGACGAAAACGCTAGTACAGTTTTTATTCAATTTACTTCTTTTTGTTTTTACAAATAAGAGCGAAATATCGCATGAACCAATCAGCACAACGTAAATATATAAAACTAACTTTAATTAGGTTGTTTGCGTTGCGGAAATGAGGACTGCCGCACTCTTTCTGTAAAATGTGACAAATGAAAGAAAAAAGCTTTGGAAAAGTAAAATGTATGTATGATTGCATAAAAAAGCAGCTTTGAGGTAGGCCCATTTTTACGCGTCTTCAATGCAAGGCACCTCGTCAGAGCGTGCAGTTATCATGAAGTTACACAATTATCATAAAGCTGTATTATTTATACAATGTTTAATGTGAATATTGCATGTTACGACACTTTCTATCACCTTCGTACTTTTTTTATCGGTCTAACCCTGCAGAGACATCGTATAGGTACACGCATAAACATTTCTAAAATATATACATAATATATAAAAAACACTGAAAGACCACTTGTTTGATGTTAATGCATTGCACTACATCATCTAATGACCGCTGCACTTGTTCTACTTTTTATATCAGTTCTGTTGGTTGATCTTTTCCAATACTATGCCCTAGCCTGTGTTATTGTTAATACAATTCAAATTGTGATTTTGCTTGACATTATTTCTGATAAAACCAACCCCAACTGGGTGATGTTCTCTGTCTGCAAGTTTGTATAAGTGACATAGTCGCTGAAGGCCTACCTCCGATGTTATGCTTTTGTTTTGTTGATGCAAGGCAACGCTTCTGAAGTGAAGTGAGAGTTAACCGAGTGTGTATTTTGTGCCTCCCGTTTTTCTAGAGAGCTGCGGTGCCATCATCAGATCCCCGGAGTGCGAGGGAGAGGCGCACTCGGACACGGAGAGAGCGCAGCGGCAGAGGACGCGCAGGAAGCCGCGGGTCCTCTTCAGCCAGGCGCAGGTCTTCGAGCTCGAGCGGCGCTTCAAGCAGCAGCGCTATTTATCGGCTCCCGAGAGAGAACATTTGGCTAGTACCCTGAAACTGACATCGACGCAGGTCAAGATCTGGTTCCAGAACCGCAGATACAAATGCAAGCGACAGCGTCAAGACAAAACACTGGAAATGGCAGGACACCATCACCCGCCGCCGCCCCGGAGAGTGGCAGTGCCGGTCCTAGTCCGGGATGGCAAACCGTGTTTAACGGGATCACAGAGTTACAACGCAACTTACGCTGTGAACCCAGGGCCCTACACATACAATGGCTACTCGTCTTATAATAACGCCGCGTACACAAACCCTTACAGCTGCACATATCCCAGCCTTCCTCCTCTCCCAGCAAACACATCCACTAATGCGCTGATGAGCATGAGTCTGAACAACCTCGGAACATATTCCCAAACTCAGACATCACAAGGAACACCCGTGTCCGCGTGCCAAGGGACCCTGCAGGGTATTCGGGCATGGTAGTGCCGTTGCAACCCACTCGTCTGTATATAAATGGCAACTTTACAATATTAGCGCACAGTTAGCCATGTATTATAGGCCTAGGGTCCTGTATAGTCTACCTTTTCAGTATAAACGTGAGTGAATTTCTTCTAGCAACCCTTCCGTGATGGCTGAACGAATGCACATGAATATTCATAGCAATTTTTCGACCACCTATTTGGGCAACATACTCCCTAAACATTTCCCGGTCTAACTTTAGACTGGCACCATGCTATCAGAGACAGCTGTTTTCTCATTCATTGCACTTATCGATGAAAAAGTTATTACCCAAATGTTACGAATTTTGACAACGGTGTGTGTAATTTTGTGCAAACCTACATTGTAAAAATAAAACCAGTAAACTTTATTTTTAAAAGGTGATGATAAAATATTGACTATTTCATACACGGGACATATAAGAATAAAAAACGCAAGTGAAAGAAATTGTAGTCTAACTAAAAGAAATGTAAGACGCCAAAAATAATAAAAGGTGGAAAAAAAAACTGTACAATATAGGCTAAGCAAGAACATACAAGCCACAATACTCTTGCAGGATTTTTCTATATGAATGTATAATGTTTCGTTCAATAAACAAAATAAATAAAATAAAGCCAGCTTATGCTTGAAATAAATTAGCTTTATTTTATTACAGGCTACGTTTAAATATCGATGATTATTAATACACAGAACAATAATTCTCGCAAGCACAATAACATTCCCCCCCAAAAATATTTGCGTTACTCGGACGTCTAATAAATGAATTCCGTCCACATATAAACATATCTTTCGCTTTCAATTCCCAATTTTTCAAAATTTTCAAAAGGGGCTCAAAACAATTCTCTGATTTTTGGCAAGCAAATAGCCGACATACTATAGCGACGAATAAAGCGTTCAGGTAATAAACTTTAAATCGATATTCTTAAGTTTCCATAGGCCTATTTTGATAACCATGATTGATTGCGTTTAAAATATGGCCTATATTTAATACCAATGTTACAGCTGCAGTCGGTCTAAAATACATTAATAATTAATTTAATAAAATAAGCACTGTTAGCAAATGAGACATGAATTATTCTCACTTTCTCTCTACTCCTCCTGTTTGTCCTTCCTCCAGTGGCAGCTTTACGATGTAACTGAATAATCTTTAATGACACGCATCGTAGATGGCTCTCTTTCTCTTTCTCCATCTATATATATATATATATTAAGCCATATCGAAACCTCACTAAGTAAAACAATTCGGATGCTACATGGAATTATTATTATTGTTATTATTATTATTATTACAAAAAAACCCCACACAATTAAAATGTTGCAAATGAAATAAGCAGTAGAAAGAAAAGGGCTGTATTTCATGACTACATAATTCATCATTGTGATTTCGTAATAACAAACATAAAGCTTTGATTGAAACGAGTGTGTGTTCGTCCATTACGCGCGGCGTTCTCGGGTTCAGTGGAGCTCCAGCTCTAATAATGAAGATGAATAGAAAAGTAAACATCATCGGGGGTTTGTATCCACTAATAGCAAGGAAGAACAGCTCCCCTCGCTACTGCAAGGCCATTGGACATACCTGCTGTCAGGGTAAGTGGCCCAGACACTTCAGTGTAAATACTCATGGCGACAGTGCGGCGATGCCTCGGGATGAGTCGCTATAGACAGAGAGTGCTGGACGACAGATATCAATCTATAGAGAGGATTTCTGGACGAATATCAGGACAGGGTGCGGCAAGTTCCCCCAAACAGTGTGTCACAGGCCAAATGGGCTGGTAGTATAGTTACATGGCCATTTCTGATGGCCACGTATGCTTAAAATATTCTTTTTTGAATTCTGAAATTCTTCCATGTTGCTAAAATATCAGTAGTCCTTACTCACAGGAAGCAGAAAGGAAGAAAATATCTGGAGTGTATGGACTGGCTATCTGTATAGAGATAAAAAAAAGGAAGGAAAAAAGATGATTACGAACACAATAATTATTTCGAGAAGACATGAGGTCAAAGTTATAAGGCCACTGAATTCACTGCAAAGCGGGCAAACAAAGCAAAAATACAGCAAATAAAGCGGACATTTAAGCGATGACAATTATTGAAAATAAGGGTTAGATAAAGCGAAAGAGTATTAACTTATTAAGCTTCAGTCACAGCATATGAACGCTTTGCTTTCGTATCTTGAATATCGCAATCTGAATGATGAAGCCCAGCCCAAGAACAACACATTTACTGAGGAGGAAATATATCTGCAGATAAAGAATTCTTCACACGCCTTAATTATGTCACACATCTCAAGGTGATAAATGGCATATCTTAAGAGAAATCCACAAAGGTTGAGTACTGCAGCTTTGGGTGTTATCGTAAAAGTAATTTATACTGTCAGCACCTTTACACTGAGAGCTCTGGGGGGAAAGCGCCCCCTGTTGGCCACGTCACATCCGTCCTCCAAACGCACGTTCTTAATATAAAAAAAAACTCAAGACAGTTTTAATAGGTCTATATGAAGACAAGGCACCCGACAAGATTGTCTTTGTGGATACGATACAAAATGAAATAAAACTTCTGCAAAGAAGAGAAATAAAACCACCCAGATGATTTTTTCCCTGCTCATCTGACCTGATAAAAAAAAAAATGTTTCTAAAATACATTGCAGACCTCCCAATATGGTGATATGACTAAGGCTAATTGACATAAACAACAGCAGAGTAATATTTATTTGGATGACCGTCGTGGAAGTGCAAACAAAAGAAAAGCATCCTGCTAAAGTTGTTGTTAAAACTGGTTTAAACATGAACCACTTTACAAGATCTGGCTCAGTTTGGTCTGTGAGCACTTATTGCACCAAATAGTCTAAATACACGTGCAGAAGTTTATATATATATAGCTACAAATATCTTGAAAACAGAATATTCTACCAAGAGTAATTTATCTTTGTTGACCATCTTATC
>JAUMHI010000054.1:18378052-18404227 GCA_032359435.1 Enteromius unitaeniatus | reverse complement strand
TATATATATATAGCTACAAATATCTTGAAAACAGAATATTCTACCAAGAGTAATTTATCTTTGTTGACCATCTTATCTTTGTTGTAATTGTGTGAGCGAAAAACATTCAATAGCGAAGTTATAGGCCTACTAAAGGAAAGGTGCTGTTAGTATAATATGTATTACATAGTATTACATTCTTGAGGAAAAAAAAGCCCATGTATGGCACCACTGGCACTCTGTTTCATGCACAACAGTAGGCTTTCATAATTAAAAACGCTGTCTTCATCGGACTGCATGAAATCATGGCATCACAGAATGATTTAAATAAAAGGCTGTGTCCTTTTATGAATGCTGAAAGATTAATTTGAGCTTTCTGAAAATGTTATGTGTGTGTATTTATTAATTTTGAAGCCTTCGGAAGATGCTCAAACACACAGCGATGCATCAGTTGTCCGCATGGAGGCGCTGCAATCGTATTTCTTCAAAACAACAACAATGGTTTTGAGAAACATTTACAACAAGCTGAGGTTTACTTCATAACGTCCAACAATCGAAATGCCCACAATCACTGGGATGTCTCATAACTGTCAGGAACCGAGAGAGATTTCACTAAAACTTCTGAGGGCTATGAGTTATAGCTTCAGGTTAAAGAGCATTACACAAGACATTTGAATGAACTGACCAGCGTTAGTGCTTTACAAATAAACGCTTACAAAAAATATGCATATGAAGAAAAAGATTTAAAACTAGATGCAAAAATAAAATCCCATTGCTAAATAAATGAATACATAATTAAATGACGTTTGAGTTAGGCTATTTGAGCTCTTTACATTAGCATGTTAGTCAATGTGAGCAAATACAAGCTGAAAGAAGAGATAATAACGTTTGCATCTGAAATAAAAGAATCGCTGTGGGAAGAAAATGTTTTAGTTGTCCAGATGAAAAGCGTAGGCTAAATACAGCAGATGAATGTGTTTTAGATTTAAAATGAAGAATCATAGCTAATGTGATACAAATAACGCCTATATTAAGGCTCCTGTGTAACTGTGAAGCCTATTCTGTTGCTTCAGATCAGATACAAAACCCTCCGATTCATTCTAGTTATTAAATATAACCTACAGTCTAAACAACACAAATGCTGAACATTAAAAATAAAGAACAAAACATGCTGGTAAAAAATAAAAAAAACAAAAAATGCTGGTTGTAAGATGTAAAAAGTATATTTTACATATTTTTAGACGAGTTATGAATTATGACCCTCATCATTGTGCCATATAGGCAATTAATATCAGTCATGAGCCACTGACGCGTCAGTTATAAAGTTCAGGATACACGGATAATGCAAAAAACAATCAATTATACAACTCGTATATGCTAATAATTTGGCATTGTTATTTCCCCTTGAATTCAATCATATCTAGCCTACATTTAACTGTCTAAAAAAGTCGTAAAAAAGTTGTTTGACATAATTTGTCATAATGTTGTCAGTCGAGTCAGAGTCAGTGTGGCGTAACCAACAAGCGGGAAACTATTCTGCTGTCCTTTAACATAATAATCATAATAAAGAGGTTTTCCTTTAGAGTGCGTGTCAAGGTTTTTTTCTTAATATTGTCAAATATGTTGACCATATTTATCAAAAGACGCGTTTTCTGGTCGAATAGACTTGCCTATAATTTTCATGTTTATAAAACGTTAAAAAAAAATGATTGTATAACGTCCTACACTCGCGGGATTTAACGACGTTACCTTGTAAGATTTATTTATTTTAGAAAATGCCATGTTGTTTTTTTAACATAGAAGAAGAAGAAGAAAGACATAGGGCTACAGCTATGCGTTTTAAATAGCCAATAAAAAGATGTTTTTCTTATCGTCCCAGACATGCTTGTTTGTAATCGAAAAAAATGTCCTCAAACTCAACAAAGTCAGTAAGGGCATGTGGTAGTAAACACATTTGGATGGGTATTCAAGTGTGTTTCAGAGGGAGGAGCGAAACGCTCCAGTAAAGCCCATTGGCAACGCGTCTGGAGAGGAAAAAGAGAGGAAACTGATGCACGCATGACATTTTCTGACACTTTGCTCGTTGACTGGGTCAGGAGACGTTTTGCAGCAATTAAATGACACGCAGAGAGGAAAGCAATTGACCGCCATGAACGCACAGGAGCTTCCCAGATAAACGCGCAAAACTGCAGGCCATCGGAAATTGACGAGCGGGTTACGTAGGTTATGTTTTAAATGGCGAATAACCGCACCTCCTTTTCCATTCACAACATATTAAACCGAGGACTTGATTGCGAGAGAAATGGCGGTCTTGATGAGGATTACGCAGAAGAGCAGTGTGCTGTGCCGCTGGAGAACGCCGGAGCTCAGAGCATCTCCTCCTGCGTGCTGGTGCTGGACTCCTCATCCTCAGACCAGCATTCATGTGAGGAAGGATCAACAGGAGGAGAAGACAATTCACTAGAAAGACGGCACGGTGAGACTTCACATTGGAGACTGGGCGGTGTTAGTCTAAAACATTTAGTCACCACAGTTTTTTTTCACTACACGTGCGTCAAACCTGGATACAATTTCGCCACAGATTAATATAGTTTAGAAACCCTTAAACCGTGTAAATGAACACTAGTAAGAGTGCTGTTGTCAGAAACGTGACACTCTGGTAATCAAGGTTTTTTTTATGCAGCACTCAAATTCAGCTTCAACATTTTCATTAAAAAACGGCACACATATATTCCTATCAAGCAATTAGAAACAAATATATACATCAATAATACAGACTAATGTCTAACATAACTAAAACGCGCGTTATATACACGCGTATATATGGCTCATACAAGCTTATAATCAATTTTGTTTTGTTTAGGCTGTGTGTGTCCAATATAACACAACTAAATAACAGAAATGTTAGGCTAATTCACAGAATAGTCTACAGGTTCCGTCATTTAGCATTAACATGAGCACACATTTATAAGAGAATTAAACTTTCTTAACCTCGGAGAAATATATATTTACATATATATTTAATATATTTACACAGAGAAATATAATTACATGTATAACAATGTTAGAGCAAATTAAATGACAGAAATGGTATCATGAACATGTCCTTTTTAATAATATTTAATAAGTAATATTCACACAAGCTTTAATGTGTGTAAAAACAAATACACACATGCAGTGTTTATGCTTTTTAATTGTTAGTCTAAATTTGATGAGTTTTCTACTTGTTTCCAAATTTATTTGAAAATAAAAAAATGACTATTTTGAAGTAACATATTTTAATTTAAATGTAGGTGGCATCAAGTATTGGATTACAGCCATACAAAAATTTAATAACACTTAAATATTCATGTTTTTAATTATAATGTAGAGGAGCTAAAAAAAAAAACATTTGCACATGAAACAAATTTATATAGAGTTTATATACCAGAGTAATATAAATAGCTCAAATAAAAAAGCACTGCCCTTGTTTCCTCTCAGATAATTAAAATGAAAAATATCTGGCTGCATGCTTTAAAGTGAAAAAAGTTATAGTTCATACAGTATTATTAGCACATTATAGTTCATACAGTATTATTTTAAGATGTAATTTGATGGGCTTCTGTACACAAAAGTCTGATTTTCCAGAGTCTAAAGCTGTTTCTATCCATCTATACAGATCACAACAAGGACCAAGAGAAACCACACAGCTGCAACTTTGAAGATAACAACCCCAAATCCAGCAAAAAAAGGTCAAGGGCAGCGTTTTCTCATGCGCAGGTGTACGAGCTGGAGCGGCGCTTTAACCTGCAGCGCTACCTGTCCGGTCCAGAGCGGGCCGACCTGGCAGGAGCCCTCAAACTGACCGAGACACAGGTGAAGATCTGGTTCCAGAACAGGAGATACAAAACGAAACGGCGACAAATGGCAGCAGAGCTCGCGACAACTCCCACGACAACCCTGGCAAAAAGAGTGGCAGTGAAAGTACTGGTGAGAAACGACCAGAGGCAATACAATGCCGAGGAGCTGCCCAGTCCGTCTGTTCCTCCGTTATACCAGTCCTTCCCTTACTATCCGTACATGTTCTGCTTCCAGCCGTGGATCTCAGGGAACACTTTAAGTGGGGGCCTGTACTGATTTACCAGAGTTGTAGCATCAAGTGGACGTGACTGTGGAGACACAAACAGTCAAAATAAAACCAAAACTGCTACTCCTCCGTGGATTATCAAAGCTGAAACTATAATAGACCATGACCATGAAACCAAAAGAGGATTACAATATACTGATGTTTATTATCAGTTATGACCATTAAGCCAAAGCAAAGACGATTCACTCAGACGAGTTTCTATCATTTGTAGTTATATCTGTCTTTTGTTGTACAGTAATGCATTTCGACAAAATATGCACACTTAAAATATATTGCTTTAGATAAAAGTGCTATCTGCCAACAAATGATGCTTAACTGTTTAATGCTATTTGTACTTACTTTAAAGTGTCTAATCATTTGCATTATTGTTATTTTTCAGTTTAATAACTGAAGAGGTGACCTGCAAAAGCAACCATTTTTTTATTGTGCATCCCAATGAATCTTAATCAAACCGCAGTCGGGTTATTTTGACTCGTTTGAAAAATAACAAAAGATACAAAAACATAACAGCATATGAAAAAACCTGATTTTTGAAAATCTGAGTTTGCAAAAAAACTTTACGTTTGTTGTCTAATGCAAAGGCATTCATGCATTTAAGTGCTGCTTAAGTGTTCAAATGCAGGTCTGCTGTTAATGCTTTGATACGGAGTCTATTTAGCTATAGTTTAAATATTTTTCTGTTAGCATTTGTCACTCATTAAAGTTCTTGTTTATTTCCATCACAATGGAAAATACTCTCTATAGTGCACTAAGCCTTAAAATGTGTCAGCTGCTTTGATTCACTGCTTAAATCCAGTCACTGCTGAACAGAAAAATACAGGTTTGAAAAAGAAGAATCAAGCTATCATGTGTCTTGAGACAAACTAACCGCAAAAAAGATTAAAGTGAGTTTGTCAACACAACGTACAACGATAAATGCCTTAAAGGCAATCATTTAAGAGGAAGAACTCGTCAAAGGTTTTTTGTAAATAATGGCTTGACAGGTGACAGACTATCATACAGATAAAAGAAAATGAATACATCATCGGTATCATTAAAGTAATAATTCAATACAAATTTAGATAAACCAACGTCGAAATCTTTTACTGAAACCTTTATGAATGTGCAAATATGAAAAGTGAGCCAATCTGGCATTAGAAATATCAAATTATCTATAATCTGCCCTGTCTCTGACCTCGCATGCAAGACTGTGCCGTACATTTTCATGAAGAACAACAAAGTCGGTCAGACTGTTTTGAAAAGTCTGCAGTCCTGTGTTTGAGAAGGACAGTATCACTGAAAGGTCAAACACGTTCACAAATGAAGTGTTGTTTACGTGCCAAATAGAAAGGGTTCATTCGTTTTTCAATAGCAAACGGTACAAATGGAAACATCTACTCATCTTTCTTTCTCCATATAATTCGCTTATATGTCAATTAAATATCTAAAACAATGAAATAAAATACAATGCATGATTTAAATTGAAGAAAAAAAACTCTAATTAATAATAATAATAATAATAAAAGGTCCCTTGACTTAAATATTTCACATTAAATTCAATGTGTTACATTGATTTGTTTTTTAATTTACAAGCAATGTCTGAGTGAAAATTATTTTTACACTGTATTTGAAATACATGAATGTTTATTAATTTACTTTTATTTTGTACTTTTGGTATACATACTTTGCATACTTAAAGTCTGCTCAGCTGAAACAACTAGCTTAAAATGCTTTAATTGTGTGGAAGTATGTCCAAATAAAAATATACTGAAGTTCAGGAACACTTTAATTGTCTTGCATTTACATAGAGATCATACAATTCTTATTAACAGTGATATTAAAACACATTTTGAGCATAATATTAAGAAATATGCAATAGTGATGACATGTCAATAAATATGTTAATTTATTTGAACTAGCTTGTACTTAGCATGAAATAAATTTATTTTAAATAAATTACAGCAAAGGATTGTAGATAAGTAGATTTATCCAATTAATTTAGCCTATAATGAATCTCTAATAATAAGTATTTCAGGTAAGGATGTTGAGATGTGTGTAATTCCTCCTGACTGAGACTGTGCTGCCTTTCATACACACCCAAGGATTATTCAGCAGTTTATTGCAGTAAAAAAAAATATATAATTCTATTTCAACCATCACAATATAAAGCAGTTCACATGAGTTTAAGCAGCCCTTTCGTGATATCTGCATGATTCAGATACTGTCAATAGACCATGTCTATGTTGCACAACAGAGTCTGGCTAAAGCCCAGAGCGCATTAATCATGAGTGCTTGAGGAGACAACACCCTCATAAAGGCAAGAGAAAGGAGGTTCAGTAACACCAAAATACAGCATCCGTATACAGTCACACTTTCTGAGACCTGCATCCACTACAGCAATGTTTTACACATAGTCAATCCAGATTCATGGATGGAATCATAGTAACATACCATGTATTGTTCATTATGTGAGAGCCATTTGAGGGCAAAACACAGATTTCCGTTTCCAATCCACCAACAGGGTGCAGAAAGAAAATAACTGAAGTGTACTAAAATAGAATTTTACGCCACCTGTGTACTATCAGTACGGAGTCAGTCACCTGTGCTTGGATAAATGTTTGCTATATTGAAATGCAAAAATGCTAGTAGATATAATTCATTAAAAGCTGAATGTATTAAATGATTAAAATTGCTTAGCAATGATAGCCTTTATATGCACAAGGCCTGCTCAAGAAGCAAACAGATCAGCTTCTGAAGAGGAATCAGGGCGCAGTTGAGCACCATATGGATGTCTGTGTTTATACAAAAAAATGTATCGTGAAAAAGTATGTAAACAGAGTTTTTGAGTAGAGCAGACGATTAGTGCACACTAGAGTGAGCAGGCTTATAAACCCTCACAAAGACTACAAAAGCAGCTGGGAGAGTTCGCCCACTGCACGCTCATTATTACCTGCTACAACAAAACCCTCAGCAATTAAGCCTCGCATTGACAGGGAAAAAAGACTCAAATTGTTATTTTGCCATGTTTCACTCTGACATTCATCTGTGAGGAAATTAAAATAGGTGAGACAAAGAACTGATTCAAAATACATCAACCATGAGTCGGACCCTCCCAGTTCACATACAAAGAGTATGTCTACAACCAAGACACTGATTGAGGGATTTCACACAAAGAGCACTAAATACTTCCACAAAGTCCTTGATGTGCAATAAAAAAAGAGTCTGAGATGAAATACTTGGATTTTTTTTCCATTGCAAAAAAAGTACTCGTTCTAGAATAAATGTGAACATGCATCAATTAAACTCCGCCCAAAAACAACAACAAAAAATTTGGTATTCCTCAAAATGCTTAGAAACAGTAAAATGCAACTCAGAATATAATACAAACCTGCAGTAATTAAATATATTGAATAAGACAAATATAATTTACGCATTAATAATCCCATTTTTTAATCACTTTTTAATCACAATTGAATTCAACCATACTAATGGGCAAAAATTAACCTGGATAAAGTTTTGTGTCTTTTTTTTTTATTGCTGAAGTGTGTTGAACTTTCTTCTTCTGCATTCTGCTTCACAGATGTGAATTTATTTTTCTGTCAGTCTGAGGTTTATTCATTGCACTTTTGTTGTGAAAGAGCTTTTATATTAAAAACAACCAAGCGACCCTTGCCCAGATTTAAAAAGTAATGCAAAAGTAACATAACACATTACTTCAATAAAAAGGTTACTAAGTAGAGTAATTAGTTATTTTTTTAGGGAGTAATGCAATATTGTAATGCATTACTTTAAAAAGTATCTCCCCAACACTGTTGCTAAGAGCACTATGGAAACTTGTTTCTGGCCATAAAAAAACAAGGTAATTGTCATGTTTTATCTCACAATTCTTTCAATTCTGAGATAAAGAATTGCAAATTGCAAGATAAACATTTGAGAAGAAAAGTCAGAATTGTGAGATATACATTTGCTATTTAAAAAATAAAGTCAGCATTAAGATAAAAAGTAATAATCTTCTGTGGAAAAAAAAACAAAACAATTGTGAGATGTAACTAAAAATTGTGAGAAAAACAAAACTGAATTCTCTTACAATTCTGACCATTACTTTTACTACAATCACGAGTTTATATCTTACAATTATGAATATATTTTTTCTCAGAATTGTGAAAAATGCAAACTCAGATTATAAGAAAAAAAATGGTTTTAATTCCATTGCAGAAATGGGTTTCTATAAAAAGCAGGTAATTTATTTCAAAATCAATAACAACTAAGTTTATGCATATTTGAAAAGGCATGATTTAATTTTTGCACAATTAGTGTCACGGAAAATAAACTGCAAAGTCATTTTTTCCTACACTCCCTATTTCTGTAACAAAAGATTTAACACATAGTCCCACCATAACCTCACGGCACTGGTTAAATCAATTTTGCAATGTTTTGACAGCATTACAGATCAACAGATAAAATGTTTTAGAGAAATCAAACAGCTGGGGCAGGTGAAAGAAAATGACACATATCACCTTCAATATTAAAAATCATTGAACCCATGACATGCATTAATGACTCACTTGATGATCAAGCTTCCAGGTGTGAGAAAGTAACATGAAGCTAAATTTTCACATGTGCACAGTGGAAAGAGATGTTAATGCATTCATCCAGGCTATAGAAAGGGCATGAAAGAGGAAAGAAACGGCCCAAAGTTAATACCTTTGTTTGGAGAGATCACAGCTTCACATTGACCTTGTCTCCTCAGGCGAATCACCCCCCAACACCACCACCAATAATCCAACCCACAGGACTCCACAGTCTCTTCCAAAAACGATTAGCTGATAACATCACGGCATGCTGGAATGTAAACATTTACAGTAAAACCATAAGAGATGAACTCTCCTTCAGTGTGATGCATTTATCAGCCATCAACTCTCTAAAAACACACGCTGAGCTTTCTAACCACATGCAGGGCTTTGGATTTAAATGTATAGAGTTTTATGAGTGTGTGGTTAGAAAAAAGATAACACAAAAAATATTCAGAGCATGAATGTTTTTCTTTTATGGATTAGAATGTGATGCAGCGATTGTGGCTTTCCAACAGTTGATGGATTAAATACGTTTCACTTTTTGTTAGGCTACTGTAAATATTATAAGAGAAACGATGTAAAACAGGACTTGGTTTGTTAATTAGATTAATTAGAGTGATTACATACCAGGAGAATTGTGCCGGGGCAGGTGGCTGCTATTGGATGAGAAATGATTTCATGATGTCATCTGTAAATGAACGTTGTTTTAGGTCACGTACATTGAAGAAAAAAATCCCCTTTTTAAGGGCTCATATGATGTTGCCAAAAAACATTATTTTGTGCATTTGGTTTAAGCCCCGCCTCCTGAAAGGGTCGATTTGTACAAAGCTCATCATTCAAAAAGTAAGGTGTGCTCTAATTGGACAGCTATTCAGTGCACTGTGATTGGTCGAATATCGCAAGCATGTGGCGGAAATGTTACACCCCTTAACATAACATGATGCTGCATCCCGGCGCTATGACACCAAACCAATAAAACACATTACAGACGAGGCATTTGTTGCATTCAGTGAAGACATACTGATTATAATGACTCCTCAGAACTCGCATTTGAACTTGCATTGTAACTTACTTAAAGGTTGTGAGTCAGAAGTGCCAGACTGTTCTTGCAGAGGTAGAATTGTTCCACTTTATAGTCTCTGTGCACAGCCAGCATAGGCTAATCTCCACGTTTTAGGAGTCCATCCTCCGTAAATGCACTGAACACACTCTAATATATCTGTTGAACTGTTCTGGAACAGTGTTGTGAATACAACTTGACCAATGCTTTCTAGTTGTGTCCTCTTTTGGAAACACAAACAAGTAGTTTCACTTTCACAAAGCTCCACCTTCTTTGCATAAAAATTTGGGCAGTGTTTGAAAATAAACCTCTGTGATATAGAAAAAATTTATATGACCCCTTTAAGGTTGAAAAATTAATCATGGTTGAATCATGGGTATGGTTTGTTATATGATTATGGTAGGATACAATTAGCTAAATTGTGTTTTTTAATATAAAAAGGATATTTTTGCGCAAGAGAATATTTTCTCACGTAATTATATACTTTTTCTCATTCAAATAAGGTAAGGTAAACTAACCTAACCCTAACACAATCTCTTGTGTGAAAGTTTTTCACATGGTTTCTTGCTATCGAAACTGCTAAAAACAGATTGATCTCACTTTAAATAAACACATTTTGCCATGATTCAAATTATGGACTATCTATTTACACTAAGTGCAAAAAGCCCTCCTTGTTGGCAGTGGCTATTTACACTAACTCCGCCCACAAACATGTGGTTGGGCTAGTCAACTGACAGAAAACTATCAAGAAAGAATTCCAATGATGGTAAATCGCATTTCCTTTTCGTGCAAATAGCTCACCTTGTTGGTAGGAGCTATTTACACTAACTCCATCCATCAACATGTGACTGAGAACATTGACCAGCTGTCTGCTATCAGTGGCACAGATAGAAAAACCTGTATCTTACTCATTTTGAGGCAATCAACCCGAGTTCGAATCCACCTGTTGCTGATCTTTTTTTCAGAAAAGCAGCCACTGTCAATTCAATTGAAGGAAATAATAAAAAAAATAAGTATCGGAGAGCGTTAGGGTAGGTGTAGGGAGGGATTGTCCCAATAAGGTGGCAACCGTGGCATATTTAATCATTTGAATTTAAATACAAATGTACACTCAATAAGTTATTATTGTATAATGTTTTACAATGTACTACAATACTAAGGTGATAATTGCTACTACTTGCAATAAGTAGTATAAATAACAGAAAATCCTGCTATTTCAACAAAGTAAATAGAATCTATAGTTCTTGCACTCAGTGTAAATATCATATCACTATGAAAGTCAGCTGGTTTCACTTAGTGTAGATAGAATCAACTGTTAGAGTCAGTCGTGGACTAATGGATAGGGAGTTGGACTTGTAACCCAAAAGGTTGTGGGTTCAAGTCCCAGGTCTAGCAGGGATTGTTAGTGAATAACTAGCACTCTCTCTGCCTTCAATACCATGACTGAGGTGAGACCCTAGAGCAAGGCACTGTTACCCCAACTGCCCTGTGTGGTTGTTTACTTCTCACTGCTCTGTGCAGAGCACAAATTCCTAGTATGGGAAACCATACCTGGCCACATGTCCTTTCCTTTCCGTTATTTGCACAAATAGATTTTATTGCTATGAGAAAATGGTATTTTCACTTAGAATGAATCGCATCTAAAGGGTGTAAACGATATCTATTTCGTATTTACATGTTCAGAGATATGAATTTTATTGTTTTTTCACTATATAATATAAATATGGCAATCCCAGACATTTCTTCATGCTAGCTTATGTACAACTGTTTAAACCATGTGTTTTAACACTAGCCCTGCTCTCCTCTACATATTATTCTGCAGTGGTTTACAAACTCTGAACTCAAAGCAAATGAACAGCATTACATACTGACTTCAAAATATGCACATGAAGTTGTTGTTTACCATAAAAAGATGGACAAAAGTGGTTTCCCTTTTTGGGCTGAAAGATGGCCTTGTGAGTGAGTGTGGGAACGTGATGTTTTCTGGCACCAGTGTGTGAATATTTTTACACTCCTCTGGCCATAGATGGGTTGCTAAGGGCTCTGATATGCTCCAACCTGTTACATTTCCACAAGATGCTTCCCAACAGGTCTTACTCCCTGGGCTCCGTGAAAGGAATTTCAATGTTTTAATTATCGCAGATAAGGCAAAAACAAGGAGTGCATTGAAAAACACTGACACAAGGCAACTTCACTTATCAGAGCAGAGATAGGACCTCCACTTAGAACCTCTTAGGGCTGCTCACCAGCTCTGATTTGGCACACATCCATTCCTCCACTGTCTGGAATGGTGTCCTGTTGTTCTTACTTTGCCCAAATCAGGTCTTTTATTGTCAGACAGGTAACATTGAAACATTCAAGGTTTGCATGACTGCTAGCTTAGAACGAAGAATACCCAACCTTGAACTGATGCTATAGTGATTAAGTATTACTGAGAAAGTACTTGACTTTTTGTTTGCATTTTTTAAATGATCTGTTTTATGACTAAAAGGATGCATGGACTTTGTTAAAGTTTTACTATAAACTAAAACAGCTACAGTACAGTGGATACGGAAAGTATTCAGATCCCCTTAAATGTTTCACTCTTTGTTATATTGCATTGTCATTTAAGTTCATTTTTTCTCATTAATGTACACACAGCACCCCATATTGACAGAAAAACACAGAATTGTTGGCATTTTTGCAGATTTATTAAAAAAGAAAAACTTAAATATCACATGGTCCTAAGTATTCAGACCCTTAGCTGTGACACTCATATATTTAACTCAGGTGCTGTCCATTTCTTCTGATCATCCTTGAGATGGTTCTACACCTTCATTTGAGTCCAGTGCTTGATTAATCTTAAACTTAAGGGTGTAAATACTTAGGACCATGTGATACTTCTTTTTTTTAATGCAAAAATGTCAACAATTCTGTGTTTTTCTGTCAATATGGGGTGCTGTGTGTACATTAATGAGAAAAAAAATATTTTGAATGATTTTAGCAAATGGCTGCAATATAACAAAGAGTGAAAAATTTAAGGGGGTCTGAATACTTTCCGTACCCACTATATATGCATTATAGCAAGTGGCTCAGGCAAATAATATAACATAATATAATATAATAAAGTTGCCAACTAGCAAAGCAACTTCATTCAGGCTTTACTGATCCATTTGATCTTCACAGTGATGACATGAGGAAACTCCAAACTGATTTTTAGAAAACTATTTGTTTTAATAAACACTAAAATAAATGACAGAGGAAATGTATGCTATCAGACATTCATTAAATTTGAGTCAGTGTTTCCAAGTATTTTCTACACCACTGTATTTTTCCCTTATCTGGCACACCCAGTTTCAGTCCTGGAGCCTCTGCTAATGAGTTGAATCAGGTGTTAAATAAAGGAAAGATTTAAAATATGCAATCTGGAATACTTCAGGAACAAGGCTAGCAGTCACTGTTTTAAGCAAAGTTTCAGGAAAGCGGACCGTGACTAGCCGTGAATGGTCACAGAATGACCAGTCGAGGCAGGCAAAGAAATTTCTCAATGACAGATGGCTTTTTGTTCGTTGCTCAAGGTCAACATAGAGCCGACAGCTCTGTCCGGTGTTCTTTTGTTCTGTCCAACCAGCTGAGACCCCTCCTCTCCACTCAGCCCTCTCCACACCTGTGGAAGAGAAGTCACCTGACGACTGGCTCGCTGTGTAGAGAGCAGACACACTTCCTTTTGAGGGTTTTGTAGGGATATTTTATGTGCTTGTTTACTTTCTGAGAGGCATTTGTCAAGAGAGCAGAACACTTGTGCTGGAGGGGTGTCAGGCTATAAAGAGAGAAAGTTTTGGACACCTGCACACAAAATCAGCTTACTTTAAGACCCTGTGTGGCCTTAAAGATATAGTGAAAAAGTATCACTGTTTCCAAACCTAAAAGAAACACAAAAAGAGACATTTAGAGGAATGTTCAAGCTGCTCTCATCTTATATTTAAAGTAAATGGGGAAAGCAACTAGAACAAACTTGCAATATATTTAAAGACAAATTTACAAGTACTATTTGCAGTGAAGATTAAAGCTGACACTCTGTTCTCCTATTTACTACTATTAATTGCAAAATCTCTATTGTAAAAAGTGGTTTATAAATAAAGGTGACTTGACTTGATCATTATTTTGAAGCTCTATAAACCGTATAAATCCATTGAAGTCAGAGGTCAGCCAAGAAGCCGAAATGCGACTCTCTCGCGAACACGCATACAGACATCGCCGGACGTCAACTCTTATTTTTGTTACAAAAAACCTATCAACCCATGTGATAACACACCGAAAATGTATAGGTTAGTTTTACAAAGGATATAAATGGTTTATGCCAACACAGTCTCACGAGCAATTCGTACAAATTCATACGACCTCACTCGTACGATTTTGTACGATTTGTCTAAACCCCAGTGATGGGAAGGTATAGGGGTGGGGTTAGGTTTAGGTCATTCGTACAAATACGAATTGGCAACTCGTAAAATATGTCTGATTTAGTAAAAATTGTATGAATTCGAGTGAGGTTGTACGAATTTGTACAAATTAGCCACCTTATAAAAAAAGAATTCATTTTTGGGTAAACTATTCCTTTAAATTTTGATCTAAACTATGCAACATCTGGCCCTCTAGTGGATGAAACATAATTCTACAAGTTACTTGCGGAGGACATTGAGTCTCATGCAAAATGCATGAAATGTGCGTACGGATGTTTTCACAAAAAAATCATGATTTATCAAAAACGTTCATACTAAAATTTATTCTAAATGTACGAAAAAATTCATAAACACACGTATGCAATAATCATGTTTACCTGGGGCCTTATAAGCATGTATAAATAACCCTAAATATAATTAGATGTGTTATTTACAGGGTGGGTAAAACGTAACTAGACATAAAAATTGTATAATACAGTATAATTAGAGGTATAAGGAGAGAGTGTGTCTTTAGAGAGCTCACAGATATGTCTGCTGAGACAAACATAAATAGCAATTTTTTTCTGGCTTCCACCTATGACAGCAAAACCTCACGTTCATTACCGTTAAAGTTATTTTTCTTTGTCTTTTGTTTCGGTGCCATAGTTGCCTTTTTCTTAGTTGCCAGAGTGCCACTTTGTGGAAAGCCCTTATATGGAGCTGGTTTGGGTGTGTATTATGCAAATTACTAACCTTGTGTGCGCGGGCGCTCATTTAGAAGACTTCAGATTCACTAACAGAAGAACAAGTTCATGTGCGTTGTTGTTGTGAATTATGCCGAAGGTTGTCATGAGAAGTTCAAATGTGCGTATAAATACGAAAATCGTACACAATTATTGGTGAATAAGACGCGTTGTTTTGGTGATGACGTGAATCTAAATTACGTAAATCTGATGGGTTGATATAGTTTTGGTAATCACCTGAATTTGAATTACATGACTCTGATGGCTTGAGGTGCACTACTGTATCAATGTGAATATCATTAACGAAAGAGTAGCCTAACAGATATTCAAAAATAGGCCTTAAGGGCAGGTGGCTTAAATGCCGCTGTTGTGAAAACAACTGCTTTAAAAGCAACGTTAGAAAACTTTGGCAGTGTTGTTGTTAGACGTAACGATTGCTATTCATGTCAGATAAGGTAAATTGGTGGAAACTATTAACTTGCCTATAGGCTATTTATAGGCAAATAGACCAAAGCAGTGGATTAGAGATCGGCATTGAAACCAACAAAAACATTGTTTTGTTAAAACATAGTCAGTGCACAGCTCATTTCATGCTATGCAAACTATGTTGATTCGTGTTTTATTACGGGAACTGTCGCTTTTGCTCTTTTGCTTGCTAACGCTTTTCGGTTTGAGGCTCATTTGTTTTGGCTTCAAGCTGGGCCTACTTAAACTGCTTTTAGCCTCAGTAGTCTGTCCTTCTTGCCTCTATTAACTCTTTACAACGTAAAGCATTTTTACTGATTTCATGTCCAAGTCACGTAATTAAAAGAAAAAGCTTAAAACTTACAAAAATAAATAAATACATTTTATAGTCTCATTTAAAAAAAAAAAAAACCTTTTCAAATTTGATGAAAATATATTTTGGAGTCTGTTATGTTACAAACCTGCTGAGAAAACCAAAAAAGTGATACATTTATTTTGCTATTATTCAGGCTTGACAAGATAAAAATGTAGACAGCGTTATAAAAGTTTGGTGGTAAAAGTTTAGGCATGTTCACAATAATGTCAACCACATTTGTGCCAATTTTTTTGTCCCAGCAATCAAAAATTATGGTATTTGGAACCAAGGTAGCCAAAAACCTTTTTTTTACTGAACATAGGAACTACTTACATGTGTAAATGCCACAATAAAACGTACAAATATATATATTATTACACAGAATAATAATTATTATTCTTAATTGATGATTGATGATCTTCCAGTGCTTTTTCAGTATGCATTCCTATTCTATGGCGTATAGTGAAGTAACACTAATTGGTTTGTACGCACCATACCTGAGATTAAGTTAACATTTGCTGAATTTTCAAATGACGTTGTGTCAAAATAGCTTTAGCCAAGCAGCATTTCATGTCATTCAGTGTGGATTTTCCTAGGATCTACGTATTGTGTTATGTTGTGTCTGGGCTTGTTTGTTTCAAGATCACCTGCTCTAAATAAAGGTATGCAAGCTACTGTGGTTTACAAATGTTTTGTGAAGTTTTGAGCCGAAAGTATATATAAAGCATATTCTGTTTACATGTGCATCTGTGGCAATTTTACATACAAAGCCTGATGTAGTCTTTAACTGAAAGAGATATGCATTTTGTATTCTGCTAGTTGAGACCTTTTCAACAATGTATGACACTAGATTTTCTGTTAAGGCTGATGCTTTTACAGATCACATTTTCAGGTAGACTAATTTTTCTTTAAGCTATGAAAATGGAGCACCCTTAATATTTCAGTAATTATAAGAGCACTTGTTAACAGTGGTTCCTATTCCTTATATTCATTGTAAAGTCAATCGTCAATGGTTTAAAATGACCCCTATGTTGTGCTGGTCAAGCGAGTGGTTATGAAAACATATGACAAAAACTTTGCAACGCCCTCTATTGGCACAGTAATAGCCAGCTTCGTGTTTAAAAGGTTAAACATAAATACAAATTCACAAATAATGGTTACTGTAAAAAACCTGTAAAGAACTGTAAAGTATACTGTCAAGAAATCAGTCCAGACAGCTCTAAAATATAATGTCACTATCTTCAAGGTAAGGCAGAAACAAGGTTTAGATGGTATGATGCACTGGATCATTATTTCAATTTTGCAAATTTCAAACAAACAAAATTAACTTATTTCACTAAGCACTAATTTGACATATTATTTGAAACGTAGCCTGACAGATTTGGTCTCCATTCACTTTCATTGTTCAGGAAAGAGCAGCGATTGACTGTCAGCTATAAATAACACCTTTAGCCTTCCACTCAAGCAAAAAGTCATGCAGGTTTTGAAAGACATGAGGGTGAGTAAATGATAACAAGATTTCAGGGTGAACTATACTGTGAACTCCATTCTTTATTTCAAATTAAGTCAAAAATCGCCATGCAAGCAGCATGTTTAAAATAAAATCATAACGTCAAACATGTCGTGCCTTTTCATTTATTTTCTTCTGTTGGATTAAGTGTAAGTGATCTCGAATAAATAAGAGCAGCCTATCCTCTCCAATCCCTTCTTTCATTTTCACAACTGTCTTCATGCGTAAATGCCAACACTCTGTGTGGTATTAATATATCACTTTTGTGAGTGCAAGACGGTGCACTGTGCTCTCAAGACTAGAGGCCATTAAGAGTGTCTCAGAACTATAAACAGCTGGATTTATTAGGGGAAGCTCTCTGTTCACAGCAAGCCTTGCATGAGTTTCTTTTATTACATGAAAGGTGTGAAATATCCTGTTTCACAAGCCTAAACAACACAGGCCTTCATAGGCCTTCACGCACACCAAAAAAACAAAATCCAAACACACACACACACACACACACACACTGGTTTGAATATTTAGGCACTCAGATAAAGAACATGCAGTTCAGTTTCACTCGTAGAGACAAACACCATGAGCCGCATATCATTCAGGCTTTACTGATGCGTATGATCTTTACAGTGATGACGATTTCTAATTCCATCAGACTGAACAAAAAAAACAGTCAGGTAGTTTTGCGCAAGCCTGTTTTGTTACAGTGGCCCCAAAATCATTTAAGTCAATTAAAATGCAAAAAATACATCAAACAAAAGGGAAACATAAAACAGTTATTTTCTAGTTGTCCATCTTCTGCAATGACTTTCAACTAATTGAACACATTTTTAGTGGATGAATACATTAATATACAGAGCAACACACACACACACAAAAAAGCGATTTGTGAAAAAAGCAGAGGGAAAAAGCAGAACTTTTTTTCTCTCTCCAGGGTAAGGTTAATTAGTCTAACTTAATTTTTGTGTGGTCTGTTAACAATGCACATGATAAATCTGTCTTTTTAGGCAAGTAAGTGTCATGTCATTAAATGTTTTTTAATACAATTGAAAATGTACCAGAGCTTTTTGAAACTTTTGAAAGCCAGTTAAACCATTGCGTCCCAAAATGATTAGAAGCGAACTTCATGACGTGTTTCCCCTCTCCATCCCTCAGAATCGTCCTAACTCCTCTGCCATTTCAGAGAGTAACCCAACGCATCACATACGCATGCTTTAATGAATTTAACGTAATCAGCCATGTCTACATCTCTAAAATTGAAGGAAGACGTAAGAGTAAATGATCTTATTTTTGTTTTCTTTGCACAATAACAAGTATTCTCCTAGTTTCTGGATCTGGGATCATTTCAGTTGTGCTGCTGTCTATGATTTAATCAACAATATCTTAATTTGCATTTTGGTTTGGAACGACATGAAGGTGAGTAATGAGTTTTCATTTTGGGGTTAACTAAACCCTTTAATGATTTTTTTTTATTTGAAGGATCATGTACAGGTGCTAGAACTTCTGCTTTGACACCACATGAATAAATGACAATGTATTTTTGATCAAAAACACGCCACATTTGTGAGCAAAGTCAACTTTTATGAACATTAGTGTTGCAGAAAGAGGGAAGGGATGGGAAAGGCAGGGCAGGTTGTGTTTTTAAACAGCTTTCAGGGTTTCTGCCTGACTCACAGAGCCACAAAGCTTCAGGTAATCTGTCAGAACGAAGACTTGTCATGTGCCCATCTCACCCGGTAAGTATCGTGCGAGTGTTACAGCAAGACTTAGAAAGAAATTTGTCAAGTTTAGACTTAATATTCACCGAAATGATTCACTGTCTCCTGATTGTCAACAGTATAATAGGAAAAGTGTTTGACTACTGGTGTGTCAACACACTGCAGAACTGCAGTTTGGATAAAGTCTCATGCCTACAGGCCAATAGACATGAGACCAGACAAGCTGTCTGTCAACAGAGATTCTATAAAGCAAGGCAACAGTATCAGCAGAGGATTCTAGGATATTGCTGCTTTCTCTCTCTTTTTTTTTTAGGTGTGGAGCATGTTTTACTCTACCTGGGCTGTCAATGGCCTCTTCCACAGGTGCACACGCTGAGGGGCTCTGACCTATAGATTATGTTTCCAAAACATCGGCTTAGACACACAACAGAAGGGAAGAGATTGAGAGAGTGTGTGCTTGTGTGGACGTGTGGCTAGTATAATGTTATAGACTTACTGCTAAATGGTTGCAATTGAGCAAGTATGGCGGGACAAAAAGTATTTGAACAATTAAGCCACACTTAAGAAAATTATGAATGTCATTGCATAACATGATAAAATATAAATCGTCCAAAGTTCAACACAAATTTAAATTAAAATGTGTTCAATGAAGTTGAAGTTTACTATATAAAATAGGGTTTTTAGTTTACTAACACTTAAACTGAAGTAGTTACTTGAAATAAAATAAACTGAAATAAAATAATTACTATTAAACTTATTTTATTTTAGCCAGGCAAAATTGCTCATTTTTATTTAGTTTTACTTGAAGAACTACAACTACAACTAAACTTAAAATGAAAATGAATAAGAACTACATAAAAGTACATACTAATAAAAAAATAAAAAAAACAATTAAAAATGCTGAAAACAAATAGCAAAATTAGTCAAACTAATAATATTATGTGCCGGTCGGGCGGATAATGAAGTAAATGAATAAATGATAAATGAAGTTTTTGTCTATCAAAAAAAAGAGTCGGCTCACATTCCTAAGTGATTCGAATCTTTTTCTGTTACGACCACACGTCACAAAGTAACATATTTGCACAATGTCTGCCAATGTTCTAGGTTGCAAACAACTTGCCGGCTCACAAACATGATTACATCATGTCAAGAAGATGCTGTATCCTGCCCTGTCACTCAGTTATGTTTCATTTCTGACACACGCTGTAGCGGTAGACCAATCGTAGGACTGCGCCATCTGACCAATCACAGCAGTGAGGGCTCACGGGAGGGAGGGGTTTAGACAGTTTTTTGACCTTGCATGTATTTACATACATACAAAAAGGCAGAACAGGAGCACTTTAAATGTGGAATTTTTTTGAATGTACAAATCCTACAGAACTTTTGAGATAACATAAGCACACAACTGCGTGAAATATATATCACTGTGCAAGTGGTTTTTGGATATTGTTTTTAACAAAAATCTTACATATTGTGCCTTTAAGCATCACAACTATTTTCACAAGAAGTTGTTGCTTGATTTAATCATCATATTGATTTCTGAACGATCATGTGACACTGAAGATTAGAGTAAAGATGCTGAAAATTCAGCCTTGCATCACTGGAATAAATGGTATTTTGAAATATATGAAAATAAGAGTGTTATAATATTTCACAATATTGCATCTTTTACTGTACTGATTAAATAAATGCAGGCTTGGTCAGCAAAAGAGACTTATTTCAAAAACATAAAAAAAAGTCTTTCCGCCCCCAGGCTTTTGATGGGTAGTGTATAAATCGTACTGGATCATCAGAGTGCTGAAGGAGGTCGTGCCAGTTTTCGGAGAGAGTGGGAGTGTATCAGTGAACCATGACATTACAGATTAGGCTGTGTGACAGAGAGACGGCACTGGTTTGTGTTGAGAGTGCGTCTGCCAGAGATAAGTGAGTCAGAGAGGCTATTGCAGGAGGGAGTCCACTCTGTCATGGCTTATTTAGACAAGCCAAGTCCTGGGAACCGCTTTCTACTCACGGGAAGCCAGACAATGGGATTCTTCAGCAGAGCAGCTCTGAGAATCCAGCGGAGGTCTCCCCTCTCAGCTGAGAGCTTCACGTCTGTCCGTAATGTACACAGAAGCAACCGGGCGCCATACTGTCTATCCAAAACACGCTCTCTGTGAGAGAAAGAAGATATGATCAAAAACCTTGCCAAAGGAAAGACTGCCTCTCACCTATCACATTCAACACGAGAGCTAAACATTATCCAGCAACTACTCGAAAAAATCATATTAGCCCACTTGAGCTAGTGCTCAACGAATATGGACAGTTTTCCAGCTATTAGCCTAAATATGGTTACAGCCTTTCAAAGTACCAATAGTTTTTTTTTCATTACTAAAACTTTACCTGAAACAATTACATTATTTCAAGCTGGTGAATGTGAAATTAAAATATTGTATATGAGTAATAAATAAGTTGAATAATTTAATAATAATAAATAATGGAGCGATCAATCAGTTTTGGTTTTTACTTAAAATTAAAAAAGCAAACTGAAATTTCTTTTAAACAATGTTTTTATTTGATTTAATTGCAGCACTTTGTCCAGTGTCAGTGTCTTTTGCACCAAGAAAAAAATCACTCAATGATTATTAAATATGAATTAAAAATAATTATTAATAACAATAAGTCGTCACATGAATTTTTCTGCTCATCCACTTTATAAGAGATTATTATTATTACTGTTTTTTTTACTTTAAGCTTATATATTTGTGTTTATTGGATTTATGATAATATAATTTCTAATATAATATAATTTAGGTGGGTTAGGGGAAGGGTGTTTTACAAAACACTTATTTATCTGTAAGTGTAATGCATTGTTTGCCAAGTGAAGAAAATAATGTATGAATAATAAAAAATTTAATTTGATTTGGTAACTTTGACTCTTTGCTAACAGGAGAGCTGTAAATATGTTTTTCTGGGACCCTGTATTGATCATATCCAACGATCAGTGTTTTGTCTAGGTATCTTTGTTCATGAGTTTTTGTAGTCACTGCTATTTTATATTGCCCTGCTTATAGCTCCAAATATAGTGGATGAGCAGAAAAAATCATGTGACTAACACAGACAAATATGTAGATTACAGTGAAATATCAGTAAAGGTGGCAAGAGACTCTTCTGTTTGAATCAGGAATAGACTTCTATGCACAAACAAATTTAGATTCTATATAACTCATTAATTTAATATTAATGAATATAGACATTAAAATTGCTGATATTCTGATTATATTCTGGTTGTGTCAATTGTACATGATCGGGACACAATGTGCTCTGATACACAGAACAGATGTTTCACACACAAAGGGAACAAACCCAATCATTCAAAGGGACCGCAAGCACCTCAGGGTTTTCAGCTTTGTATCAAGTCTCCAGGCTCTGTGACACAAGTCAGTCAAGTTCACAAGGAATGAGGACTTTCATGACTGCTGCAAAAAAAGCAAGAAGAGAAATCAGAAAAGAGAGATGGACTGAGGTGTCAGCTGTAGGGAATGTGTGTGGGTCTGAAAGCAGATCTGTGATGGAAAACTGGATAAACACAAGAGCTTCCTCAAAGCCTGCAGGCCTGCCAGTTACTGCTGTCAAAACTAAGAGTGCGTCTCTCTGATTAATCATACGCTTTCACCGTGACTGCTAAGTGGTGCTATAACTAAAAACAAGATCAGAGGCTCTTGTGGTCGGCTAATGCCAAAAAAGTAAAAGTATACTTATCCTATACCTACCTGAGCGTCCTAGTTACATCATCCAGCATTAACCCCCCAAAACAGAAAATAAAATAACAATAATAAATAACGGAAATCAGATAAATCAGATATTTCAAATTTAAGGGACCGACAGCATTTTTATTTATTTAACAAGTCATTAAACACTCAATTTTCATTATTGCATTCAGAGAGGTCATTGTCCAGCTCAGTTTGGATTAAGTCGTATCTGTGCAATAAAATCAACGACGATCGCTGGAAATTAAGTCACAGAATAAACCTTGCATAAAATAGCCTCCAAAAAAAGTCATTATTTGCATTATAGCACTGATGCTGAGAGGAATTTACAGCCAGACTAAATAGTTTAGATTAGGAAAGACTGTGTGCTTTTACAGAGACACAAAGGTGGAAAAGGCCACAAGAAGATGACCACCACGTCAAAGTTCACAGTCAAGTGGTCTCGCAGTCACAATCAGAGGTCAACCAACACACAAACACATCTGTAATGGCAAAGCACAAGACCAATTAGAATAAATCACAACTTGGAAACCTGTTACTTGCTGTAAGTGTCTGTTGCAGATCATTGAAATGGCACAGAAGGCTCTGGTTAATGTTAGGCAGCTGTCAGTTCAAATGAAAAGACAAGGTGTCAGCTACAGTTGGAAAGTCAGCCTCAGGGAGAGCAAGCTTCAAATCACACCTGCATGAGTTAACACGGGCTCTCATCTCAAACTATCAATAGTTGGTGAACAGTAAGGATGTATTTTACTTTTTAGTTGTTTATCTCAAATTATATTTTATTTCAAAGCATACTTTACTTGTTTTACTACATTCCAGGAAAAAAAACCCATGCTATTCTATAGAAGTGAAAAACAACAACTTGCTCCATATGAATCATTTTTTGAGACTGTTCAAAAGTCATGTTAAATGATTAATTTGTAAACAATTTTCAATGACCTTAAGCTTTCTTTAACTACATTCCAAAACCTAGACCTAATAACTTAAAGGGGTCATTGG
Source organism: Enteromius unitaeniatus (assembly GCA_032359435.1). Classification (NCBI taxonomy): domain Eukaryota; kingdom Metazoa; phylum Chordata; class Actinopteri; order Cypriniformes; family Cyprinidae; genus Enteromius; species Enteromius unitaeniatus. Next base: position 18,380,558 of record JAUMHI010000054.1, on the reverse strand, counting down.
ATGCAAAATTCACTTTACAAGTTGTTTGAACATAAATGTGTGTTGGAAGTATGTACACATCCATCCTATAATGATAAAAATCCGCCCAGTGTTTTTTTTAAATCCCTATTTTAAAATCCCCTTTCTCAAATCAGGCCCCGAATACAATAGCTGATTTTTATACTTTCCAAAGCATCTTACTGCACTACAAAATGTCGTTCCAAACCCAAAAGACCTTTGTTCATTTTTGGATATATACTGCAATTAAATGTATAAAAGGTATTTTTGATGATATCAGAGAGCCAGCTGACCCTCCATAAACAGCAACACATTCAGAAACGTAGTAAAAACACAGGTAAAACAGTGGCTTAACTTACTTTTATGCTTTTTTTGGATAATACTTTTATGCGCAAAGAAAACAAAAATAACATTATTGACTCGACCATTGTTCTCCCCTGAGTTACCTCTGCCTAGCCTGGCTTCCGCGACTATAAAGCTCATAGGAGCTTAGTCTGGCCAAGCTTCCTTACTACTTAACCTGCGTCCATCAGATGCCTCTGTGTACTACTGGACGAATTTACAACCAATCAGATCACTCATTCCGATGACTTTTTTGGGTAACGGAAATGCTCTAAAACGGCAGCTTTGCTCAGACTGCCTCACCTCTGCCACAACTTCTGCGTAGGCCTTCCCCTAAACATAAACTACCACAGATTACATACATGCGTGTGCTATCCCCTGAATGTAAACAAGCCTGTGTATGTCTTGTGTTGTGATACTCTATAAAATGCTTTCTGCTAATATGAATGACATATATATCAGTATTGGCCTTCTCAGCATGTGGAAAAGCTGCTTGTGGTGAGCTTTGGTTCATCGTGTAACCTTCTCATCACCACCTGATTTTGGTTTTAAATTTAAGTAAAGAACCAGGGTTATATATGGTTTTGTACCAGGCTCCCATGGCTCAGCTGGTAAAGGTCATGGGTTTGATTCAGTGGATGCAAAAAAGCTGACCATCAAATGCAATAAAATATCTCCAGCATGTGTGTGTGGCAAAGCGATGGCGTAAAACCCAAACAAACAAGGACACATCCTCTACCAGACCGCGAGGGCTCTTTATTAGCGTTAGAAGAAAAAGCAAACACTCCACTGTCTGTCAGCAGTCCAGCAACTAAAGCGGCACACACTTTCTCACATTTTCCCACTTAGGAAACTACTCCGAGTCCCTGTCTGACTCAGCTGATCAAACATGAGCCCAGGCACATGTTCTAAAACAACAATAACATCACCTAATTCCCTACAAATACCTCATTTACCATCTCTGACTCCTTAAAGAACAGCGTAGGGCCGTCACTGGATGGATCAGGAACCATAAACACTTCCTCATAATCCCCTACAGACTCTAGCGAGGAGGCTCATCAACACCATTGTGGGCAAGCTCGTGCGGGCCACCCGCGACACGGATGGGAGGAGAGGCATAAACGAATGCTAGGGTGGGGTGAAACACACCATCACACACTCTCAGACATTCAAAGAGTGTTCATTAACACTCCCTGTTTGAACAGATGTCTGCCCGACAAGAGTATATGTCTGGAAGAGCGCATAAAGACTTTATTAAAAAATCATCTCGCACCTGCAAATGAAACCAGTAGCAAAACTACCCAGATTTTGTATTCCTTTTTGTTTACAATGGTACCCAGTGTCCTCATTGACTCTAAAGTGGCAAGCATTGCTTTAAAGGCGACACAGATCATTTCCAAAAGCAAATGTCCTCCAATGTGTTTTTTTTTTCTCTTCTTCTTGCAAACAGGATAATAGAAAGTCAGTTGAAGGACATGAACTCAGGTAGGACTGACGTTAGACCTGTGTATCCACTGAGCCGTCTAAGGATAGAAAGGTTTACTCCAGACCTGATTTCCATGTCAGGTTTGTATTCAAATTGAATAAGTACCCAGAAATGACAAACTAAAGACAACACCACCTTGACATTCTCAGGTTAGGTTAATCCAAACAAATAAATAAATTACGCTGAGCAAGAAGTGTAAGAGCATTCTGATCAGTCATTGAAAGGCAAGTATGAAGCAGCATTGAGATCTCCTTGGCTTGCTGTGACGTTCAAGTGCGGCTCCATTACAGTCCACCTGGCAGACTGACTGTCAAGTTCACGTTCAGCTGGCTGAGCCTGCAGCTCTTCTGCGGCTGATGGTTCTTCGTCTGTCATCTGTTCTCTCTCATACCTTTAGAGAAAAAGGAATTTCTAAACCCTATCATCAGCGGCATGCTGTTACTTACCTGTTACATCATAGAATATTACTCTGACAGCTAGGTTTTACGAAAACAACAAAACAAACTTGCACCCCTAAAAAGTTTGAGCATTTAAGACATAGTTAAAAACACACGAATGCCATTGCAATAATGTAAAATATCATACCAGCACACTTTTTTAAACATGTTTCTTGAAAATGTTTGAAAACTAATGTGTGCTTGTTTGATATCCAATAATTGCTTTATTTACAACTTTGTGGGG
>JAUMHI010000054.1:18350989-18369587 GCA_032359435.1 Enteromius unitaeniatus | reverse complement strand
TTTTAACTTGACCTTTGTCTTAAGTGTAAACAGAATCTTCTGTTAGCTTTAACTTTCCTCATCACTCACACGGCGGTAAAGATAGAGATGGATTGATCAAATTTGACAATTTTGTCAAATGCGTGTAATTCTAAGAATATAAAAAGTTGAGGGAAACAGTCCTATATACAGCCTAGTGCTAATGTTTGCATGTATTAGAGAGCAATAAAAACTTAAAACGCACAAAAGCGTTTTCTTGGATCTCAGTCTGAGAGGGAACAGCTGTGAAAGACATAAAACAAGTTTCTTTGTCTCTAAAGAACCCTTCACTTCATCCTGACAAGAGCAGCTGAACACTCAAAGTAATACTTCCTAACAGTTTGCCAATGACATCTTCATCAGTGCATCCAGCAAACACTTCTAATGCAAAAGAGCTTCAATGACACACGAAGTCCTGTTTAGGGAAACAATAGTAACAAGCATGCAGGATCTGTGTAGTAGTTACACAACTAGTAGCATATCAAAAAACAAGATACCCTTTCAGCTAGTGTACTGCCTCTATGGTAACCTTCGAGAAAAAAAAAAAACTAAACTAATTCTCAGCAGACTGCGTTTGAACTACAAACTCAATGCGCATGCGCGGTATCCCAAAGCAGCGTCAACAAGGTCATGTGGTTTAGGAGCGCACAAGCCACGTGTGACCTTCCCCTATCTCATGTACATGTTTCATAATGACACCTCGCAGACACACAGGTACTACAAACCACAAGATACAATCATATCACAATCCGCAAACAAAAAAAAGAGGCAAGCAGTTCCTGATGGAGTTACACGCTTGGGGCTTTAGTTAGTTATTACTAGATCAGTCCAGACAGAACTAAACACTGGATAGACTGCATGACTGAAATTCTTCTTAACGTTAATAACTGCAATGAAGACAATGAAGTGCATGAGTTATTGTAGACGACTAAAATCTGAGAAGGGAGCAGAGGTGAGCTATAGGGTCAGCTAAGCTCGGAGACTTCAGAGGAAATAGTCTAGAAATCTCACAGGAGAACTAACTCGACCTTGCCAGCTTGTCGGATCTTTCAGGGGCCTGCTGGTCACATTAACGCTACGTGAAAACTCTTGATGTTTTGCAACTGCGTTTATTTACCTTCACACAATCAATAGGGAACATCAGGCAATGCTCCATGATTCCTGCCACTGCCCCTGCTAACATGTGCGTGCTGGTGGAGGCGCCCTGGGGCAGACCCTCATAGTCCGGTTCGGAGGAATCATTGGCCTCCTGGGAGGCATAGAAGTGTCCAACATGAAGCTCCGTTTCTCCTGCTATCCGAGGTGTCAAAGTGCCGACGAGGCTCTCTGAAACACCCCAGAACCTGCCGCCGAGCCAGTGTATCTCCGCGCCCGCGGAAGCTCCGGCCACCGCGGCATCGCCGCCCGATGTGTCCGCTGTCATCCGCCGCCTGCGCACGAAACCATCCGCTTCCATTTGCAGCACCCAGTCCTTTAAAGTCTTGCGTCCCAGACCCGATGTTTACGCGGTCAGCTCGGGCCTCTCCCGCCTGCGCACCGGGGAGAGGACGCGTCCCGTTCAGCTTGAACTGCGCAGCGGGCGGTGACCGACTGAACAGGCCGCGAAGGGAAACGGAAACGCCCTCCTCGCCGCGTCTTGCGCTTTGATTGGAGGAAGCCGTCGTCATTCAAAGCAGAGCGCGCGCAGTCGTTATTTAAGGGAGACGGTGACGTAACACAGAGTAACATCAGAGACGGGGAGTAGTGTGTCTCCAAAATAATTCAGCGCTTTCGTCGGTACTTGAACTTTAAGTACTTCGTCATCACAAAGGGGGTCCTTGATGGAGCAAAAATGTAATATCATAACCGTAATATCATAATACGTTATTTTAAAATATATACAATAGCCTACGTGAAAATTATTATTTAATCTAATTTAAGAAACTCACAATTTTTTGTTTTTAATAATAATAACAATTATTATTGTTGCTGCTGCTGTTGTTTATTATTGTGTATTTCTTGATGTTTCCGGGAAATTCGTGCTACACAGATAGCATCCTAATTGGTTTATTTTGCTGATTAAACCAATCAGCTTTCAGTGTGGGCGGGCTTGTGTTTCTTTTCTCGGGGACGAAGTCATCAGTTTGATTTGAAAAGAAATAGGAATAGGCCTACTTAGAAAAGACATCGAAAGCTACATACGTTTTATATTGATGTATTATTAAATATATTGCAGCCCTGATTCATTTCCTGCAAGTCAGTCTCTAAATGTAATTTACGTTTATAGTAAACAACACCACAATTAATTTACATCTTTTGACTGAAAGGCTTTTGCATGTTTTAATGAAATGTTAAATGTATAAGCAAATTAATAAAACTGTGATGCAATGAAGTTCATTCCAGTTCTGTTTTTAAAATACTTTTATATAAATGCTTTTAGATCACTAATTCTTCATCAGTTTCTTTGTTTCGGACTGATTCTGTTTAAATCATTGTTCAAAAACAAGAGCTTATGAATTAAAAACTGAGGCATGGATGCATAGCCTTGTTAAACAGTGTTTGCTTTAGGATTGAAGGTCAAATTCTAATATCAACATAAACAAGCCTATGATTTGCTTGCCGTAACTGGTCTCTTACCCTCATCAAGCCGGTATACTCAGCTTAGCAAACCAGCAAATATTACATTTTTAATTTTCTACGTATATATAAACAAATTTCATGTAGCCATATGCTGTTCCAATTTCAATATTACAATTCAATATAATACTTTTTCTAGTGACATTTTACACCAGCACCACTGGTTTTCTTCTTTGCATCACTCTCATCATCAAAAAGTTGTGTAGGCCTGAAAAATAACAAAAATCATAGTCTTCAGAGACTGAGTAAGCATCAACAACCTTTACCCAAAGTTTAAAATCATCGCTCTGGAAGAAAATTAATTAGGCTGCTCAACAATGAGCTAATTATACTTCCAAAGCAGGACCATTTTCAGCTAATTTCATTTTGGCCGTCAGCCCACGGTGTAGAATTTCTGCCGACGAAGGGAATGAAGTGTTAATTTTCGCTTACAAGAAGAAAATTCCCTGGCCTTGATCAAATTAACGTTGACTGTGTGTTGTCCAGATGTGTTCCTTCAAGGAAAGCCAAGCTGGCGGGCCTGTAGAGTATCTCTCTGTCTTGACCATAATTCCCTGACGACATGCTTTGATAGAGGTGTCGGGAAACCCTAGATTGTCTAATAGCAGGCTACTTTATTTCTTTTCCTTCTGAGAACCTGAATCAATAGGAGTTGATTTTCACAGCATAAGCAAAACAAATAGAAGTTAAAGGATATTGTATACTGCGTCACGGCAATTACACATCATATAGACTCAAATTGAGTTTCTAATTCATTTAAGGCCTAAGCTTTGGTTATCTTCGGTTACTTGAGTGAAATTCACAAAGCCACAAACCTCCTGTTGTTCAAATGTGTCTCTAAAAGCTGTCTGCTGTCCCATCAGCATGACGTTGATGCATCATCTCTTATCATATTTGGCATAGAGAGACCACTTATGATCTCTTCAGATGGGCTCTTCAGTCAAGATGATTTCTCTTAGCTGAAGAGAATATTTCTTACAGTACGGCAAGGCTTTAAAGCAACTTTATTTGACGTGTCTTATAATGGAAAGAGCCATTATTCAAAAGGCTTTGAATTAACTATGACTTCTCCATCTTAAATAGTCAATAATTCATGTTAACAAGAGATTAATTGATATTAAATGCTGATACAGGAATAGTATCTTAACACCATATGCTTTATTTTGCTGACCGTTGATGCATTCAGTAAAATGAACTAACAATAAGCAGAATATCTATATATATATAATATATATATATTTTTTACAGCATTTATTAGTCTTTGGTAATCTTCACTGTGTAATAGTTGGCAAATGCTGAAAATAACAAAACAACAAGATAATAAACGTATAATAAATGTTATAGGACTAAATGTTGAAGTGTTAATTTCAGCTAATGTTAACAAATTAAACAAAGCGATTAAAATCATACATGAATTAAAGTACTAATACATAAAAAGGCTCAGATGATCAAGTACACCTGTAATGATAAATTATCTAGATTCTTAGCTATTATTATATTTTTTTTAATTACCCTTTCAAAAACAAACACGCAGAAACCTTCAAATAGAACACAAACAAAAATAAACATGAAAATGGGGATGCATACAGTATAACAACTATACATCACGAATCATGTTTTATATGAGAGATGTGCTAATACAGCTATTATTTCATTTTTGAGGCTGATATACTGAGAGTGCTTCCTCTGTTTTATGACAACTTAAAGTCTTTGCCGCCACCTACAGGAATAAAATGTATGGTACTGACGCTTGTCTTTCTAGAACACCAGACTTCTCACACAGTAGTGGGATACAGAAATGATGAAGATACAGTAAACAACTTCTATTTTTGTTGATCACATGTCCACACATTCTGAGATAGCAGGCATGCTGCAAACAGGTGATATCTGTTTATCTTATTCATAATCAGTTTTCACACTGGTCTCAATTAGCTGCTTTAAAATCAGCTCAATACAATGGAGCTACTGTGGCTCTGATGTGAGATCATTTGCCTCTGTCTTGTGATTTTTCCTTGTGCCAGGGCATAAATACAAAAGCTCTTTTAAGTAACTTGTTTTTGTCTTGATATGAACTTTCATTGCATACTTTTAAAGAAGTGGAACACTCTCGCTCTGTTAAGTGTGTATATTGAGGCCTACCTTTAGCTGGCTATCCTACTTTGAAGTAAAAAATGCTAAAACAAGGTTATGTCTTACTGGTTAATGTGGTGGTTCCCAACCACGTTCCTGGAGCACATTTTGCATCACCCATTACAGGTTTTAGAGTCTACTAATGAGTTGACGAGATGAATCAGGTGTTAAGGAGACATGGAAAATATGCAGGGTAGGAAGGATGCATCCTACAAAGGCTGCCACGTCATCAAACGTCGCTGAAGGCCATCTCAATCAGAAGGATCCTTGGTGGACAGCATTTGTTTCGCGTCCTTCATTCAGCTGAATTTGAAGGATGCATGGGATCGATCCTTTGCAGCCTTCAGTTCACCCACAATCAATGGAAAGCCAAATTTAAAGCTTTGTAATAGAAAATATTTTTCCAAAACGAACTTTTATTAGTATTTTCGTGCTGTGACGGTGAGGGCAGGAACGTATGTGACGTAGCCACATGCACTTACTAGACCGTCTCATTCTAACGTTTATATGCCGAGGAGGACTCAGGCCCTCAAGACTCTGAAGGACTGAAGTAGGAAGGACGCAGTTTGAGAAGCACCCGCAGTGTTGAGGGGCCCTGCAGGAATGTAGTTGGGAACCACTGTGTTACTGTAAAGACTTTAAACAACCCTTAGACCATCAAACTCTCTACTTAACTTGGACCTTGGTCTAACACTGAAAATCTCCTCAAGATGTGACTTTGAACAGACGCGCAAAATAACAGCCAGTTAACCATATAACCATTTACCAAGAGACTGTTAATATTACAACGATTCCAACTGAGCTTTCTTCAGCTGCTTCTCTATACTCTAGACTCTATTCTGCACATTTTTTAGTCTGATGAATACTGACTGAACTGACTGACTGGAAAACAGCAATAAAACCAACAATGCTTTCTGTCAGAAGTTGCACAGAAAGTTTGATATTATGGTTATGTGTATTGTTACATTAGTGGTGTCACACACGAGTTTGTCCTGGCAGCTGTGAATATAAACAACAGCTCTGGTTTAAAATACACTGTAATACTATGGTAAATGTCCCAAAATATGGCATGTTTTGTTTTGCATTTTAATTACTTTCACCTAAGCTACATCATAGCATCATTTAGCCAATTTATACTGTTACAGATTAATATTATACATACGGGGGTACTCAATATATTACTGTACTGTTTGTTTTTATTATTTGAATACTTATTTTAATAGTTTATTATTATTATTGTTTAATATTTGTACATTTTTTGCCCTGTTTCTCTCTAAACGTTTTCATTGACTCCCCTAGCATTCCTATGAGTACCCCAAACACCCCCCACTTTTTTCTGTTTTTTTTTTTCATGAGGGGGAGGAGTGTTCCAAGAAGAGAAAAGTACCTTGTACTTTTCTGCAGGCCAGTGTACTGCTCTGTAGAAGGGGCGAAGCTGTGGAGAAGTGGAGTTTGAGCTTTGGGTTTGAGGGCTGTCAGGACTCGTCATGGTGGCGGCTGTCAGGGCAGGGTTATGGCAGAGAGGGGTTATGTCAGTGACACGGCGCAGCAGCCACAGCAGCACTGCCCTCAAACCTCAATATGACGCGGTTATTATCGGTGCAGGTAGGCTACAGCCATTAATGCACGGCCTATAGAAATATGTATCTACAGTAACACGGCACGAAATTAAGTACCTAAATGGGCGGGGTTTTCTTTTATCATTGACGTTAACTGTATTTTAACTTTATTTTAAATTTATTACAATTTATCAGTGTCGTTTTATAGAGAGAAATTATTCTAATTAATTTTAAAGCAGTGCGTAGACCATGTGGTCACGTGACGCCTGTTACTTTTCTCGACGCTGGGCTGAACGGACCAATCACAGTCGCGTTTGCGTCGTCGTGAGGGTTGTTTTGGTTCAAAAAATTTAATCGAAACTAGGGGAAATGTATATTTGTGAACAATACTAATCATTGTAATTCTAAGCTTTTAACGATTGTGGTTTTTGTTTTTAAATATCCCAGTGAGATCAAAACCGTCCAAAGATTAAATGCAGCTCCTATAGGGACTTCTCTTTGCTGAGCTCGCATCCTCTGCAGGAGTAAAAGTTTTTATGTGCAAAGTGTTCTACTTTTTATCCTTGTGTCTACATATGTGCTCCTGCTCATTTATGTTTCATAACCTCCATGTTTCAGGAGAGAATATTGGTAGACTAATCATTGGCTATTATTCACCATCTAGTAATTGTAGGATTTAGACTCCTTTGAACAAACCTACAATCCTTTTCTTTCTTTGTAGGTCACAATGGCCTTATTGCTGTAAGTACACACCAAATCTGATGTAGCCTGTCTCATGTACGTGTCCACACCGGTTGCGCAACCTTCTCTTGTGATTTGCCCAGTCAGCATATCTGCAGAAGGGAGGCCTGAAAACAGCAGTCCTGGAACGCAGACATGTGCTTGGAGGAGCAGCCGTATCTGAAGAGATTGTTTCAGGTGCAAGTTCATCACCCCGATCATGCAAATCCACTACAGACTGGCCAAAGATCAGTTTTTCAAAGCACTCTGTTATTATCATTAATTAGAAATTCACAACTGACATATTACATAATCGAAGCATTTTAAGTCTAGATTGCAGATTGACCCTGAAGATATATTACATTTCAGCTTTAAATCAGTTTGCATGGCTTTGGCTGTTTATTTCAGGGTTCCACTTTTCCAGAGCCTCCTATCTACTCAGTTTACTGCGCCCACACATCTGCCAGGACCTGGAGCTCAAGGTGATGTTCATATCGATGTTACATGGCAGATTCTCTATTATGTTCAAGTTTAAAACTGATCGGCTCCCCCCATCTCCAATGGTGTTGTGCCACAGATGGACCTGGCATGAAAAAGAAATACACTTTAGAATACTTTTTAATTGCATGTTTTTTGTAGTGATATAAAATATAAACGTTTTTTTTATTATACGTAAGTAGGACTTCTGTTGGTTCAGAAGTTTGGGATAAGTATGATTTTGAATGTTTTTTTTACATCTTAAAGAGCGGGTAATATGTTTTTTTTAAGTATCCTAATATTGTGCTGGATTCCCTTACAACAGGTTTAAATGCATCTAAGGTTACAAAACATTGTAATTTTCTCAAAATATGCATTTAATATAAGAGTGTGAACTATATCAGAATGCCCAGTGACTACATTCGTTATTACTTCATGAAGTAATCCGAATTAAAATCTATATTATTTGACATATTCTTAATAAATAGTGGATTCAAAGTGCTTTATTAGAACTAATGATATTTTAGTAAGACCGTAATTCTTTACCTGGAAACCTAAAGCTTTACATTATATTACACACATTACATATTACTACAAAATGTAAACCTAAAGTATGCTTCTACCGATTTTAATAAATCAGCATATTAGATTGATTTCTAGAAGACTAGTAATGGCTGATTTACACAGAAATATGTAAATAATACAAATATTTCACAATATTACTGTTTTTGGTGTATGTAAAGATAAGATAAGATAAATGCAGCCTTGATGGGAATAAGAGGCAATACAAATCTAACTTTTGGATGGTAATGTAATTTTAGAGTTACTTGTGTTGTGTTTAAAATATGTTTGTATTGTCAAGCATGCTGACAAGCATTTATGGCAAACTAAAATATACTTTTAATGTCTTTTCTATTTAATAAAGCAATTACAGAAGATTATTAAAACTGTGACCCTAAACCACCAAGTCTTAAGTCACTGGTGTATATTTATAGCTATAGCCAAAATACATTGTATGGGTCAAAATTATTGATTTTTCTTTTATGCCAAAAATCATTAGGACATTAAACAAAGATCATGTTCCATGAAGATATTTTGTAAATTTCCTACTGTAAATATATAAAAACTTAATTTAATATGCATTGCTAAGAACATTTCAGTAGTTTTATTTTTTTGCACCCTCAAATTCCAGATTTTCAAATGGTTGTATCTAGGCCAAATATTGTCCTGTCCTAACATCAGTGGAATGAATGGAAAGCTATATTCAGCTTTAAGATGATGTATAAATCTCAATTCTACAACTATAAGGTTTTTTGGCCCAGGGTCACAAATGTACTTTAAAGTAATGCTTTTAATCTTTAGCTTTTAATCTTTAACATAATAACATACATTCTATGGGTGCACTTAGGTGTGAAACAGTCATGAACTCTCTTCAAAAGAGTTTATTTTTTTATTAATTATCTGCAAATATAGCATTATATATATATATATATATATATATTTTTTTTTTTTTTTTTTTTTTTTTAAGATTTGAAGGACACAACAAATGCGCTTTCAGTACAATAAGCACAATTCTTTTTCACAAGGAGAAGAAACAAGTGGCAGATGATTAATTACTTTTTCCTTTCAAGCTAAAATGACAACAGTGTGTCTTTCTGTGCAGAAACATGGCCTCAAAGTGTACATGAGGGACCCCTATTCATTTACCCCCATGTTGGAGGATGGTGTAAGAGGGCGACCACCGCGGTCTTTAACGCTTGGAGCTGACATGGCAAAGACCCAGCAAGAGATTAGCAAATTCTCCGAGAAAGATGCCAAGGTTCAATGTTACTGACAACAGGAATTCGATTTTTCTGCACTTTCCTCCACTTGCATGTGACACTCAAAACAAAATGCTGTGAAAACTGCCTACACACACTTCTTCCTCAAATAATGAACTAAATATACATCATTTATATTATTTGATATGATTTTTTCTCTGTTCTATCGCTTTAGGGCTATCCTGAATTTTTATCCTACTTAGAAAGACTGGCCTGTGCCATCCACCCACTTTTAGATGCTCCACCTGTTGACATTCCAGGACTGACTCAGCGCTCTCTGAGAAAGAAAATATCTGCCCTGGGGAGCTTGAAACCTTTGATGAAGTCTGGTAATGATTGTATAAACCAGATTTTACTCATTTGTTCTGCTGTTGTTCACTATTAAATTAAAGAAAAGCCATGTTCTTCAATGCTTGCAGGGTTGAAATTGGGAAAGAATATACCAGATTTCTATGAACTTGTTACAGCTCCAGTTATGAAGGTGGGTTAGGCCTCCTGCCCTCAATAGAATTGAAACACAGGACGTTTTTAAATGTATTTGACTGAATAACTCGCAGACCCCATAAAGTTCAATCCAAAAACAATTTCCTTATAATTTCTGATCAAACTTAGGGTCTTGTTAAAAGATTGTACACTATTTGCAATGTAAATGAACATTTGCTCATATATCAGATTTTCAGTATTGTTCTCTGATTTTTTGGGATTGCACTGAACTTAAAACATCTGCCACTATAGAATGGCAACTTCATTTTTGACTGCATCTACACGTAGACTCAGCTTTGCCATCACAGGAATACATTACATTTAAAAACTGTCATTTTTATGTATAATATTAATGTTTTTATTGCATTTATTGATTAAATAAATGCAGCCTTGATGAGCATATGAAAAAATAACTTATTAAAAAAATGTTTTATTCAAAATATTTTATTGCAAATAATTTTTATCAGAAAAATGAACAAAATATGCCTCTAATTTTTGCCTTAATGAGCATTGCCTAAGGAATTTACTGTTTGTGGGTTCAAGGATGTGATTCATGAAATTAACAGCATTAGAAGCTTTATTGGTTTAAACATTTTATTTTTAAAGTCTTATTTTTCTGCAGGTGCTTAATCGCTGGTTTGAATCAGAGCCATTGAGAGCCACATTAGCCACTGACTCTGTGATTGGTGCAAACACAAGCCCAAATAATCCTGGAAGTGGGTGAGGAGAGATGACGTTTATGTGTTTGAACTGATTCGGTATGTTGTGCTTGTTGTTGAGGGTACTGTATTTTTAATCATGTAGATACGTCCTGCTGCACCATGTCATGGGTGAGCTGGAGAAAGAGAAAGGAGCCTGGGGTTATGTGGAGGGAGGAATGGGTGGAGTGTCTCAATCGATCGCTCGCTCCGCACGGTCTTTCGGAGCAGATATTTTTACAAACAGGGTTAGTATTCAGGAAGTAGGTGTAGCCGTTTACTCAAGCCATTGTTTCTGTGCATGGCATTCATTCAAAAGAACCGGTTGTCTCACGGATATTAATCTGTGGCTTTTTTCTGGGGGCCTGTAGGATGTTGAAAAAATCCTTATTGGTCAGGATGGTTCTGCCAAGGGTGTTGTGCTGACAGATGGAACTGAAGTTCAAAGTAAAGCGGTTCTGTCCAACGCCACTCCCTACATCACCTTCAAGCAGCTCACACCACAGGTACTGAGCTGAAGTCCCGAGACCTTGTCAGGTTTTGGATGTTTAAAAGTGATGAAGAGTATTTGCTTCTATGTGTAGGACATTCATTCACAGTTATTGTCATCCTATCCTAGCTAGAGTCATTTTATCTGTGTTTACTCAAGGAGTGACCCTATTCTTTGACTGACAACACTGTCCACATGTGAGTTAGTTCAGTTTAGAGCAGGATTATATGTCCATATATACAGACACGATACTGAGAATCTAGTGAGACTTATTTTTATTAGTCCAATGTAAAAAAAAGAAAATTATAATCATAGTAATGTGGAAAAATTCACAACCGTTTTACTTAAATGTTAATGACAAGTCTGAATAATTGATGTCTGTGGTTGTCCTGGTGAAGGATGCCCTGCCAGAGGCATTCATCGCGGCTGTAGATCAGATTGACTACACCTCTCCTGTTACCAAGATAAATGGTAAGATTACAGAGAATTTAATGCTTCATTTCATCAAACTAAATATTCATTTCAAGAAAAAAACTGTGCTTGAAAGGCAGCAAGACAAGAGTGCTCATATTTAATGCTTAGGTTCTGTTTAAGGAACCTATTGTTGTCTTGGCACTAAGCAAGCAAGACAAGACCAGATCAATTTTTTAAGCTAAGGAGCATTTATTTGGAATCAGTCAATGAAATTAGCACACATTATATAATTAATAATAAATGAAATATGTTTATAACTATTATTAAAGTTCCCCAGTTATGGATTTTTGAGCTCTCATGCAGTGTGTGAATGAAAACATATTTTTCTTATTGTATTGACAGATATTTTTTCTTGCAAATATTTTTTTTAGCTTAAAGTTGATTAATTTTGATACACACATATATATTACTTTTTTCTTCTTCTGCAGAATATTTGAGGAATATAAAAATCGCAGCAACAGGGAACATCTGGCTTTGGTTAACATTCTGGCAAGATTCTTCCAATTATAAACTAACTTCTTTCAGCTAACGTTAACAGAAAGTTAACATTACACAACATTAGCACAAAAACGTTATTTATACATTGTTGGTGGAACATCGTCTTCAGACATGCAGCTGATGTTTTTGAAATGCTACAACTTATCAGAACATTGAGAGAACGTGGAGTTAGTATTTTGATTGGAATATTTTGTAATCTCTGTCCAAATGAACAGTGGCCGTAGACAAGCTTCCAAATTTCTTGGCTGCTCCTAATAGTGTGGATGGAAAACCAGGTCCCCATCATCAGTGTTCAATCCACCTGAACTGTGAGAGCGTGGAGGTGCTGGAGGAGGCCTACAGGGAGGGCCAGCAGGGACGCCCATCCTCCAGGTTAGCAAAACCTGCAGTGGTGCTTATAATGGAACAACTAATATTTGCACATTACACACATGAAAGCATGGGACAGCTGAATTTGCAAGTCATGACCAGAATTTCACAGACAACACATCTGTTGCTCAGGGTTTATGGTGATGGTTTTCCATTCAGTGCACCGAACCACAGCGATTTACATGATATCCCGATTCATCTTCTGGTGTTTTTGTGTAGGCCTATGATAGAAATGACCATTCCATCAGTGCTGGATCCGACTCTAGCGCCCCCCGGCTGTCATGTGGTGTCTCTCTTCATCCAGTATACGCCATATTTGCTGGAGGGTTGCCGTGCTTGGACTGACGAGGACAGGGAGAGATTTGCTGACACAGGTACCTAATGGCCTATTTGCATTTTTTTTGTGTCGTTTGTGTGCACAGGCGTTATAAGCCTTGTGTTTGTAAAAAGTCTCAGAGGTCTTTCAAAGCGTAACCTAAACAGGTTTGTTGAGTTCTTTTTAATGTTTGTGAAAGAAGTCTCTTATGCTCATAAAGGCTGCATTAATTTAAATTAATATTTAAATATATAAAAAAGTAAAAAATGTAATATTAATATTTATAATAATATAAAAAAGAGTAAATACATTTTATATATTACTGTCAAATGATTGATTGTGATTTTTGTTTACATCATATATATGTGCGTGCTGTGTATATGCATGTATATATTTATTAAAAATATGTTATATGTAAATTAAATATTTTCTAAATATATGCTGTATGTGTGCATCTTTAAGGTGGCCGAGAGAGCTCAACATGCTGCAAACTTCAAAAAACACATGCAAACAGAAAAAAGCGACAACACATTAAAAAATATCTTCATCAGTTTGACAACACATGAACGCGTTGCAAACACAGAAACGCGCTGCAAACAGCATGGACCACAACGGAAATGATTCAGGGGGACCTCAAAAAGTGACAAACCCATCTGAGAGTAACTCTAGCTAACATAGCAGTTAAAATGATGTTTCACAGTTAAGTGTGTAATTCGTCAGATTAGTCTAATAATATCCAAAAGACCGTATGATCAGGTTATTACAATAAACACAAACAAACTCACCTTTTAGTTCAGGGACAACATCTCTGCTCTGACCAAAAGCCACGGAACAAATAATCAGGTCCCAGATGGGTTCGTAACTTTTTGAGGTCCCCCTGAAACATTTCTGTTGTGGTCCGTGCTGTTTACAGTGAGTTTCTGTGTTTGTAGAGCCTCTCTGTGTTTGCTTGGGTTGTGAGAATTTCTTCTGTTTGCATTTCTTAAGTTTGCAGCGCGTTGCGCTCTCTCGGCCACCGTACATCTTTATATGTACATAGTAAATATACACAGTACTAGTGCTGCACGATTAATCACATCACAATCGTGATGTCAGCCTGCGCGATTACATTACAGCAAATGTTGATTTTATTAAATAAACAAATGCATTGGTGGATGTAACAAGGTTCACACCATGTGACGGCTACCAGAGAGAGAGAGAGAGTCTACCCGGATGAGAAAGAAGACAGAAGTAAAAACTCGAGGCAACGACAGTTTGTCTTCAAACCTTTATAGTTTGCTTGCACAGCATACTCTCCCCACACACGTCAAAGAGTGAGGGGAAAACACTCTGGTAACGGAACAAACCGACAAGCATCTTTCTGACGTATTTTCCAGCGTTCTTCTCCGAACACTGTGCTGTGATTTATGTCATTGCCACCATACTTTGTTATGTGACTGTCTATATTATAGTTCACACAATAAACTTCAGCAAAGTTTTCAATATGTGTATATGAAAAAATAGCAGAGCTTGTCAGGAAAAATTATGTCTGACCGTTCTCACATTTTGCATAAGAAATATTACATTTTGCCAGGCAGCAGAAGACTTGCATGCATGATGCTGGATTGAATAGGTTAAGCTTTGAGATCCAAGATTTTGGAAAGAATTCCAACAATAAAGTGTATTTGGATTGAATCATTAAACTGAAAAAGTTATCTTAAAGCTAACAAATGCTTGTAGTTTTATTCATTTAATAGACTTTTGAGGTTTGGGCAAAGTTAATTTGATGTAATTTAATTCAGTAATGTAAAGATATTACTGTTATTTAATTTTGTAAATTTAGCTTTGATTTAAAAACATTGTTAATATATAGTTGTTGCTAGATTGCACTGTATACTGTATCTCACTTGAGAAATACAGATTTCAGCATTATTAGTAATCTGTGTGTGCATTTTCCTTGATAACAAGCAAGTTGAGTCAAACCGCTTATATATCGTATCGCAATCGCAATTTTGACCTTAATAATCGCAATGTGACATTTTTACCAAATTGTGCAGCCCTACACAGTACACACACATATTATGTAAACAAAAATGTTCACTTTGTGTGCGATTAATCGCTATTAACCATTTGATAGCACTAATTGTAACATAATATATAAAAATGCATTTTAAATCGCAATTTATTCCTCTGATGGCAAAGCTAAATGTTCGGTTTTCAGTGTCACATGATCAAATCATTCTAGCAAAAATCATTCTAACGTGCTTTTTTTGTGCTTAGGAGGAGTTTCTTAATATTATCAATCTTGAAAACAGTTTTGAGTAAACCATGATAACCTACCATTTAAAGGTTATGTAAGCATGTAAGTATTTTAAAACGTTTATTCACAAAGGATGCATTAAATTAATCAAAAGTGACCATAAAGACATATTTAATGATTTCAGATACGTACTTTTAAGAAATCCTTCAATAATCATGAAAACATGTATCATGGTTTCCTCAAAAATATAAAACACCAAAAACAGTTTTTTAACATATTGATAAAATCCATGAACACCAATAATAATTTAGCTCCAAATAAGCATATTAGAATTATTTTTTGAAGAAAGAATAATTGCATTAATATTTTAAAACCCTAGACCCTTCCTTCACTGTTATCATCCAAAAATTCACCCTCTGATAGACGGGAACGTCATGAACTAGCTGCTTTCAAACACAGTTACACTGTTTGTGCTACTGCAGTGATATCACATGTCTGAAAGTAATAAGATCTTTGTTGTAGTTGGTCCTTTGTTTCCTGTTTCACAGTATTTGACTGGACTGAGCGTTACGCACCTGGATTTAAAAAGTCTATAGTCGGCAAAGACATTTTAACCCCTGCTGATCTGGAAAAGGTCTTTGGTCTCACTGGAGGGGTATGAATATTTATATTTCATTTGTTTTGTCAGTACTTTTCACAGCCGTACAGAATAATTTTATCTTTAATCTCTTATTTGGAAGTTAATTTGCACGTCATTCCGTTACAAAACATTCATAACATGTATTTATTTTTATGCCACAGAATATATTTCACGGCTCAATGTCTTTGGATCAGCTTTACCTTGCGAGACCTTTGCCCTCTGTCGCAGACTACCACTCACCAATCAAAGGACTGTACTTATGTGGCAGTGGCAGCCATCCAGGTCTGTGCCTGAATAAATAAAAGCTAAAACAGTACGTATTGGGTTTAGAAATGTCATCAGTGAGATATCACATTTCATAAAAACAGGTCAGATAAATGTTAAGCTTGATATGCTTGACCTCTCCTGTGTTATCTAGCATTTATGTAAGTTTGTCTCATTCAGGTGGAGGTGTAATGGGTGCAGCTGGCTGGAATTCAGCTCTCAAAGTTCTTGCAGATTTCAAGCGACTGTGATCTTGGCCTTCAACGGGGAATACCATTTTCCAATGAGATTTTTTTCTTGAAAAGACTAAGTGTTGTTAACATTGTATGTGGTTATTCTGTATTTTTAACACTCCCAAAATGCTCTCGTTGTAGATTGTCTCAATGTATTTTTCAGTGAAATCATTTTAAAATGATTATAATAAATATACCTCAGACACGGTAGCACTATTTGCTTTTTATGATTTGTGAGAGACTCAAGTACAGTGTTCGATGGATTCGGCTGTTGTATAACAGCATATTAAGCAAAAACTTCAAAAACAAATCTGAAAACTGTGAGTTGTAATAATTACATGATCCAGGATGTACAGTGTGTTCCATTGTAAAGACTGTAAATCAATCCCTCATAGCCTCATTTTTTCATGTCTTAAATTCAATATGGTGTCAAACCAGACTGAGGATTAGCCTATACTTTTGCAGGTTTTGTATAACTTGCATAACTTTGCATAAATGACAGACCTCACACATAGCCTACTCTAGAAAAAAAGAAACAATTTAAGAATATGTCCATTATCACATTGCAAACGCTATACAGCAAATTTTCTGCATTCATTAAAGTATGAAAGGAAAAAAAAATCCATTTCCATTGTAAAGACTAGTCACGTTTACTCTTAATTTCATTGAATTGCTGAAAGGTAAAATATAGTGAATAAACCAAAATGTGAAATAGATTTTATTGATTGTAACTGGATTTAGATGCAGCTTATACAGGAATACAATAGTTCACCCCCAAAAAGAGAATCTGCTGAAAATGTACTAGGCCATCCAAGATGTAGATGAGTTTGTTACTTCATCAGAACAGATTTGGAGAAATGTATCATTAAATCATTTGCTCACCAATGGATGCTCTGCAGTGAGCCGTCCAGACAGCTGATAAAAACATCCAATCCATCAGTTATTGTCTTACAAAGAGAAAAGCTGTTTAAATATAGTAAACAAATCTTTTTATTAAGATATTTTAACTTTAAACTTGAACTTTTTTGTGTGTATAAGTGTATATTATATGGAATTACAATCTGTTAATGATGGATTTGTTTATTACAAACACCCAGGATTTTGTTTCTTAAGACATTCATTGTTAGACTGTAGTCTTGTGGATTACCTATCATATTTTATCAGCTGTTTGATCTCAGTCTGGCCTCACCCATTCACTGCAGAGGATTCATTGCTGAACAAGTGATGTAACGCCAATTTTTAAAACTCATTTACATCTTGGATGGCCTGAGGCTGTTGTAGAATGTGTTTTGCCTCAGTATAATACATTTGGGGAGCAGTTTTACTCTATAGTGAGAAGCGGGGCTCCAGGACACTATGGCCCCCGCGGCCCTTTAAGACGCTCGCTCTGGGAGGTGCTTGAGTTCAGCTCAACACACCCGCCTGACGCTTCGCTCGACGCCCAGGAAGAGAAATACCACACATCTATCGCCACAAGTTTAAATATGACGATTCATTTGGTGTTTTGACGTGTATTCTGTCGTGTTTACGTTCCTGTAGCGGTATTGAGGGTAATAATGCTGGATGGTTGGACTAATGAAGTTCAGTTTGGATTTCTGCCGGTTACTGGGGCTCAGCGGTGAGTTTCTCTGCATGGAAACTTTGTTTCTGTCTGCCCGAGTTATAAAGTTAGTTTTTTCACGAATCATCCGTAAAACATGACACGACGCGCAAATCTCGCTTTAAAGCGCTTTAGTGACGTGTATACAATGTTTTATTACTGCAGTTAGTTTTATATAGAGATAAAAGTGTATCAAAGAAATCACGATGTCAATTACGCAAATATTGTTAAACTACGCTTAACCGCTGTTGTCTCTCAGATAGTTTTTATTTATTGATTATAACCGTTTTAAACCTTACTTTCTGTCAAATGCAAATTCTATATTAAAATAGGATGAATAATAACTCAAGTTGCTTGTTAAAGTCTCCAAGATTAAGTTTTACAAAGAAAGGTAATGCAATTATAGGCTACACTCATTACAGAATTTTTGTGTAAACTGTTAAAAGTAGTTAAAAACTAATTCAAATACTTAATTACATGCAACAGGCCTGTGAGACACTAAATCTGATTTCAACAGATCATTTCCTCTATTAATGTTTATACAGATAATTAGATAAATGCATCATAATTTAGCAATGATTTGTAATCATTTCTGTAGGATTGTAAATTAAAAGCACAGTTAAAGAGGTTAAAGGTTAACTCGAATCTAAAGGCAAACACAACTTTCACATTTATAAAGAATATTTTTTTTTAATAATAAACAAACCCCTAACAAAATAAATACAAGCTTGTAGCTGTTTTTATTTATGTTTCTGGAACATTTTTTTTTTTTTCTCTTCGCTCTGTCAGTAGCACAGATAAGGCATGTGTAGCTATGCTATAATCATTCAGAGCCTGCATATACACACACACACACATGTTTTTTTTTTTTTAAATCTTTTTATTTAATCATACTGTGACAAACAGGACCGGAGGATAGAGAGAACAGGGGAGAAGAAGAGGGGAAAAGGAGAA
>JAUMHI010000054.1:18318510-18341620 GCA_032359435.1 Enteromius unitaeniatus | reverse complement strand
TTTATTTTGCCCACTTTTGCATTGAACCACATGAGGGTGCTATTGCTACACTGATTTACGTTAGAGACATGACTTTGACCAGAATCCATACAAGTTTGTAACATACAGAAATATTCTTTTTGAACTGTTTTGTGCTTTAACATGTATTATAAAGTGTGACGCAAAGCTGAATTGTCAGCATCATTACTCCAGTTTTCACATCGTCTTCACATGATCCTTCAGAAATGATTCTGATATTGCAGATTTTGTGTTTAAGAAACATTTATTATTATCTTGATTATGTCCTAATATATCAGTTAATAACTTGATCTAATTGGTTTTCTCTTTTTGTTTTAAACATGATAAATATTACAAATGACTTAGTCTGGCATTAGTTAAATATAATAAACATTTTGTGCAACTTAAGAAAAGTTTCATTAAGCTCTAAATTAATGCACAGATATTGCTCTGCCAACAAAAACAACTAAACAAATGTTCATTGTACATATTAACACACTTTTGATAATTCACCACACTCAATTAATTTCTCATGGCTATTTTGTTTTACAGCTTCAAATCTCGACTGTGCTCTCCTTCAAGCAGGGTAAGCCATCATATGGCAGATATCACTTTAAATATGTGCATTCTTTATTTTTATTTTTTAAGTGTTCTTCTCTCCCTTTAATTCTGTATCTGCATTTCCCTTTTGGTCATTTTCTTACTCTCCTTCACAAGTCCTTGCAATTCCCTGTGGGTGGGCAACGTGACCACAGAGCTGACAGAGAAACATCTGCGAGACCTGTTCAAAATGTGAGATCTGGTTTCGCATTGGCTTTTTGTTATTTGAGCTCTAAAATGGTTTCCAATGATTTTTTTTTTCTTCGTTTTGGATTATTTTCACCAGTTATGGAGAAATTGACAGCATTCGGGTTCTGCATGAGCGTTTCTGCGCGTTTGTTAACTTTAAGAATGCCAACATGGCCTCCCATGCAATGGAGAAACTCAATGTGAGTTAAACGCTAATGATCTTACAATATATATATATATTGTATATTTGTATGTAAAACCTTTGTAAAAACACTCTTTTCAGGGACATTTTATTGAGAATACCCGACTAGTTGTTCGCTATCCAGATAGACGGATTCAGAGAGTCCTGCCGACACCAGCTATTCAACAACCTACAGGGGCTGCTGGGTAATTCAGACTCTGTGTTCTTCTAAAAGTGCCCCTATTATGGGTAATGAACTTTTTAGGTTTTGGGAGTCCCTGGCAACAGGTTGCATGCAGGGTTAAAAAAATATAAATATACATAAATATGTATTTATTTTTACCTTACTTGCTCAATGACTCCCAAACGCGATCGTGCATATTAATGCATATAAATACCAATCAGAGGAGAGCTTAATATTATTATTCATAAGCATTCCAAAACTGATTATTTCATTCTGAAGACACATCCCAGTTTGCAAATGGACCTGTAAAACCGTTTCTGGAGATTTTATTGGCCTTGCTTAAGCAACATACCTTCTAAATAGATGTTTGAGAACAGTTTAAAATACTTTATCAATCCATTCTATGGCACCTTTAACATATGTGACCCTGGACCACAAAACCAGTCATAAGGTAAAATTTTACAAAACTGAGATGTTCAATAAATAAGCTTTCTATTGATACATGGTTTGTTAGGATAGGACAATATTTGGCCGAGATACATTCATTTGAAAATCTGGAATCGGACGGTGCAAAAAAATCTAAATACTGAGCAAATCACCTTTAAAGTTGTCCAAATGAAGATCTTATCAATGCATTTTACTAATCAAAAAAGACATTTTGATATGTTTGCAGTAGGAATTTTACAAAATAATCTTCATTGAACATGATCTTTACTTAATTTCCTAATGATTTTTGGCATTAAAACAAATCAATAATTTTGACCCATGCAATGTATTTTTGGATATTCCTACAAATAAACCCCAGCGACTTAAGACTGGTTTTGTGCTCCAGTGTCACATTTACTAATATTTCATGTTGAGATCAACATAAAACGGCTTGGTATTCGTTTTAAAAACGACTTGCTTCATTTATTCCGAGTTGACTCTTTCTTTTGAGACGCAATAAATGTAAACACAGTGTACTTTCAGATTTTCAAACTTTGGAGGATGTTTTCATTTACTAAGAGCTGCGTTACACGCTGCATGAAAGCTCAATTTCAAAAACCCATAATAGGGGCACTTTAATGTAAAAAAGTAATTGTGCTTGATTTTGATGTTTTTAGCAGAAATGACCATCTTCCTGAAAAAAAACAGTATGTTCAAGGAAATGTCAGAAACACACATCACGTCCAAACAAATTCATCTTTCTTCCAGGCCAAGACGCAGAGGTCCTGTCGACGGAGATGAGTGTTACTTCTGGAGGACCACAGGCTGTCATTTTGGAGATAGGTGTCGCTATAAGCACATTCCCTATCATCGAGGCAAAGACTGGCAACCTTGAGTCAACACTAGCCTCTCTTTTTCTCTCCCATAAGAACTCTGGGAGAAGACTGCATGACTATAGGGGACTGTAATCTTCACTTTGATTATCTGTAGGTCAGGACCAGTATTGTGGATTGTGGAGTCTTACGGCGGCTCTCTTGAGTTCTTCACTGTCAGACTCCGAACCTCACAGGGTTTCAAAGCAGACGGGACTCTGGGAAAAGTGTCTCTTTTGAGGTGGGGTTTGGGTGGTGCAGAGTGCCAGAGCATCCCTGCACCGCATCGCCGTCTGCTGAGGTTTACATGGCCTCTCATATCGTACTCTCTCTTCTTTCTTCCTGTGCCAACTCCACCAACCCAAAGAAGAGCCGTAGATCTGGTCTGACATTTGCGTTCATTCCTAGAGGATGACTTTGATTCTGTATTTGAGGATGGGAGAAACGTACCAAAGAATAATACTATGCCATATGTGGATTTTACGTTGAGAGAGAAAAGGGCTTTCAGGGAAAGTGAGCTTTATAGTTTTACTTGTGTGTTTTGATTTGTTTCCACCACCTCAGACACACTCCACCTCTTCATTAATGCATATCTCTAAGTTGACTTTTCCCGCTAATTCTCTTTAAAGGCCCCAAATTGAAGGCCATGTCAGTATTGCAAAGGGTTAGAGCAATTATTTGAATCTCTTGATAAATTATTTCCAATTCTCCTTTTTGATTTTTCTTGTAGTCTTGCACTTTACCATATCAGATGATCTATGGGTTGTTCCTCAAGCGAGAAACATGGTCTTCTTCCCTCAAGATGAGTAGATGTTTGGTCACAATCGTATTGCTAAAGGTATTGATGATCTGTGGTCATCAGTGGTATTTTTTTCATGGTATTTTCCAATTGGCATGTCGTTGCAGTTTATATATTATTTACATTTAGCATGGAATAACGATTTCACGTTGTGTTATCACAAACAGTTTTCGGTAATAGATCATGTCATGCTGCTCCACGTAATGCAGAAAATCTTGTGTTTTTTCTTATGCAAGAGCTCAGAGACACGGGAAGCTCCTGCTTTGGCACTTTTCATACCATCAGCATCAAAGTTGGTTGTGGTTTTCAGAATTTGCTCTTTTATTTAACATTCTTGCTCTAGGTTTAGTGGATGAGAAGGAAGTTGGCTGTTTGAGATTGAGTTGATGTCATGTCTAACACCTCGTGACATCATCTTGTGGAACAGCATGCACATTTTTTAAGTTATTATTGGTATGATAATGATTTCATCAAGCAATATTCTTGTTTCAATGCATTTGAAAACCCTCTTAACCTCGTGGTGCTGTTCTGACACACTTAACCAAAGAAACACTAATGTTTACCTAGTGTATACTACAGACACACACATTGCTATTTTTGTACGATACACTATTTACAACATGTCAGTTAGTGACTTTTCCTCAGTTTTTAGATATGACTGCATGGGTTTTTATGCAGGCTATAGTGACACTAGTGCTTTTAGTTTAGTTGGGCCTCTTTTGACTTTTATGTGACAGTCCAGAGTGCCTTCAGAATGTTCTCTTTCCTATCAGATGAGTTATTTTAGCATTCATATTTAAGCTGAGGTCCCCCATGAACAATGGGAAAGAAACTTTTACATTAGGCTCCAAATGGAATAATACCGAAGAATAATGAGTGTCCAGAGTAATGTCAGATTTGTTAGTTTGGGACTGAGGCGTACACTTACGGTTCTCAAGTTGTTGTTTTTTTCTATGTGCAAATTTTTATTTGTTTTTTTTTTTTTGAAAAAAAAATTTCAACTTTTTTTTTTTTTTTTTTTTTTTATGAAAACGGCAACAATTTCTCACTGTTGTGCTGCTCAAAGAGCCCTTAATAGAGTTCATTTATACATTAAAGGATATTTATCACTCAAATGGAGGATTTGGTCTCTTTTTCTCCACTTTCTCTGTCTATTTTCCTTTGCCACTTGTCACACTCATGTTTTCTTTTCAAAATTTTATTTTTACCATTATTTGGCAAAGCTTTGGAAGAAAGTCCTCGTAATAAATCTACTGAAGCTTGATTTTTCTTCATCGTCTTCAGCCTGAGGCAGAGTTTGTATTAGTATACTAGCTTAATGTCTAGTTGGCTGGAAAAGGCAGTTATTTAGCCTTTGATTTATGTCAAAATAAAAGTCCTTAAAATGTCCATGCAAAAGTTTGGGTTCCATAAAAGTTTTGTAATATTTTATGTATTGTATTTGTATATTAGTAATTACTTATTGTAAAGTGATACTCTTGCCATGTTTGTCACCCTTTAAATGCAGCCAGATTCCATTTCCATTTTCCTTGAATAAACTCTAAATTCAAGTGTAAAAACCATCTGACAAAAGGGGTAGAACTTGCACAGGATTCACAGGAAACTCTTAAGTATCCTTAATAAAATTAATTCATTAGCATAGAACAAACTTTACATAATGTCACTAAATTTGTGTAATTCATACAAATATCTAGTATTTCTTGAGAGCATCGGGATATAGACATCCAGAATAATCCTCCTCTTTCATCAGCGGGACTTGAAAGTGACCTGTGGTTAGTGCGATCACAGGCGTCCCAAATGAAGAGCACATGGCACACGGAGTATATGAGAGTATGCTGTATCTAAAAGCATGCATCCACTATATCAGGAAAAATGACTTATGCGACCTACAGCACATTTGACCACCAGCCTGCTATTGTGGCCTGGAGCCAGTGGTTTTGTGGCCTGTATGTATTGTTTAGGAAACGTCAGTTGATAATACAGCTGTTGGTAAGAGGCCTTGTAAGACATTTCCAGTAAAAGCGTGCTTCTTACACTGAATTGGCATTTGATGTTTTACTGAAGATTATGTATAAAGTATTTAAAGGAATAGTTAACCCAAAAAATATAATTTGGTGAAATGTTCTCACTGAAAACTTTTTTGTTTTACCACCATAATGGTGGCCGAGAGAGCTCAACGCGCTGCAAACTTCAGAAAACACTTGCAAACAGAAAAAAACCCATGCAAACTGCACATTCGTGCTGCAAACACACGAACGCACTGTAAACAGCACCGACCACAACAGAAATGATTCAGGGGGACCTCAAAAAGTGACGAACCCATCTGGGACCTGATTATTTGCTCCGTGGCTTTTGGTCAGAGCAGAGATGTCGTCGCTGAACTTAAAGGTCTGCAGATCCACTGACGGCACCCATTCTCTGCAGAGGATCCACTGGTGAGCAAGTGATGTAATGCTTAACGTCTCCAAATCTGTTCCCATGAAGAAAGAATCTCCTAGATGTCTAGGATGGCCAGAGGGTGAGTATATTTTCAGCAGGTTTTTTATTGCACTAACTAAGCTTTTGCTGTTAAATATTTCAAATAGCCTAAATAAAATGCATTAAACGTAAAATAGTCCTACCACAACTTTTCCTTGTTAAACTTATGCAAGGGTTATGCAAGTGAATTACGCTTTGCTGTGATGTGTGGCAGGACGTGTGTTTACAAAACAAAAAAAAACAAGCGCTTTATGCTGCATTTTGTGAAAACCATGGCAGTATTTTCTCAGACTGTGGTGCCCTTCACGGACGTGCGAAGCTGGTTTATAACGGCCTGCGTTATGAAACTCACGACTCATGCAAAGAGAGCGAAAACAGGAGGTGACGGTGGGGGTAAACCGGAGGAGGTGCTATAATTTGAAAAGGCAGTTGTTTATTGTTGAAGAGCATGTATTTATTTCATGGCACCGCAAATTGTGGCTAAGGGCAGAGCCGAGTCTCGGTGGGTAATTACAGAGCTTGAGGCAGCGCCCCACCACAGCAGCGTCTCTTAAGAGCCTGTGCCTTCTCTTCAAACACACACATACACATAAGGCAGTAAGGACTTGCCATGTACTTCCATTAGACACACTGCATTTACTTGCTCAGAAAATTCCTCACCTGTGCTCTTCATTAATGAGGCTTCTAGACTTTAACTCTACTATCCGAGTTAGGAGAATGAACTCTGTACCACTCAGATGTTTGCCCTTGTTAAGTGTTCTTATAAACATTTTGAGCTAAAGGCTTGTGCTTAAATGCTTGAAATGACTTAGCAAACAAATAAGTTTTTGATTTTTTTTAATGTTCACCATGGCTGCATTTTATGAATTTAATGAGCAGTTATTATCATCATACTTTTTATGATTGAAAATATCAGAAAAGCAACATTTATAATAGAAATCTTTTGTCATGTTAGGTCAGTTTAATGTATCCTTGCTGAATAAAAGCATGAATTTCTTTTAGTTGCAGACCCCAAACGTTATGTTAATTCCTTTACAAATGTATTTAATTATCTAGTTATATTTTACAGCAAGTCATGGCTGTGACTTTATTCTGTGTGGTCACTTTATATATCTTTAAGTTCTGAATGTATGTTTTCTAATCTGTTTTTATATTTCACAATTGCAACTTTTCTCTCCTAAACACAACTCTGTGTCTCAAAATGTGACTAAAATTGTAGGTACAACTTTATGGCTCATAAATTCTCATGTTGGTTAAGTGATTGCTGCCTTGAGTATAGCTGTAGGTAATGGGTGTCGACTTTGAGAAAGTTAAAACACATTTTTTGTCATTAGATAACTCAGTTACTGTTATCTCATACCTTTGATGACTTTCTGTTATAATGAAATGTGGAAAAACAGTGGCAATAAGGAATGAGTTGGCTGGTAGCGTATAGTTCACGTATGCCACATGAGTCAGATATAATGTATATGTATATAGGTAGTAATAGCAGTCTTGTTAAGCTGCTCTATGTATATTTTTGGCACTTTTTCCTCTCTCTTTCAGCCATTTTGCAAGATTTCTCTTTGATTAGCTGCTCTAACAGGATCCCCCTTCCTGTCTTGGTTTACCCAGTAGGAGGGACCTGCATTCAAGTACACAGTCACACCAGCTTTGGCACGAAAACAACTTAATTGCTAGTTTTCAATTGACAGCGAATACGTGAACAGAGGTTATGCAATTAAGGAAACGGTTAAATATTTTCATAAGATGGTAGGGCATTTTTCCCCCTGGCATTTTTCTCTTGTTTATTTCTAAAAGTGTACATGGAAGTTACGGTAATTGTTGCCGAGGTGCAGCCCACCTTGCACACAGTTATGGATGTGATTTGCTAGAAATATTCCCGTGAATCTAAAACGGTCCTTCTGAGGTCTGTTAAAACTGAATATCAACAGAGCGTACTAATTCGGTCACAAACTCACAGACATGTAAACATTTAAAGTATTTACAAATAAAAACAAGTAGCTGTTTGTTATCTATAGAGAAAAGGACTATGGATGGAGGTGAAAATGAGTCTTGAGATATTTAAGACAATCCTTGCTGTGGTTTAAAGAGAAGGATGTCTTGCTTTTTTGGGAGTGAGGTTTGTGGTCTCCTCACTGAAGAAACATCTACTATGTGGTTATGCAGCTTCTTTTAGTTACTTGGAATTTTGACATATGTAGTTATTCAGGACTTGAGATCTTCCTGTGGCTTTGTGTTTCAAAGTTGACCATAAAAAGTTTGTGTGTGTGAACAGATCAAAATTTGAGATCCAGTGTCAAATGATAGTAGCAACTTGAGGTTCAAAATCTGTTAATCTTTGTCAAAAGTAAATTAGTAATTAAATGTATCAACACTTCTGTATCTTTTTTTATGTTGGTTTACTAGACTGAACTTCAGATGAGTTTTCTCTACTCGTGTGTGTGTGTGTGTGTGTGTGTGTGTGTGTGTGTGTGTTTGTACACACATATGCTATATGTGAGTATATATAACACATAGATAGATAGATAGCTAAAGTCACATTTCAAGTATACTTGAAATCAAACTAGAAAAGTTTTAGCCACTATTACACACACACACACACACACACACAGCTAACTATATCAAACTTTTATATAAAAAAACTTATATAAAAAAATAACATTGTTAAAAAAAAATCTAAATTTTGTGAAAATATATTAAAACAAAACAAGAAAAAAGTCCCAGTTCTGCTATAATGTGCATCTGCATTGATGTAAAACACGCTGAGATAAAGATGGAGAAATCTGTGGGAGGGATGTAGAAGTGATGGAGGGAGAGAGAGGGAGGGGGAGGAGAGTGACAGACTGTATGTTCAACTCTCTCCTTCATTCATTTTCCTTCAATTCGTGACTGCCGTGACTTACGTGTGGCTACCAGGTGAGTCAAATTTGACTTTTAATTCACTGGTACTCTTTATGCTCTTGCATGGGTTCCTGATAATGTTCTTAAACATGTGCTCTCCTTCTCTTCTAGTGCATGCTTTATTGTCATAATAGGTTTTATTGAATAATTTCTGAATAAATATTGGGATGAGTGAAATATGTTATGGTATACTTATATATATATATATATATATATATATATATATACATCCTTATGTCTTCACATAAGGATGGTGGAGTAATAGCTAGTTATTCCTTGTGTTTATCTTTTGTTGTTGGATACTTATATGATCATGTTGCTATTTATGCACACAAACTGTAGACCCTTGTTTTTCTTAATTTTAACTTTGTTGTTTAAGTGTCCTGTTATCATGACTCTACAAAACCTTTTTTCCATCCATCCATCACCTGCTAACACAATGTCTGGGACGTATAAATGAAACTGGAAATTCAGTTTTGGATTCAGTTTAAACATTTAAATGTAATTGAATTTTTATTTTATGTAGGTTTATGTTAAGAGTTTATTTGCAAAAAACAGAATGATAAAAAAAAAACTAAAATCTGTTTCTTTAAATATTATTATAAATGTTATTGTATTTTATATATTATAATAGTATAATATTTGTTGCAAAAAAAACTTTCCACTTTTATGTAGCTGCTCATTAAAACAGTTTTTTAAAACCTTTTCTTCACAAAGTATTCAGTGTTTCCAGATAAACACAGATAAAGAGGCTGTTTTATTTCAGATGTAGTTGGTCTTCTCATGTAGGCTGCCATTTTGAGATCACATGACCTGCTTAATTTATCTCTGTAACCCACTTAATGCAACTTAAAAAATGCTGCTAATTTCATTTTATTTACAATGCCGCTCTTTGTTTTGTATTCCAGAAGCCTCACCTCTGTGCAATCATGATTCGGGCCATCTGTCCCATTAGTGTTCTTCTCTTTGCGCTCCTGCTTGTGTGCACGGACGCCCGTCCTGAATCTCCAGGCCGCTCAAGGCGTGCTCCTGCTGCCAAAGTGCGACTGGCAGGTATCGGCCACAGAGAAAATGAGGGTCGAGTCGAAGTCCTGCACAACGGGACGTGGGGCACCGTATGCGACGATGAGGTCGACATTAAACTCGCTAATGTGGTTTGCAGGGAGCTGGGTTTCCAAAGTGGCATAACATGGGCGCACAGTGCCAAGTACGGAGAGGGAGAAGGTGAGTAAATTTCTCTGTTAAAATACATGAAGTGTGACTTATCATCCTCATCTATCCACATTTACTTACCTTCATGTTGTTCCAGACCTGTGTGACTTGCTTTCTTTGGGAGATGTTTAGCAGAATGTCTGTGCTGCTCTTTTTGTTAAACGAACTGGGGGCCATTAAGCTCCAAAAATGTTTTTGGATGAGCTCTTTAAGTATTTTAAGAGTTGCTGAATAGCTGAGGTTTAGGAGTTTTAATCTCTGTTATTTTCACATTTAACTGTGGATTATGCGAAAGACTTGAGCACAGTAGTGTATGATGGAGCGTGACTGTTTTAAATGGCTGTTTCTCACTAGTGCAAGTGCACAGAGCTACTGTTCTTTACATCGCCCAAATCGCTCCCTGTAATTTCACTTTAAGGCAGCTATAAAGACAGCCACTAACCCAAAGCATGTATAACACTTAGTTGGCAAGACAACACTGTCATTAAAACTAAAACAAACCCTTCAGACAGCTTCACCAGAGCTCTTTTGTAATGCTTTTGATGGCGATGCTTTTGTCCCATATTAACTTGTATTGTGTACATAAAGTCTGCAGACTTCAGCAACATACATATATATTATGTACCATTTTTAAGTGCTTTTATGACATTTATGGAGCTGTTGGTAGTGGCTTGTTTAAAGTAAAAGTTCATCCAAAACCTGTCATTATTTATTCATCCTCATGTTGTTGTAAACCTGTATGAATTTCTTCAATGAAACCTTAATTTTTAATTAAATGAAAGATTGGAAACTGAAGCTTTTAAACTAACAAAAAGTTCAATAGAAATATCAAAAAGCGATCCATGTAGCATAACTTGTCTTTCAATCCCATACTATATGTGATGAAAAAAACAAACTGTAAGCTGTTATTTATTGACAAACTCATTGAATGTTAAACGAATAGTTCACCCTCAGGTTATCTAATAATTTAGCATTATAATATTATATAATATAATATAATATATTATTTGCTTATGAATTGATTAGTGTGAATGGGTGCCAAGTCCAAACAGTTAATAAAAACATCACAATAATCCATCCATCAATTAACATCCTAAGATGTAAAGTAAAAAGCCGCATGTTTGTAATAAACAAATGCATCATTAAGATGTTGGTCACTTCAGACGAATTGCTTCTGACAAAAATGTAAAGTCTATCAATAATTTGCGCAGATCACACAGTGTCCAAAACAGTTACAAACAAATATGTCTTTGAATTTTGATGTGAAACGGCACCAGGGGATGGACTTATAATTATGGATTAACACCTTAATGATTTTTTTTTTTTTTACAAACGTACAGCTTTTCACTTCCCAGTATGTTAACTGATGCACTTGTGGGTTGTTGTGATGTGTTTATCAGCTGTTTAGACTCTAATTCTGACGGCACCCATTCACTGCAGAAGATCCACTGGGTAGCAAGTGGTGTAATGCTTATCTGAAAAGTGTAAAGGTCATTGTGGTTTGAAATGACACAAGGGTGATTAGATAATGACACACAGCTGATGTTTAATTGTTCCACTGCTTTTGTAACCTCTAACATCCGTCACAGGCCGCATTTGGATGGATAATGTGAGATGTGAAGGAACGGAGAAAACTCTGAAAGACTGCAAGTCGAATGGATGGGGTGTTCATGACTGCAAACACTCGGAGGATCTCGGGGTGGTCTGCAGTCCTGAGAGAAGGCTGGACCAAGTGCATCCTGGTGTCACCAGAAGAGGGCACGCCATCTCTCTCAGGCCAACCACAGTCACCTCGAACCGTTGGCAGGACATTTACGCCAATTCAATGACAAATCTCAGACATGGCAACGGACATTCCCAGGATCATGCCAGATGGGATCAACCCTCCCGACACCAGTTTCCTAATCCGGTAAATAGAGATTACAGTAGATTTCAAATTCTTTTAATGCATACATAATTAATCTGCATATTCTTAAAATGTAGT
Source organism: Enteromius unitaeniatus (assembly GCA_032359435.1). NCBI lineage: Eukaryota > Metazoa > Chordata > Actinopteri > Cypriniformes > Cyprinidae > Enteromius > Enteromius unitaeniatus. Next base: position 18,329,794 of record JAUMHI010000054.1, on the reverse strand, counting down.
TTTAGTTAAACATTTGTGTAGGGTTTACTCATCTTCTTGTCCTTCCAATATTGTATGACTTTCTTTCTGCTGTAGAACATCAAAATATATAGTGTTTAAGCTGCAATGGACCACTTTTTCATGCTCTTTTTGTACTTTATGCCATTTATTAAAATGTATATGACTTATACGTGCTATTTCATGAAATATACAAGGTACATTTTTCATTTTTGGCTTATGCTCATGAGAATATGTTTTCAATCTTCCTCTAGTCTGCCAGTAGGGTGAAGATCGAGGAAGTGCGCCTCAAGCCGATCTTGATGGCTACAAAGAAGCGTGCTCTTGTTACGGAAGGTGTGGTGGAAGTAAAGCATGCTGGGAGATGGAGACAGGTGTGTGATAAAGGCTGGAGTCTGAACAGCAGCAGAGTTGTGTGTGGGATGCTTGGCTTCCCTGATGCGGAGCTGCCCAACATGAACACCTACAAGTAAGTCCTGCGCTTCTAATGAAATATACAACATAAGCACTAGCATGAGTCTCTGAGGTTTTATGGAGAATTAGTATTATATTAAAACACAATATTTTACACTAATTTGCTGTTATTGGCTGATGTTAGTTTTGTTAAATTTCATTGTGTTAGAACAGAGCCTCCCAGAGTATTAACTAACAACATAATATCCAGTCCAGACGGCAGCTGATTCTGGCCAAAAGCTGCCCACTTGCACAGGAAATGACTGTCTGGATGACATGTAGCAGAACTGTATCAACCAGCTACAGATTTATTATTATGCTGTTTATGTCAAAGTAAATACAAGTGAAACTAGGTTAAAATGCCCCTATTATTTAATATTCTTATGAAATGCATTTATTTTTTTTCCCCTTATTTGTTCAACGACTCCCAAATGATTTCTCCAATTAATATTTTTTGAAGATGCTTTTTCAAACCCCTCCGGTGATTGGTCGATTCCATTTAAAGCAGTGTTTGTGAACTTTTAACACTACTAAAAAAAAAAAGTAATTTATGCCTGTGATGGCAAAGTTGAATTTTCACATTTTTGTCTTTAGTGTTTACATGATCCATCAGAATCTTGTGTTTTGTTTTTTTATATCTTCTTTTTGTTTTGGATTTGCTGTATGTGTTGGACCACACATGATGCAGTGATGATAATATTCTATGTAGACAAAGTTCATGTCTAAGCACTGGAAGATGTTTGTCTCTGCATATAGCGGAAAGTGAAGGATTCACCATCTCTTTTGGCTGGAATTGCACATCTGTTTTCTTATCTTTGTTCCCCAGGCACCTTTCACAAACCTCAACACTTAACCAATGATTAAAAGATCTTTCAAACCCACTGATGCTATCTGGATCTCAGCCTTACTGAAATGAACAGTCTGCTCAGAACGCTTAGGTCTAAGTGAGAAGCCTAATATCAATGCTGATTGTTCTTGGAAAGGGACATCAGTTTAAAAGTCTTCCAAGTGTCTGTTGCTGGAGAGTTTTAGGTTTGTTTAATGATTCTATTGACATTGACACACTTGACTTTGTCCTGCCTCTTCACAGAATGCTTCCCTGAACTGTGTTCTCAACTGTGTGGCTTACTGTTGTTGTTGTCTCACTTGGTCAGCTTTTTAAAATAGTGTAAAGAGCAGTTTATTGTTGGGAGTTTTCTATGGGACTATTCTAAAAAGGCATGTATGCAGGTTGTGAGCTGTATCCTCAGATCTTTGTTTATGCATATAACAGTTAGTGTACTGTGAAGTCTACTGGAGTGTGATGCCTACAGATTTTTCTTGTAGTGTGGCTCAGACAGGACACAGGATATGTGTATTTAGAAATCTATTCTAGAGCATAAATACAGGATCAGAGATGACAAGGTCCAGTCCTGCTTTCTTTTTATTTTATTTTTTTTAGAAATTTTGTTTTCTTAGAGCAATTTTGTGCTCATGTTTGTCAACTTTTGCTACCTATGTACAATATCAACCCATCTACCATATCTTTTTATTTACCATGCACCTACCCATTTACTATGCATATACAATATCTACCTACCTCCCGGTTTTCTTACTCTACTGTTCTCTTACTCTACCGTTAATTTTACCTACCTGGCTTACTATCCACCTACTGTGCCCACTTACCTACCAAGAATCTATACCTAGTTATTTTCTATCTTTTTACTGCCCTATTTATCTTTTTACTGTCCTACTTCCCCACCAGCCTACTTAGTTAACTACCTATCTGTCTATTCATCTTTCACCTTTCTACTTACCCATCTATCCACCTGTGAGTCGTTTTCACTTTTATATTTACCTTTACCTGCCTACCAGTCAACCTTTTTGCCTAATAACTTATTTAATGATTTGCCTACTTGCCTGTCTATCTACAGAATCTAAATGGAGAGGAATGCACACGCATGGTAGTCTCATAAACGTGTGTCAAAGATGGAGATGTAAGAGAAAAAAATAGGAAATTAAGTAATTACTTGTTTTCTTTGCGCACAAAAAGTATTCTCGTAGCCTCATAAAATTATGGTTGAGTTCCTGATGTCAGGAGTTTATCAATGTCCTTACTACGTTTCTGGGCCTTGAACAACGGTAGTTTTGTTGCTGTCTATGTAGGGTCAGAAAGCTCACGGATTTCATCAAAAATATCTTAATTTGTGTTCTGAAGACAAATAAATGTTTGACAGGTTAGGAATGATATGAGGGTAAGTAATAAATTACAGATTTTTTTTTTTTTTTACACATTTAACTACTTAAATGCCTACCAATATTTTACCGTCTTTTTACCTACATGTTTATCTATTTACTTACTCTGTCCACTTGCGAGCAACCTTCTACCTTGCTTACAAGCAACTTATCTATATACATTCCCATCATTTTATCCTATATCTATTTACCTACTTGCCTACCTATATTTATTTTTGCCTAACTACCTACTGAGCTGTACTTAACTATTTTAAATCTGTAATACATTTTTATTTCTTCTTTATTTCTGCTGAGTAACCAACTCTGAGCAGGTTCTCTTAGGTTAGATAAAAATGAGCTCCAAACAGAACAAGCATACTACATTTCGCCTTTGTTTATTATTTCCTTTTCTTTGTTGCCTCATTTTTTACTTCTCTTATAGAAGGCTGCTGTGGTTCAGAGGCATTTTTTAAAAAACCACACTCATAGCACAACTATTTCATTCTCATCGTCTGAATATGCTCTGGCCGTGCTGGCGTGTTGACCCATGTGCTCGTTATAAAAAGCACCACCTTAATCTTATGGGTCTGCGGTCCTTATGCTTTTTTAGTCAAGGGTTTGTGCTGGGGCGTTGTAAGTGTTGTACGTGCTTTCTGACGATGATTCCTCTATGCTCTGTGTCTGCTGTAGAACGATATGTCCTGATAAATGTGCTTGAGCGTTGAACAATTTCCACTTTTTTTTGCACCCTTAAAAAAGATCATTTCCTAGCAGATAAGACTGTTGACAGGTTTATGTTATCTCTTTTTAGGCTTAAATGCCCTTTTCCTTGAGAATCCTAATCTTGAGGTCACAGGAACACCTAAGCGAGCTTTTGTTTATGCATGACTCAAAGACATGCCGCAAACAGCATCCCAACGATGCTGTTTGAACTCAAATTAGAGCTTATGGAGCTAGCTGTGGCTTTCGTGGCTTACATCCTAGGGAATCTCCATTTGGCTCCTTCTCGTCTGCGAGCGTGCCCAGCACCTCCTGACCTCACCATGTCGTACGTGCATTTTCATAAGTCTCCACAGAGCAGCAGACTTGGCATTGGTGATCCCACATTGCATCTCAGGGATCACGAGCCGGCCCGCCCTGACACCGCCTCTTCTGGATCCTCCGCTGAAGATGCTGTAATTAACTGTTAGGCCACTCAGAAGATTTCCACGTTTCTGGCGAGTAAGGGAAAGACAGATTACAATTATAGCTGCGCCCTTTGGCTGCTGTGTCAGCAGGACACACTCTGTCTGTGTCACCAAGGAAATTGAAAGACTTAAGCCACAATTTAGGCTCGGATATCCTTGATGAACATATAAAGAAATGAAATACAATATTTTAACGAGACTCTGTCCTTTCGAAAGCAGTGTCCCGGTCAGACTGTGTACAGAAAGAAAAATCCCTTCTGTGTTTATGAAGTTTCTATTGTCATATTTGGCTTAATGTCATTTAATGTGATCAAGTTCAGGGTGTTGGCATGAGAGATTTGACATTAATTTCATGATTTTGTCATATGATATATACAGGATGAGACAAAAGTCATTGTTCTTAAAGCCAATGGCTAAATTTATGACCAGCACAAAACTAGTCCAGAAGTACGTCTGACATTTTTTTTTTGAAAATTAGCATTTTTTTCTGGCTACTATGTATTGGTCTCTTAGCCTGGCTTCTGCGACTTTAAAGCTCATAGGAGCTTAGTCTGGCCAAGCTACCTTGCTACCCGCCTTCTGGGAAGCGGGCTTAACCTGCGTCCATCAGATGCCTCTGTATAATACTGGACGAATCTACATCCAATCCAACCACTCATTCTGATGACGTACAGTTTGCGTAGCGTCGGAACTTAAAGCCACCGTAACCAATTGTAGCTAGCTTCATTAAAGCAGTATGAAAATGTCTTTATTTACTTTAATTACTTATGCTCTGGTTTCAAAGAAAACCTCTCATGAAAATTTCTCAAAACAGTTGCGACAGCAGTCCAACGATTGTTGCTGCTCGGTACACGGATATCTATGGGTACACGCCATGTTTAAAAGCTGGTGTGGTCGCAGAACGGCTGCGTCATCGCGTGGGGAGGCGGGAGCTCGACTCTCATTGGTTCCCACTTTTTTGGGAACAGAAATGCTCTAAAACGGCAGCTTGGTCAGACTAACTTTGCTCCCTTGTAGTCAAAGGAAGTATGGGTGGGCCCAGGCTATAGGTCTCTATTGGCGCTTTTCCACTGCATAGTACGGTACGGTACGGTTCAGTACAGCTCAGTTTTGGGGGGTTTTCCACTGGGAACAGTACCTGTTTTTTTAGTACCACCTCAGTCAAGGTTCCAAGCGAGCCGTACCGTTACCAAAACGTGACGTGTAAACTCTGCTGGTCACTGATTGGCCGGAGAAAATCATCATTACTGCGTCACTGAACTTGCCACACGAGACACAACAGACGCTCTAGATTTAAATCAGCACAGCCAGCGAAGGATCGGACACAACTGTTTTATTTGAAGAAACGCACCTTTTTGTATCGTGGTCTATTTAGGAAGTACAGACGTTCCTCTCGTTGATAGCTGAATGAAAATGAAAAATGAAAAATGCTCCATTGTTGTGTGTTTGTTTGTGGCGCATTAACGATAATGTCACGGCAGTAGAGGCGGCGAAACTATATTGATACGTGAATAATCCCGCCCACTCTAAAGCGGTACTAAACTGCAGTGGAAGCACAAACCGAGCCGAACTGAGCCGTGCCGAGCAGTGGAAAAGTGCCATGTGTTAAGTACTGGTACTTCTGAATTGGGTTGAGGCTATGATTTAGCACATTTGAAGTGAAAGTACTTGATGAACATACAGTATACAATGTGTGAAGCACATTTACTCAATATAGTTATCTCATTTTCGTCCAAGATGGCTTTTACAGACTTTTGGAATGGAGCTCTTCATATGTTTCCTAACTTTTCCAATTTTTTTTGTAACACAATTTCACAGAAAATGCCTTCTATACCAACACTGTCATCTCAAGTCCATAAACATTTCATAAAATGTGCTTGATGAATATGTATAATCTTCATTATTATTATTTATTATTAAAGCAACCCTGGTGACATAAGAAGTGCCTGACACGCTTTATTGAAAACTTTAATAGCTCCACTGTGTAATGACTAGGCTACATATTGGTCTCTTCACACAGATTTATTCACACTGTATCACACATTAGAGTGCCCTATTGCTTAATAAATGCTTAAACAGCATGTGTTGCAAGACGTAGTGAGAAAGATAGATTTGTGTGTGTAAAGACTAATGCTTAAAACAGTGGCATGATTGTTGTCTCCAAACAGACCAGCCTTCTCTATCATTAAGTTTTCTTGGTTCAGCAGTAAACCAAGGGTGGAACTCTTGGACTAATTACACAAGCAGGTGGGTATTTCAGCGCAAGCAACTGCAAGAACAAATGAAAAAACAGACTGGTATTGTCTGAAGTATCTCTTCATGTTCATAGCGGCTTATAGCGACAACTTACTATATAAAATAAGACAAAAATGCATCAACTTCTATTATATATGCATCAAATATAGGTTTATTTAATTATTGGCATGGCAGCTGTAAATGATCATTTTTAGGCTGCAGTTCAGCTTTAGACCTACTATGATGTTACTGTGCTACAGAGCGTCATATGGTAGAAACATCCAGAATATTTTATGAGGTCGTTCAGCATTTCAATTTGGTTTCTTTGCTGTTGACTGATATTCTCGTTTGATATTCATTAAGACCGCTCCATCACGAGAATGATTGTGTTCAATTTTGATTTTATTTTCCTACTTTAAAAGTCGATTTGATAAACTATTTTGAGAGTGCAGTCAGGAAAACAGATTAAGCAAAATAAGAGCTGTGTGTTAAACATATATCTATTGGGTTACCAGGCTAAATCCTCCTTAAATACCACATTTAGCTGGATAGATGGTGATGATGACGGTGATGAAATCGTGTGCCATTGTGATGACAGGTGTGTTATAGAGGGCAGGTGTTCTTGGGTGGTTCTCTCTCTCTCTCTCTCTCTCTCTCTCTCTCTCTCTCTCTCTCTGTCTCTCTGTCATTCTGAGTATAAGTTTGTCTCAGTTTGTTTTATGGGAAGTCTTGCTGTGCCCATTCTGGGACACCAACATGCCAGTGGAAATATCTGTTTATAGAATGTACATATTTGAAAACCAGTTTAGTGGTAGATTAAGTTAAAACATATGTGTGTGTGTTCTTTGATGTCTTAGTCTGCGGGCCATACATTTTTATTATTATAAAAGAGCAATGTGAACCGATGAAACTTTAGTTTGGAGTGCTGACTGCTGCATTATCTTGAATCAAGACAAATGGTAATGACGATCTGGAACAGTGAGTTTTAACTGCCTGCTAATGATAAAACCTCATGTGGCCTATGGCTCTCTGTACATTTATATCGTTTCATTGCCAGTGTAATATTGTTATTTTTGCTGGTCAGTCTAGAAGAACAGCATCATAAATTGTTTTCAACTTTTAACGTTTTCTTTTTTTCCCCACTTACAGAAAAATATGGGATAAAAAAGTGAAGGATTCAACAACGAGGTGAATTCAGTTGACTCTTCTTTACATATCAGAGCCTTTTCTTGTACACTTAGTTTAACTCTTAGTGTGCTACTGCTGTAATGACATATAATGTCTCCCAGATTGAGTCAGATGACCAAGAAGAAGGGATTCTGGGTTGAGAAAGTACATTGTCTGGGAACAGAGCCCAGTCTGGCGGAGTGTCATGCCCAGCTGTCAATCCCTCGTAACCCTGGCCCCTGTAAAGACGGTCGCTATGCTGTGGCCCGTTGTGTCCCAGGACCTCAGTTTGCTCGTATGTCTTCTGGCAGACCCCAGGCACCTCACCCTGCAGAGGTAATCCTAAAAACAATTTGGTTATTCAGTTAATGACTGGCAAAAAATGTAATGTATATATTTATTTTTAATAAAATAAAAAGTTTATCAGTCAACATAATTACATTTTAATGGATTATACCTAATAAAAAGTAAATTACAAAATCAGTCAATCAATCAATTAACCAGCGAACAAATAATGACTAGATTCAGTTTCGACCCTCAATATGCTGTTATTGAAATTAAAACCTTTAAAGAAAACAAAGAAAAAATAACTTTCTTGGCACAAACCATAAGGAATGTAATTAATATGGTTAGGTGTTATGATTTATGAATATAATGTGCACCATTGTTTAAAAGTATGAAATCAGTTCTTTGTTTCCTAAGTAAATTATTATTATTATTCAGCAAGGATACATTCATTTATTTATTCACAGATTGTTACAAAAGACTTCTATTTAAAAGAAATGTAGTTATTTCTGTTCATTAAAGAATCCTGAAAAAATGTATTATGGTTTCCACAATGTTCAGCATTAATAATTAGAAAAGTTTAATTAGTGCCAAACGTGATGCAAATAGAAAAGTTATCATAATTTGTAGTATTTCACACCATAATCAAACATTTTACTGCAAATGTGATGGGTTAAATTTCTTTTCAGCTACATTTAGTGATTTAGTGATAACGAGTGACTAAAAGTTATGCTACCAGAAAGTATTACGTTTGACATATAGGAAACTTCCTGTTTGAGGGTAATATAGTGCTTTAGAGTTAGGCTTAGTAGTTTGCAAAGCTAAAACCACATGTTTAAATTGAGGCAAATATTATATTAGAATCAGTCTGTAAAAAAAAACAAATTTGTTGACCGCTAATCTGCAGATTGGTGGAGGCATGTACCCCACTGGTTCTCCCCAAATTCCTCTTGTGGTTTAAGCCCTAGCACTTAAAATGTAACCTTGTAAATCTTTCTTTTCTCATAGCTGTCAGTGCGTCTGAAGTCAGGACCACGTCTGGGAGAAGGAAGAGTCGAGGTTCTCCGTGAGGGAAAGTGGGGAACCGTGGTTGACCACCGGTGGGACCGGATCTCAGCCAGCGTGGTGTGCAGAGAGCTGGGCTTCGGCACTGCCAAAGAGGCTCTTACCGGAGCATACATGGGTCAAGGTGAGAGTTAGTTTAAGCCTGAATGATCCCAGTTGGATCAGCTCATTTTTTGATGACCTGTTCCTTAATCCGCAATATGGTGTTTATATGAAGAAGGTAATTCATAACTACGAACATGATTATGATCATACCAGGTTTGCTACATGATTCCATAGTAGTCGGAGTCTGAACTTAATTTGTAAGGACTGCTTATCTATGGGATACGCCTGTCTGCAGCTGAATATAAAATCGTTTAGAGATGATGTTATACATTATGTGAAATCAAAACATGCATTCCACATCAGCGGTGATGCTTTAAAGCGAGGAGCTTTCCCTGAACTTTCTGTGGCTCAGATCCACGTTGTGTGTGATTTTACTTTGGCAGAGTGAGACAAAGCTCACCGCTGATCTGTATTCTGAGGGGAATTGGTCTAATCTGACTAGTTGGGATAACTGCTCTGCCGAAGAGAAGCAAAAATGATGGTAGCTATTTATTGAAGACTTCCCAATATCGCTCTGATGAAAAAAACAAGATCATGTGAGTGCTATAACAGATGAATAAATATAATTGAGACAAAAATATACATACGTTTTTAAAAAAACAATTAGCAAATTACAGTTATGTATTTTTTTTTTTTTAGGGAAAAATTCTCAATTCATTCAACATGTGATGGAAAAATATTTTAGAAACTTGCTAATTTTAGCCATTTGGATGAAGTAACAGGAATAGAGATCAAAGCTGATTTCTGCACGCCCATATCATTGAGGTCTTTAGGTATATTTATTGTCGTGTATAATTTTCTTAGTGCAGCCAGGCCACAAAAACATATAGTGAGTGAAGAGAGACACAAATTAGCTTTTCAATGACAGAACAGAGCTGGACTGTTTGAGACAGGCGGTAAAAATAGGAAATCTGTTGAGATGGGCTACACGCACCAGACTGTGGTTACCACATTTAGAAAGGATCCTGAATAATGGTGTTGGTACAGTGTTCGTTGCACTGCCTGATTTACCAGACATTTAATGTAACATAAAGAGAAAATCCATCTAAAACTGAAACATCTGTCATTTACTTGACCCTTATGTCCTTCCAAACATTTCTTTCTTTCCTCTGTGGGACGTGAAAAAAGAAAGTTGGGGTCCAAACAATATGAACACCAATAGACTGTCTTTTTAAAGACAAACGTTTTTTTAAAATGTCTTTATTTTCTGTTCTTATTATTTTTGGGTGAACTGCCTCTTTGATATTCTTGGTGATGTGTTGTCATTTTGGATCTTTTTTGCTCAAAAATGCTTTTATCGAATTTGATCATGGACAATGTAGATTGTTTTTAAGGCCAACACAGCGTGAAGCAACTCATTCTCCTGAGACGCTCTCTAAGTCCGACCTCCCAGTAAGATAAAAGTAAACCTATCTTCCTAGATGACTTAACATCTTAAGATTTGTTGAATGCTGTATCAGCTGGTTTTACTTCACTTCACTATGAGGAATTTGATGTCAGGTTCACACTTTACAGGAGAAATGTAAAAGCATATGGATTTTCTTTTTTTTTTGTGCAGCACACAGTTTTTCCTCTTCCTACTTCGAACTGATGCTGACATTGCACTTGGCTGAAAGAAATATTTCTTATATAGCTATTTAATCTGCTCCTAAAATAGGGATTATAGTCATCCCATGAAAGGAAAACACCATTAATGTGGAATATATATGTTGTTTTATTTTAGGGAGAAAGAAAAATTTTCCGTAAACCACACTCTAGTGAAACTGTTCACTGCAGTTGGTCACAGAACCACTCCCTTTCCATCAGCCACTTCTGTACTACTTTGTCTTTGCTTAAATTGTCCTGTTATTTACTTGTCTTTTTGTACATACACTCTTTTTTTTATCCATATTTACATTTATTACTGCTAAGTCTAACTCTGTTCATAAAGTACTTTCTCCTCAGATGCACTAAATGGCAGCCTAAAGCCACTGAGAAGTACCAGTACTTACATAGAAACCTGTACAAAGTAGCCAGAAAGGAATGCTTTAAAGAAAACCATCAGATTTACTTAAAAGCTTTGGCGTCTGAACTTTTAAAATGTGTAAATTGATTAAATTGTCAGTAAACACAAACATTTTTTAATTCTAAAAAAGTTTCTTAAATAGTTTCTATTTTTAATAAATTATTTCTATTCATAAAATAATCCTGAAATTTAATGTCACAATTTGCACAAAAAATAAAACTCATGTTTTGAACTCATGTTTTCAACATTAATAATAATAAAACGTATTAACATATTTTAATATGTTTTTAACATATTATAATAAATTCTGAAGGACACTGTAACACAGTAACACTGAATGGAAGTAATGACTGCTGAAAATTAATCTTTATATCATAGAAGTAAATCAAATTTGAACATATTTATAAAAATATACAGTACTGTGCAAAAGTCTTAGGCCACTAGTGTTTTCACCAACAACAAATGGTTTTAAATTGTGGGTTATTTCTATCTTTTGCTGTAGCGTGTCCGTCAGAAATAGCAGTTTACATTTCCAAACATTATTTTTGTCATTAATTGTAATAATGCAGTC
>JAUMHI010000054.1:18286773-18297376 GCA_032359435.1 Enteromius unitaeniatus | reverse complement strand
AACTTCTATTAACTAAATCAAATAAATATTTGGTATTACAGCTTTTGGTAAAACAGCTTCTGTTCCGAGGTACACTTAGGTAGGTTTTTAATTATTAAAATTATTTAAAATTATTATTTTTTCTTAAAAAATGTGTGTCCCCAAGTCTCAAGTCCTTCAACTCTGTTATCAAACCATATGTTCCCTTTAAATTGGTGGAAATATCTCTCAGAGTTGTGTAAGTTACAGGAAATGATGTCACTTTCGCTCACAGATAAGATCTGAAGCACTAACAATGATCTGTGCTCTCTGAGAAAATATTTTAATCTAAAAACTTTTCTTATTGTTTTCTTAGCATTTATGTCAGCAAGTGGAGTTTTTGGAAGAAATAAAATAAAAATGTCAATTTTGTTACACTATTGTCAGCATTGGTAGTCTATAGGTAACAGAGCTGACAGACACCAAATGTACCCGGAATTACAGAATGAGACACACACACGTTGTGTTTACATGTTTTATGGGGACATTCCATAGGCGTAATGGTTTTTATACTGTACAGATGTGGTATTGTCCTACACTGACCCTACACCTAAACCTACCCCTTACATGAAACTGTGTGTGCTTTAGATTTTCAAAAAACTTAACTCTGTGTGATTTATAAGCTTGTTTCCTCATGGGGACCTAAGAAATGTCTCCATAAGGTGATAAATACCAGGTGCACACATACACACGTTTTATTTTATTTATGGTGGAATAAACTTATATGAAGAAAGTGTTTTTAGTAACATGTTAGAAATAAGACTTTTTGCAATTCTGTTCAGTGATGATCATGAGGGCAAAACACACTTTCAACTGTTGCTTGACAAGGGTTTAATCCATAAAAAAAAAAAAAAAAAAAACAATTATAAGAAAACAACACACAAGGATGCCATCTGAAGCCAGGAAATTAATCCAGGAAGTTTCTTAACTACAGTTTACACAGTCGCCAGACATCTGAAGTATATGATTTAATGTTATTGCCTCATAATTTCCTGTGCCGTGATTTTATGATTCAGAGTGATGGTGCTGTCACTGAAACCATGAGAGGGCGGGGTTTTCTTAGCCCCTCCCCTGCTCTATGAAGGGGTTGTAAGATCCAGTTGTTTTCTGCCCTGCTGCTGTACTGACCTCTCCCACACAAAAATAAATCTCTGTAGCGTACAGCTTTAAAACCCTCCATCCTTACCAAATGGCTTATATCAATATTTTATTGTTGGGACCTGTCACTTCCCCCACCTGCCTCAGTTCACTCCTGCCGTTTCCTCTTCCTTTCAATTAACTTGCAATGTGCCCACCTGCCCAAACATATTACAATAACTACACTGAGTACAAACATTATTGTAACTCTTAACACCCAAAGGTCATTCAGGCCTGATTAAATTTGGGCCATCATTATTATAGTCCACATACCAATCTGTTCACTCACCATCTGATACACACAAATCATGCCATTAAATCTTAAAAAAATATTTAGTGTCTGAACAATTACCCCCCAAAAAAATAATAGAAAATTATATTTAAATATATTAATTTAATATGTATACAGATTCTGTACATTAGGCATTTGCAAATATATAAAAGGTTTGCCAAATAATGCACTTTAATCAAATGACATTGCTCATCATCATTACTTTAAGGACACTAGGAACTTACTCTTGAAACCTAAATGTTTAAGATGGGGATGATGCTATGTCTTCCAAGGATATGCGTGCCCTCCTGACCAAGATAAAGCACCATAGCCCTGTGTCTCAATTCATCTTAAGCACTGATAAGCTTAACTGTATGCAAACACTGAGTAAAGTGACACATGGCTTCCTACAGCCTGTATTTACTGCATACTAACTAAACAGTGAGCAGAAACCCTCTGCAGAAACCCTGTGTGAGCAGAGAGTGGAAAACAGATTGAACAAGTTACTCTCCAGAAGGCTGCCCTTCAGTTTAGCAGCTAAATCTAGATGGAAATCTAGCAGCTAGATCTCTGACACTTTTCTCATAGAAAGGCTGCAGGAAAAAGTCAGCCAAATACCTTTTGTTTAGAAGCTGTATATTTCTATATCAATTAGAGAAATAAAAAAGCTATGATTTGTATTGTATTACTGAAAAAAAACAAAACAAGGAAGAAGTAATAAATACATTTATATCTGTGTATTGCAGATTGTGGATGCTGTGCCTATGGCACAATGACTTGCACTGATCCCTCCATTTTAACCGTGACTTCAGGAATAATTATATTAATGATATCAACCAGAATTAACAAGCAGCCATCTAATTAATTTAAACCGCGGCGAATCTCCACACTCTAATGTGTTCTTAAACAAACAGGTATCATGCAGAAAAAAGGCAAATTTATGGCTGGTGGAGTGGAATCCATCAAGATCAGGGAAATGTGTAATTAAAGCGAGGTTATGAGAGATGGACTTGAGTTCCCCTCTCTCGCTCCCCTAGCTTCCTCCTGCTGTCTTATTAATCTCCTCTGTCGGTCTGTTGTTCTGATTATGGATGTCATACAGCAATAAAGCTAGTCGAGATCAATAATCCTGAAATTAAAAACGAAAGTGAATTTCCCCAGCAGGCCACACTGCTGCTGTTACGGTGCATGAATATTCACAGAGCAAAGCGAAGCAAAATCCGCATCCAAAGCTGATAATTCCCCGCAGGCAGGTGGACCCCGCAGGCAAAACATGCTTGTAAACATTGTAGCGGAACGCAATTATCAGAGCCATAATAATGTTCTGTCTGCCACTGTTCGTACGTAGTGGGGATGGGTTTTTTACGACATTGCTGATTTTTTTAAAACCTAGATTCTATTCTATTCTATGGACTAAATCAATGATACTTTTTTATGTAAGTGGTTGCAAAAAAATGTATTTTAGCTATATTTAAATAAAAAAATTAGTTAAAAGTTAGTCAACTAAATTTAAACAAATTGATTGCAATCACAAAAAATTCTGTAATTAAGTCTATTCTATTCTGTTTTATTCTGTATTTAATCTTTATTTATGCCTTTTTATGGAGTAAATAGCATTACTGTATGAATGCATAATTTAACATTTTACTAATTGCATACAAACTGTTGCATGATGTGGCTCCAGAAATGATGGAAGAAATGGCCTTATTTCAAATCCTGTTTTGTCAGGGGGATCATTAATTTAATAATCAGTTTTTACATAATTGTTTTTGGCCAATATATCATTCATAACTCATAATAATACTTCCTCCAGTAGAGATCAATCCCTGTTTTCCGCTAGGGCTGCAACTATCGAGTATTTTAGTAATCGAGTATTCTACTGAAAATTCCATCGATTAATCGAGTAATCGCATAAAACATTTTTTGCTTAATTAAGGAGCAATATTAAATATGTTAGAGAAAATAAGACATGTCTCTTAAAATTAACAACTATTTTTTTTTCTTCTTTTTTTAAATTAACATTTTATTTATTGATGATATTTATAACATTTTTTATATTAATATTAGGTAAAATATGATTATCATACAGTAAATTCATGGCAGTGCATTTATAAACCCTTTTCATTCCAATCAAACTAAAATGACCACACCTGTTGTATTGAGCACATTAGACTTAGGGACATGATTACAACAATTTATTCAACTAAAGTATCAAGTATTCATCCAAGCCATGGTATTGAAAAAATATTACGTATGTTTAATCGTAAAGCCATGCACAACTTTTTTGACAGTAAACTCATTCCTTTGATAATTAGCCGTGGTAAGCTGATAAATATTCCGGTATAGCGTAACCATGTACATTATTTAACAACCCCCATCTCGAATAATAATCGCAATGATTTAACGCTACATTGAATTCACCTAGTCTTGGGAGACAGTCCTCCTCCGGTCTCTGAGTAGGACATTTTTGTCATTTTCTCCTGTTTATTTGGTCTCTTTGCGCATTGCGTTGTTATTGCTCCCTTCCATTATGCAGCTCGCACTGGGCCACGCTCGCGCACTCAAATAAAAAGGCCGCCGTCTCCTTCCACTTCGTGAGTGACGCAAGCATAAGTGCATTGTCACAGTAATGCAAAAATCATTACGAAAAAACATGACATAAACTTTAAAATGAATGAATGGAGGCTTCGAGGCAGAGGATTTTGCCTCGAACATTTTTGGTAATCGAGTTACTCGAGGAATCGTTTCAGCCCTACCGCACCTCAAAAACACAGATTCAGACTTTTACACTGATAATGACATATTATGTACAGAGGAGATATAGGAAGCAAAGGTTTTGAAGTTTAAAAAGAGTGGATTTACAAACACGCAGCTTTTCACTTCACAATATGTTAATGGACTGGAATGGTGAGGATTATTTGTGAATCACTGTGCTGTTTTCATCAGTTTTTTTGACTCTCGTTTTGACGGCACCCATTCACTGCAGAGGATCCATTTGTGAGCAAGTGAATATAAATTTCTCCGAATGTGTACAGAAGAAACTGATCTACATCTTGGCTGTCCTGGGTGAGTAAATTTTCAGCAATTTTAAATTTTGGGGTGAACTATTCCTTTAATGTAAGTTGTTTATTTGTTTAATTCATTGTCTGTAGATAAAAAAAATAAAAATAAAATAAAGTTTGCAAATGTTAAAGCTTCATATGTCTTGTTGATGCAATAAAGATTGCACATCTAGATTATAATCACTTTCACTCTAATCCTGGGAAACAACAGTACATTTTCTGCATGCAAAACAGATTTCAAAAAGTAAAATCAGTTGATTTCTTGTTAGTTGGAATAATATGCATACTAGAGACAATATGTAACATATTAATTGTATGTTCTCCCACAAGAGTAGTCTGCAATGCAAACTTGTGCTGATCTAAAAAGGTCAGCAAAGGTCTTTGTAGACAGTCTTGCTTTTTTACGCATCTTCTGTGAAAGACAGAGATTACAAAGATTCATCAATGTCATGTATTCCCTCCTCCAGACTTCACATCCTATGGTATCCGTACGGATATCTAGCCTGCTACTGCATCGTACTCCCCTTTCTCCGGAGATGGACATCATTCCCCCGTTTTCTCTCCCAAGACCTCTACAAATCGATGGAAAATTAATTTGCAGGCATCAGTAGAGAGATGACACGCTAGAAAGTTCTTTACCTCACGCTGACAGCCCGCTTTGTCTAAACACAACAAGTTATGTTTGGGTTAGCTAAAGGCGGGTCCATCGGTACGAGTGGCCGTCAGTAATTGCACTGATTTATCTGTTCTGACCCTCCCACTTGCTCTGCTCCTGCACGTGAGCGAGTCTTCCAACGTGCGCTAGATAAAAAGAAAAGCATGTTATGTAGTCTAATTTTTCACTCTTCTAATGCATTACATAGGCCACTTAAACCGCTAAATTTGGTTGTCAGTTCACCATTTACTCGTTCTGTACACACTATTCAGTAAATTTACAGGACTGACAACCACGTTATACAATTGAATTAACTTCTAAAAAAAATGTTGTGAGGCAACCACTTCACAAAAATTCCACTCATGGAACCAACCTGGAAATGCACCAAATCTTACAAATGCATGAATAACTAGTTGTTTATGACATACCTAAACACCTATCAGAATTGCACTACTTGACTCGTTTTTCTATATAAAACACAGCAAATAAGCCCTTAATAACACTAAATTCAAACGTGTATCTCAGTAAAAGGATAAACAATAAGCCCAAAGATACTTAGTAGACATGAGTGTAAATATACAGTAGGTGGGCATGGCAACACTTAAAGAGCAAATTCTGCTAAGCATCCTAACAAAAATAATGCTTGTGTTGATGATGGTTTATTTAAAATCACCGAATGTAATCTTTGATTTCACTTGGGTCAAAAATATCAGATATCAAAAATGCGAGATGACAAAATGTTCACTGTAAAAAAAAAAAAAAAAAAAGAAAATCCACAGGAGCTGTGCTTGCCAGAATTCAAAATGTAAAAAAAAAATACAGTAGCAACATTTTAGGTTTTGCAGTTTTTTAAACTTATCTTAAAGGGTTAGTTCACCCAAAAATGTAAATAATTTTTTGCACAATGAAAACAAAAATAACATCATTTACCTGACTTACGTCTTTCGCCGTTTCAGAGAGTATCAAAACGCACCATGTACGCACGCTTTAACAATTTGACGTAATCAGCCTTGTTTACATCCTGGGGAAAGCATGTACATGTGTGTTTTCTCTGTGCAAAGAAAAGTATTCTGCTAGTATTGCAAAAGTGAGGTCAATCCATTGATGTCACATGGACTGTTTTACCTGTGTTTTTGCTACGTTTCTAGAACTGGGTCATTGCCAGTTGTGTTGCTGTCTATGGAGGGTTGTATGGATTTGGGTCTCATGGGTTTTTGGGTGAACTAATCCTTTAAATTTACAATTAAATGCTGTACTTTCATTTACAGATATAATGTTAATATACCAGCCTTTTAAAATACTGAAATCTGTTTTGTACCTTTGATATATATATATATATATATATATATATATATATATTGATAACCACCAAATTGAGGTGGAGATGAGAGAGTCGCAAGCAGCTTTTAAATATTAACAATTACAGAAGATGCACAGTATCATTCACACTAACACTGAACACCATGATGGTGAGACTCATTAAATTAAATATGCAATAAACATTAATCTAACAAGCTTATGGTTCAATTTCAAATTTGAGTCAGTCACCCGTCTCATAAATTTGTTATGCTCAAATAGCATTAAAAATCCTTATTTTGGGGGACTATTCCAACTTACTATAATTGTGCATTACACTTTCCTTATCTTGATGTATGTAAACGATCAAATTGATAATTTAGTGGATTCTATCCCATATTTAAATGTGCTTGCCACTCTTGGAAGTTTTCAGCGTGTACGTAGCCTTCAGGTACATACTACACAGTGGGGGAACAATTATTTTCATATTTAAATGTGACTTTCTTTTGTATGCGCAATACAAGAAGTAGGCTATTGACTCGTTAGTGTTGCCAGTTCATGCTAGAAAAAGTAGTAAGTAAATAAGAACAAGCCTATAAATAAATTAAATCCAAATGCCTAATTTTGGAAATAAGCAACAAAACAAGAAATCATGATGTGCACCTGCCTTATCTACATAAAATGGATTGCTTGAGCCAAGCTCATAGACATAATAAGTGGACATGGCAATACTTCAAAAGCATGCTCTGTGAAGCAGCCTTCCAAATATAAACAAAACACAATAGATCTGTCAACAGTGGTTTAGTTAAAATGAGTCTGATGAGTCTTATTGTTACTGTAATTTTACTTTGGTTCATAAATAGTTGATAACAAAAACATGAGATGCCAGAACATTGCTATGATTACTACGGGGTGTCAATAATTGCAGTTTTGAGAGTAAGTTCTGCTCCGTACACATACAACAAGATAATTTAGGGGACTGATTCACTCTCAATTGTGCTAAAGCAAACATTCATATGTAATTTGTGTGCCATCAACATACAAAAATAACAAACCCTTTATTGGTCAGCAAACAGATATTGTATAATAACATTGTTTTGTATTATTGTAGATTAAAAAAATATATATATATACTGTATCTGGCTGGTCAGTATGGTCAGACCACAGAGTCAACCTTTTGGGCTAATTAATCTACAAATTATTTTCTTATAGTATCTGTTTTAAGCTGGAATATTAATAGGAGAAATGACACACCACCTTCAGGGCATTTGACACAGGGTTTATCTGTGATTCTGATGTGCTGAGACATCTGGAACATTTCTATTCGTCACCAGCTTGTCTGTGCCATGACTGTATGAATCACTCTTTGATTTCTCTTATTGATTTGACAGATCCTCAGGCCATGAAGCTCTGGCATGGAGAGCAGAGGCAGAATGATGGCCTTGTGTGTTTTATTTGCTCAACAAGCAGGATTTCAGGCAATAAAGTGAATGCAACAAACACAGAGAAAAATAATTAGGAAAGTTTGGAAGCTTGTAGGCCAATGGCAGAAAACTTTCTCCATCCATTTATCAAGCACATGATGGCATAGCACTACCATGATAGATACAGTGTTCAATGGAGCAGATATCCCCCCTGAAATACAGTTTTTTCATAGGCACTTTTTTCAGATTTAGAGATAGCTAACGGAAGGCTGATATTTTACAGCTTCAGGAGAGCAGGACCAACATGCACCTGTTCTTGTTTTTAGGGAACTTTAAAGTGAAAGAACACATAAGTTCAAATCAGGGTTTGTGTCGTGGAGTAAAACCAAAAAGTGAAACTAAAAAATATTTTAATGACAATTTTGAGCGTGACATGGTTGTTGGTACCAGAAGGACCAGTCTTAGTACTTCTAAGTACTTCTCAATCTGCTCAGTTATTGGGATTTTCACACAACCATTTCTAGGGTTTACAAAGAATGGTGTGAAAAGGGAAAAACATCCAGTATGCGGGCAGTCCTGTGGGCGAAAATGCCTTGTTGATGCTAGAGGTCAGAGGAGAATGGGCCGACTGATTCAAGCTGATAGAAGAGCAGCTTTGACTGAAATAACCACTTGTTTCAACTGAGGTATGCAGCAAAGACTTTGTGAAGCCACAACACGCATAACCTTGAGGCGGTTGGGCTACAACAGCAGAAGTACCCACAGGGTACCACTCATCTCCGCTACAAATAGGAAAAAAGCGTACAATTTGCACGAGCTCACCAAAATTGAACAGCTGAAGACTTGAAAAATGTTGCCTGGTCTGATGAGTCTCGATTTCTGTTGAGACATTCAAATAGTAGAGTCAGAATTTGGCATAAACAGAATGAGATCATGGATCATGCCTTGTTACTACTGTGCAGGCTGGTGGTGGTGGTGTAATGGTATGGGGGATGTTTTCTTGGCACACTTTAGGCCCCTTAGTGCCAATTTGGCATTGTTTAAATGCCACGGGCTACCTGAGGAGATCCCAGGACCATCCGCCACCTCATCAGGAGCATGCCAGGCATTGCAGAGGAGGACATACAGGCACGTGGAAGCCACACACACACTACTGAGCCTCATTTTGACATGTTTTAAGGACATTACATCAAAGTTGGATCAGCCTGTAGTGTGGTTTTCCCCTTCAATTTTGAGTGTGACTCCAAATCCAGACCTCCATGTGTTAATGAATTTGATGTCCACTTTTACTATCTCAATATTCGTTGTCCACGCAGTTTTAAGGCAATCATTAGTTCAAGCTTTGAGTGATTGAAGTCTTCTAAAAAGACGTTCACTTTATATTAGGGGTGGGCATAGATAATTTTTTAAAATCTAGATTAATTTTGAAATTAGGGAATGTTTTGTTTCACAGACATACTTTACTGATTTTAATCCCATATGAATCTGCCATGTCTGTGTTTTTCTCTCTGTGATAATTCTAGAGTCCGAATGCGATGTCTGTGATATTCTTTTTCACAACGCGTTTCCTTGTGTGTTTTGGCCAACGCGATATGCCGTAGATGCTCTTACGTTTAATACATTTTGATATATAAAACAAATAAATAAATACAAATAAAGAGCCAGATCACGTAAACTGTTAAGAGCAAGAGCAGCGCGCTCCGATTGTGCTTTCATTTTGGCAGCGTTTGTCACGCGCAGCTGAACGGCGGCTTTTCTTCTCTGAACACTGTGTGCCATGTGCTTTGATTTATGTCATTGCCAGCGTACTTTGTTATGCGACTGTCTATATTATTCTATATAGCCTACTTCCGCTCTGCTCCTGCTACGCACTGCCGTGTTGTGTAATAGCTTTCATCTGTTAACATGGACGCCGGAAATAATACGCGCTGCTTACTTGTGCAGTGTGAAACCACCAAAAGTCATAGCTTGCATAGTATAGACCCAGCTCCCAACCCAACTTTGTGAATAGATTAACGGCGAAGTTTTGAGTCTCGAGTTAACGCAGCACGTTAATGTCGATAACGGCCACTAACATTAGCCACTAGATTTGCATAACGGCATGTATTTATATACATTTTGATAAATTACCATTACAAAAATCTATCTTAAACATTTGCTCATTTTGTGTATTTGTATTCAAAAAATATAATTTTGTGTATAGCGTATTTAATTTACGTTGTGTAAAGTAGCAGATCTTTTACAAAACAAGTCTTTTGTTCTGCACTTTTACTTGTATGAGGGGTATTTTTCCTCAAACTTGAATGACTTTTTTTTCATTATTTAACGGGTTTTTTCTTAACATTTTATTTCGACTTTTTTCTCTTAATTTAACGACTTTAATCTCGAAATTATATTTAAAAAAATTATTATTGCTTGGCCCTAATCCTCTTCCGTAGGGGAGAGTGGGGACAGTTGCAACATTGCTGATTTCTCCAATTAGGAATGAGCTAAAGCCATGAAACTCCCACTACACATGCTCAGAAGGCCTCTCCTTCTTTCTGGAAGTTAACAGCCATCATTCCTTCGGCGAGAACTGAATTTTTTTTTTTTATTACCACAATTTTTTTCATACTGTCTAAACTGTTCAAGTATTGATCTTTATAGTTATATAGTTTGAATATGCAGTTCCCCTTCAGTCGAGTTCACTTCGACGTTACATATGGGATCTCGCATGAGAGACCAATCGCCTCCGAGTCTT
>JAUMHI010000054.1:18267872-18286673 GCA_032359435.1 Enteromius unitaeniatus | reverse complement strand
AGCAAAAGCAAAGAGAAAGCCAACAAAGGTAAAGAGAAAACTGACAAAGAACACACTGGAAACAAACCAACAAACCAAGGTAGGCCTAAATAAAAACCAAGAAGAAAACGCATACAGAGGACAGTGACTCTGAGAAAGAAGATTTTTGCATTGTCTGTTTGGAGAACTACTTTAGACTAAGAGAGGTGAGGCTACAATGTTGTAGTGCAGGGCCATTGATCCTGTTTCATTTACATTTGCCACAATTGTGAGTCAGATGGGGAATTGTGAATACAATGTTATGATTCTTTACTTAAAATAAACAGTTTGTGTGCTTTTGGTGCTTCATTCATTACTGCTTGTAACTACAGTAAACTTTAATGTTTTGCCTTTTAAATATTGTTATTTAGTCAATGAACTCTGTTTCTGGTCTCAAATAAACTAAAAAAAAGATTTGAAAAATTATGCAATTATGCAGGTGGGTGACATTTATGGGTGTAATATATATATATATATATATATATATATATAGTCTTTCTAAAACGATCGCTGAGAAACTGAAGGAAATGTAAAAAGTGTTGCAACTGCCCCCACTCTCCCCTACATTTCAAAACATCTCTAGCATGTAAAGAAAGATTGAAAGAGTTTCTGGTGCATTTCAATTACAGCCAATAAAATGTCCATCAGGCAGGCATTGATCTATTTGGTTGATAACTTTTTACAAAGTTTAATATTTGATTAAAGAGAAACAATTTCTACTTTAAAAGCACCAGACACGGCGACTGCGCACAGTCTGAGCTCGCACAGGCAATTTCGGAGTGAGAGGACAGTTCATTTGTGTGTGGTAGCCCTACCATTTTTTTTCACGCGAATGATTAAATGTATGCGGAATACCTGCAATCCCGTGTGGACATTCAGACTGTGACAGGAGGCACGTTTATATTCATGCACCATAACATAGTGCTCGTTGGCTTAAAGCAGCAATATGTAACTTTTCTTTGTTCAAAATGTGCGAAGTGTATATGACGAATTCTGCTTTCAAGCCACCGATCTGTCTTATCCCGAATCTCTACGGTATATACAGTATGTATTTGTACATATATACATACATACATATATATATATAAATTATAAAAATTATAAATTATAAAGAAATTATATATATATATATATATAATTTCTTTTGCATTGAAAACAATGATTTCTTATATAACATTTTACTGACATTTGATTGAATACTAAGTGCAATCAAATCTAAGTGCAGTTGTGGCATTGTTGAGATTCTGAAACTCTAACAAATCGAGTCTCTTGTTTTTTGCCATACATGTATAAACTCACAGACTTTCATTATATATCTCTTAAACGTAATGACTTATAAAAAGTAGTAAAAGTCATATATGTGAATATTTTCATGGCACTTTTCCATAAAACTGGGTGAAAAGTGGCCAGCATAGACTCTAAAAATGATCATTACACAATGTTACAAGGAAGACAGAAATCCATATGGGTTTGCAGTGGCATAAGGTTGTGTAAATGATGACAGGATTTTCATTTTATGGTGAATTATCCCTTTCAGTATTTGGCTCACCTTGCTTGCCCTTTAGTCTGCTAAATGTAAACGCACTCATTAGATTCTTATTTTATAGGATTTCAGCAAGTAAAGCACTCTAAACTGGACCCTCCTCTGATATGAGAAATGCCCTTTAATTACTAAAGGGGAAAAAACTCCCAAAATGGGATTAGACTTATTGTTAATACTCATTCCTGTCTATTGCAGTAATATTTAATCTGCTTGTATGCCCATTTTTTCACTCTTTCTGTCTAAACACCATCATTCACTGTTTTAATTTAAAGTATGAATATGTGATTTATTTTCCGATGGCATGGAGCATAAATCTACTTTGCTGTGTGATAACAGAGGTGATGTCCCCTATATTGATCGGGAGCTTAATAGTGTTTGTTCTTTATAGCTGATCTCAGGAAATAAGGGGAATATACAGTTTTGAATGAGCTCTCTCATGGTATTTAGCAGAGGGATGGAGCTACACTGAAACAACACACACTTCCCCCTGTGCATTATGTTAATAGTGCTGCAAAATAATATTCTCAGAGAAGTGAACTTTAGTATTAATAAAAGAAGAGAAATCTTACTTACAACTTTTTATTTACATATCTTTTAAGTATATAGATTGATTCATAAATCAACATAAATAACTAAAATCACCCTATGATATCAGCAGCAGCTCATCCAAACAAAACAAATACATGAATTGCTTTTAGCAGATAGTTTAGTTGCAGCTTACAATGCACTAATTAACTCAAAGTGCTTTGTCACATTTTCTGGTTTCAGCCCAGCAGGACTCATTTGGCCAGTGATTCTTAATAGGATCTGTATAGATTAGGCCTGTAATGTCATGCGTTATGGGAGCCAGTGATGATGGTGCGTTTGGGGAGAGCAGGAGACACACGATGGCATCCATCAGCTGTTTGGTACACTGAAAGCCCACGAGATTCTGCCAAGGACATTGTATTGTGCTGTCAGAGGAAGGTGATGCATGGATTTGCTAAAGGCTAAACCAAATTCTAGATCCAAGAAGGTGCTTTTCTCTTCTCAAATCTCAAATGTATGGAAATCTACAGAGAACAAATCATAATGGAGCAGAAACGCAGCATTGGAAAATGAGAACAGTAGTAAAGAACACTTTACACCACAAAGCAAACCGGCTTGTTTCGCAAAAGCAAGGTCAAATGGGGCACGTGAGGCATTGGTGATGGCACGCTAACTTTGAATTTCATTGGCGATGGGATCACATCAGGTGTCTTCTGAAAAGTAATTGGCTTTGTTCAAGGATGGCTGAGCCGTTGTGGATTATTTCTTGTGGGGGTTTAGAAGTTCTTCTAGGAGATAGAATGGGTCTCCACATGTATGCAGCGCCCGTAGTGTCAAATGATGCTGTGCTGGTCAAACTTTATATGCTGAAGTGCAACAAATGAAGAATAAAATGCAAAGGAAGGCAGGACATATGGAGCCTTAATTGAAGTTTAATGATTTGAAAAGTCTTGCTTTGTTCAGAGAACAAGATGCTAAACCTGAGAATAATTTAGTGTTAGCTGTCCTTTCTGTGCTTGGTTAAGCTGTTATCATTAATTACCATCCGCATGTAAAGTCATAATTTAGTTTTAACCATGTTATTAATCTTTCTGTATCTTCTGAACTGTGCAGATGCTCTTGGATCTAATAAGGTTTTAACTACAAAATGGGGAAAATGAAAAGAAAAACTAAATTAACTAACTAAAAGTAAGTTACTAAACAATTTTACTTTAATTTATAATTTTACCTACCGCTCACTGAATTTTAATTCAAATTTTATCTAAACTATTTCTGTTGAGATTACAGAAATAATTTTGTTAGCACTAATGCAAACTGTAGTGGAATTAATTCCCATCATGCATTGTGTTGAACTGGATGAAGAAAGTAAATAGGTGATGTGAAATTTTATGCCATCATAGGTATTTTGAGTTACATTAAAAATTGTTGCAAACCATGTCTATTACTTTAGAATTTTGTGGGTAAGTGAAACTATGGTAAAGGTAAAGCCAGGTATGTGTTTGATTGATAAATTGTTTCTTCTTTAACCCCTTTATTGTAGACCCCTCCATGATTTCTAAGTAAGAGAACTTGCAAAATCACAGGGTGATCAAATACTTATTGACCTCACTGTATATAAATATTATTTCTTGCAAGTCTTGCATTTATCTAGCAATAATTGTGGGTCTTGTTAATAACAAACTTCAACCTCTTTTTCCTAACATTGGGATCTAGCAGAAGGATATTCAGAGCAGAGCTATACTTTATTGTGATTGGTCATTGGTCATGGTTATTTCAGAATATCACCACTTCAGTGTGAAGCAAGTCCCCTTTGCTTTGCACTGAATTATTAGAGGAGACAGATATACATGGGCGGCCATATCTTAATATTTCAGGTTTCTAACATCAGAAATTGTTTTTTTTTAGAGTGAGAGTTTTGCTGTCGATAATGAACTTTTTTGGACTAAGGAGGACGTTTTAAGATCTAGGGTGCAGTATGTTTTTATAGTAAGTTCCTTTTATCTCAAAAGATCAAGGAACATTTGATTCCTTTTGATGTGACCTCATCTAAATATGTATTTCCTGCTTGTTTGTGAGATTGTACATTTAAATGTGAGCCTGAGGTTTCTTGCTGTATGTGGTGTTGCTAATGAACATTTGTTAAACCAGTGGGGAAAAAAATGATTGGGAAGATACACTTCTTCAAATGTCCAAGACAGTAGATGAGCCATCACTAGACTATAAATGGCATAGATCCATAAAATTTTCTCATAAAATGGTTAAATGGTCAGAGTGGCAATTATTACTTTAATTAAAAAAAAACAAAAAAACTCTTTTTAAAAAATATGGTCGAATGCACATAATGCAAGATAGATATGTAAGTAACAGATTGAAAATATTTTGAATATTAAAGTTATGTAAATTTTTGAAAATACTGTGCCGTGCTTATGAATTATTAAGTAGAAAGCCTCAGGTAAGCGTCATTCAGCACGCATAGCTCCGCCCTCCAGCGAGACATTGGTTGCCTGTTTTAAATATTCACCGCAGACGCATGTAATTGGATGGATTCTCACACATCTGATTTCATAAAGCAAATTCCTGGGAAGTTGTGTAAAATCACTAAGAGACATACTCAAGGTCCACAGGGAATCTCTTAATCTATGAGGAGGGAAGTCATTTATGAGAGGCGCTGGACTTTCATTCATGTAAGTACCGGTGCTTTTATGTTTGTCGCAGCATTTTTGAAGTTAAAGCGGCTCCTTTGATCTGATCTTTCACTGCGCATCCAATTAAATGTTTTCAGCCGATCAGATGAGACGCGACTACTGTATTGATAAATAGTCGGGGGATCATCAGAGAATGGTCGGCTTCAGGTCCATTTGCTCATATCTTTCTCTCTTTATTTGCTTGTTCTGCTACATCGGATTTTAAGACTTTTAAACAAATACGAAACATCAGAAGAATGTTTTTCGTTTGTTTCCAGTGTAGTTTCAAGCATGAATTGCTTGGATGATGATAATAATAACAATAACAATGGCAATAATAATATCATAATTATCATCACAATTAATAATAATAATAATAATAATAAAAACAACAACAATTAGTATTAGTAGTAGTTATTTGAGTCCTATTGTTACTATTATTAATTTATTTTCAAGTGTATTTAATTATTTTTTGTTAACCATATTTTGAAACTTTATTAAATTCAGGAAACATCCACCACTTTCATTTAGACCCAGTTTTTTTCTGACTTGAGAAGCTGAATATTTTCACTAAGTTTACTTTAAAGCAGTGTCTTGTTGTAAGATGAGAGATGCTTGAGGGACTGACTGTGCTGGTGTTTGTCGCAGTCCGATCAGAGACCAGAAATGCATGAGTACACACTCAAGATGAGCGGAAATATTACTTACGAGGTGAAGGTCACAGTCAAAGAGAGTTCACGGTTTAGTGTATATTGTGATATATACTAGTGATATCGTGTATATACCGTATATGACATTGCAAACTTTGATTTAATAGTTGCATGAACCATACAGGGAGAAATGAACACATGCGACCATAATGCATATCGTCTAACTTCTCTGCAGTAAGTCTGTTGTGTGATGATAGCTGCAGTGAGATGAAGCTGATCGCATCATTTCTAGTCAAACTGCCTCCTCGAGATGCAGAGCTGCTGCAAGGACAGATTCACCTCTTCTTGTAGTTCCTCTGCCTGACTGTGTCTGGATTTATGACCCCGTAGCTGTGAAGACTTTTTAGCTTGGAACACGTCCAGCTCTCACCTCACCCGAAAAGCTTTAACATCATCATATTACGATGACAGATGACGGTACATACGGTACTTTCCGAGCACTGGTGTTCCACTGCCCTTATCAAGCCCTTTGGAATGTTAAAGCTATAAACACTAAATAAATTACAATAAAATGACATGTTTACTCTGCTTTTACTGTTTTTGCCCTGGCTGTTTTGCACTGAGTTATTAATATGAAAGAGGTAATGCTAGTAATATAGGACAGGATAGAACAAAGTGACAACCTCTGCTTGGGCCTTTAATCAGTCTGGCTATGTACATTCTGTCATCAACACTCAAATTATCAGTGTGCTCAAACCTTTGGTCCAGTAATAGGACTAATACAATGCTTATTTGAGTGCTTTGATTACACTTTCATCTCAAACAGCGAAGCATATATTAAGACAACCTTAATCTAAATTAATTACATGGCTTTGATGTTAGAGTTCAGTGGGTTGATTAGTGGAGCAGAGACATGCATATTCCTGAAATTGTGGCTGCAAACGCATGCACTCATCTCGCTCTACTTTGGGTTTCTCACCAGCATGTCATCTCTCTTACTGTTGCAACACATATGGCTTTGTTGGAATCCAGATTTTGGTTTTTCCCTATAAACTGAGAGAAAAAATCTATATAGAAAACTATAACTGTATCCATGTAAGTGTCTACAAGGCGTAGCAATGGTCTGTTTATTATAAGCACTGCAATTCTGTTGCCTGCCACTTTAAATACTCAAGCTTTTTAAATGTAGACACTGACTGACTGTCAATGTTTTATCGTTCAATGATATCATTTCTTTGTGACATTATTGTTATAGCTTTGGTTGGACTCTGCTGTTCTTTTACACTCTTAACTATAAAATTATATTAGCATCATTATAGTTATTTTCCACGGTATGAATGGGCCTTTGTAAAAAATTGGTCCCCAATGTATTGTATTAATACAAAGGAATTATCCATATTGGATAATTATCATTTTTCAGTTGTGCATTGCATTAGTTATTGTTTTAGGGTTAAATTAAATGTCTGAAAATGAAAATTACCAATACCTTTTCTGTTTTTATTATTGTCCTTATTTACTCACTTCATGTCATTTAAAACCTACGTGAGACACCAAAGAAAATCTTTAGCAGAATGTCTGAGCTGTTCTCTTCCATACTTTGAAAATAATTGGGGACCCAGACTATCAAAATCCTAAAATGACTAAAAGGCCCATTAAAAGTAGCCCATACAAAAATTCATCTGACATTGTATATTTTGTGTAAGGAACAGACTTAAAATTAAACTGCTAATTAATTAAAAAATCTTGCTCCTTTACCACTTTCATTGTTTGCATATTCCCATTAACTTATGGAAACGTTATTTCTGAATCTTCTCTAAAAAAGAAGGGAAAAAAGACAACATTAAGGGAAATGTTTTATTTTATTATTGTGCAAACATTATGGGAATGCTGTTTTGCGTGTTCTCTAAACCATCTTAGACGATGTCCATCTAAAATCTTACAGAAAAAAATTCCATAGATGATGTAGAATGTTTTTATTCTAACTTCTTGAAAACGTTCTTAAAATATATATATTAACATATATTTAAAAGAACATTCTAATAACAACTGGAAGAATGTTTGCTCTTAAGTGTGAGAGAACCTATCCAGAAAATTCTGAAAAGGACATTCTGCTTTCTTTTTTTTGTGTCCCTTAAAAAAGATATGAGGGTTTGTAAACTAAGATTTTTACTTTTGGGTGGACTTATGCTTTTACAATTAAGACTAAGGCCTTGTTGTCTGTTGCTGTGTCTGCATTTACTTTCACATGTGGACAGATAGATGCATGAGTGGCTGAATGGATAGATAATAAAGGTGCATGTAAATTCTCTTAACAAATTTTATTCAATGATAGATAGATAGAAAGGCAGACAGACAGACACTTAAATGGATATACTGATGGAGAGATAGATATATAGATAAAAAGTTCACGTCTTCATACTCTTCGGCACATATGGATTTTGCCGTCTTAAATGTCTGTCTCATGTGCAGTGAAATGGATTCTACTCTCAGATCTTAATTTGGTCCATTCTGACCTGTCACATGTCTGCAGTCTCTGTATTTATGTCTCTGTGCTGTGAGTGTAATGCTGGGAAGGTAATTGCCTCTTAACACTGTAGAAAGCAATTCAGTCTCCTAAAACTCAATGAAAGTGGAATATCTCGATTGTGTGGCTCAGTTCAGGATGTTTTACAGTTCCTCTCATTTCAGTGAGTCATAACCTCCTTGAAAGCATTTTTCACAGATCAGGAGGTGAGCATAACTATGATCTTGTCGTAGTTTTCTTAAAAAACTTGATGAATTTCACAGGTGACAATGTCAGCGTGGATATTACTGCTCACTGTGGGTGTTTCTGTCCTGGGACTGTCCTGGGGTCAGCGGACTGAACCCATGTTTGCCTCAGTAACACAGAGTGTTTTCCCGCCGGACTATGAGAATAACCCCACGCAGCTCAACTACGGCATAGCTGTGACCGATGTGGATGGAGACGGAGATCTTGAGATGTTTGTGACAGGGTGAGTGTCATCTGTTTTCAGCAAAAAAAATTTAGCAAAGCATTTATGACTTTATGTTTCTCTGGGGAAAATACTTTTATCAGTGTCTAGAGGTTATATGGTGCTTTTGTGCTGTTTGATTGAGCTTACATTTTTGCGATATTGACACCAAGCAGATACACTGGCCAAAAACATTACCTCAGTTTGTGGCTTGAATGTGATATTTTCAAAGAGAAACAAATGCCAAAGAAATTAATTGGGATTATTTGTAAACCATTTGTGAAATGATTTGGATCTCTGTGAATTTGAGTTGATGAAAATAGATGTAATTGGAAAGTTCAATGTTTTGTTTGAGTTGAGCTCAAGAATGAAATTAAGTGCAACTGACAGAATTGTATCTCTAGGGAAACTAGAATCTGTTTTTCCTTCTATTAAATGACAGCCGAGGTGGAATTGTGGGATTGCAGGTCAGTGAAATACACCAACAAAGATGTGCCTTGTTGGAAACTGGAGACAAATAAATGGAATATGGTTATACTTTAATCTTTCAAGGCATGTTTTTATTTGAGTTAGGTTTTCAGGGAATATATCTTTATTAAATGTATTTCTTCTACCCCGCTGGCTTTGTTTTATTTTTTGTTTTAAGCATTTTTAAAAAATAAATCTAACAACAATCATGCTTAAAAAGAAGATGGGATAATTTGGGAAATTAATATGTGTTATAATATTGTAAATATTTTATAAATATTATATTATAAATATTTAATTTGAATTTTTAAATATTTCTATAATAAAATAGATCTATAAAAATAAATATTTTAATATATAATTTATATTAAAGGTTGTATTGCAGAACAAGGCATATCAATTAAGGATTTTAAGCTTTATTTGTTTGAAATAAATAACATCTACTCTACCTTTTTTCTCTCTAGCTACAATGGCCCAAATCTGGTGCTGAAATACGACAAGTTAAAGAAGAAGCTTGTTAACATCGCAGTTAACAACCGCAGTTCTCCATATTATGCACTCAGAGATCGACAGGGCAATGCCATCGCAGTGACAGCATGTGACATAGATGGTGATGGCAAAGAGGAAATTTATATCCTCAACACTAATAACGCCTTCTCAGGTATGAAACGGTTTCCTAAACGAGGCTCTGAAGGAAATGCTACAGTAAATGGATGTTAGTTTCATGTAAATTGTTTCTGTCGTTTCATGCAGGGAGAGCAACGTACACTGACAAGCTCTTTAAGTTTCGTAATGGGCGGTTTGAGGATCTCCTAAACGATGACATAAATGAACATAGAGACGTTGCCAATCGTGTGGCTGGCCGGTCAGTCGCATGTGTGGACAGAAAGGTAACACTTCTACTAAGTTTGCTTCAAATCAAAGCTTTGGGAATGCTCAGTGACGAACTATTTTTCTTAATAAAACCAACTTTGCTGAAAAAAACAATAGAACCCTGCCCAAAACACAATAGAAAATGTATTGGATTTAGTGGTTATAATGGGAATTGTATTGTTTTGTGAAATTGTGAAATTATAATGATGTCTGGAATGTGATGGATTCTATTGGTAGGATGTTAAATCCGATTGGAAAAGTGGCCAAAACACACTTTAAGAAGGAATTTTGTAATGGTTTTACTGGAAAAAGTGAATGGTAATAATGGTATTTTAATGGAAACTATTAGAATTTCTTTGATGGTTTCTATTTGGCTTCTATTGTTTTTTTGTTTTTTTTTAGCAGAGAACCAGATGGAAAAAGGAATTATTTGCAGGTTAATCTTTTCAAATTTAGGATAAAATGAAATGGGTTGTGCTTTCTTCTCCATTTTAAAAGCTGAATTATTTTTCTCCCTTTTTATTTTTGTATTTTTCTGTTTTCCTTTGCATTTGCTTTTAGTATTGTCCCTGTCCTCCATTTTTAGGGTGGGACCCACAGCTGTTCTCAGAACTGGTTTTTAAAGTTACCAATAAGCATTTTTCCATGTTAATAAAAAATTATTTCTACATTATCTGGTCTTTAATAGTCTTCCTAAAACATCAGCACAAGAAATGTTTATACATCGTTCAATTTCTTTTAAAAACATTTTATTTGAACAGTACATTTGTGTAACATTACTCATTTAAAAGAAACGTTTCCATGTTTGCAAAATGCTGAAACGATTTCCTGACCATTCAAATAACAACAACAAAAAAACTTTTTTAAAACATTAAAAAAACTGGACAAAATAGTGTTTTTGTAACTTACTGGAAACGTCAGCATAACATTTTTAAAACATGCAGTATTTGGGTTATTCTCATCTCAAAAATGTTACTAGACTAGAAATTGCTCTTCTTGGGTGCAGTCTGTATAAAATGATGCTTATACAGTAATCACAAATGACTGAAAATCATGGAAATTTCTTGCTCAAAACATTTGGGAAGACTGTTAAAGGAAAATGTGAATAGTAAGTTGCAGCCTGAGGTATGTATTGATCATCAACAGAATTGCAGAACATCAGCATGTGGAATCTGAGGGAAAGTGACTTCTTAAGGGTGTTGAGTGACTGTTTACATCTTGTTACTGTCTGATTGTTTCACCCTGAAGTCCTCTGCGGCCATCATTTGCTGTCCGCCATTACCGTCGAGTCCTGCCCCCCTCTGCCAACCAATATGATTGTTCACTTCCATCGTTCTGCCTTATTTGTCTCTGACACTGAATCATGTGCTGTGATAATTAGAAAACGCAAGGCCTCATTTGTTTCTTTTGGTAAGGAGACGTAATAGGTGGGAAGTGCCACCTTCATTTGTCTCGCTGCATGTAGGTTATCAGAGCTCCCACCGTCTGACTGCGCTTCACTGGTAGCTATAATCCCAGACGGCATGATGAATGGCCAAACATGTCAATGATTTGTATTTAGTCCAAAACACAATAAGCTGAACAGCATATTTCCGCAATTACTTCTGGACTGCATGCTGTTGTGTGGAGCAGTCAGCGGTGAAGGATGCTCAGTAATCCTGGGGAAGAGTTGCAAGGGATTGAAATGGATTTTTTTCCACCCGCAGTCATTTGACTGGGCTGATGATAGTGAGACGGTGCTGCTTAAAAGTCCTTCATCAATGATTTTATGATTTAAATGATTTAGGACCATGCGTATAATAGGTTTGGAGAGAAACAAAACAAAATGTGTTTGGAGTTCAGTTGGAAACCAAAAAATCAGTCTGTCATTGGATACTATGTCAGTCCACAATGGAAACTTCCACAAGTTGAAATGAACTGTTGATTTAGATTGTTGAGTTTGCCTAATATATTTCTACAGTAACTACAGTCATACAAGCTCACGAGCATTAAGATCAAGTATTTGGTTAAAATATGCATTTATTTAATTACATTTCAAATATTATATTATATTATATCATAGTAAAATGAGCTTTATCACTTGCACACGTTTATCATTTCAAATCGTTGCTTCCGGCTAAAATATGTGATGAGTCTGTGCAACATTTTGCTTTCTCTGGTGAAAAAGTCCTCTCATCTGAATTAAAAGGGAATGTGCACATTTACAAGCAAAAACAGTCCAAAACTGTTCTGAACAAGCGCGATGTGAGAAGACAACAGGTGAAGGAATGTTTTTTTGCTGGAGAAAACATTTTAATGGACCTGTATTTTGGCCAGGTGTAGTGATGTATGCCTTATGGTTTCATACAAATGCACAGCTTTTTGCTTCACAAGATATTAATACTATAGGTTGACTGAGTCATGTGATGTTTTCATCTTTTGGACTCTCATTTTGACGGCACCCATTCACAGCAAAAATCTATTGGTGAGAAAGTGAAGTTAAATTTCGCAAGGTTTCCTACAAAGAAGCTACCTCAATGATATAATACCAGCAAACTATTCGCTGTTCGCTTTTAAGTGGAATCTGAAATAATGGGGTTTCCCATGGGAACTAATTAAATTATAATTAAATACAATATTTGTATGAAATAATACAGTTAAACTGTCTTAATTCATATACAGGTTTCTCTGAGAGTCTTTAAGTCTAAAAAATGAGTGACGGCATCTTCCACAGTTGTAAAATGACCCCTGTATATTGCCTTCAACTTCAGAGACATTAATATTCAAATGCACTGTGTAGTTTTTCTCTCCTTGAAACCAAAGCATTGTCATTTGTCACTTTAAAATGGACAGGAAGACACATGGGCCTGTTTCTGTAAGGAGATGGATTGGTCTTCACATTCACCCATCTTCATGGGTTAGTGATTACCTGCATCACGTGCTTATTGCAGCTTTGCCTCACAATAATATTATACATTATAGTCTGCAACAAAATAGATTTATCTCTAAATTATTGGTATAAAAGTGCTAATAATAAAGGAGGTATATATTTATTTTATATATTTATTCAGTTAATTAACAAATGCCCAAATTCTGCTACAACGAAATTACAAACTAAATCAACTATTGTTAATAATGTTGTGTGGTAATATTTGCTTAATAATATATTTTTTAAACAATTATTTAAACAAGTCGTGCTACAAATAAATATTGTTAATGATGTGTGGTAATATTTACTTAATAATAATAATAATAATAATTAATTTATTTAGTTAGAGCACAAATGACTGAATACTAAAGTAAATATTGTTAATATTGTTATGTGGTAATATATGCTTAATAATAATAATAATAATTATTATTATTATTACTAACTACTAACTACTAAATATTGTTATGTGGTAATATATGCTTAATAATAATAATAATAATAATAATTATTATTATTATTATTATTTATTTAGTCAGTTATAGTGCACAAATGACTGAATACTAACTAACAACTAAATATTATTAATATTGTTATGTGGTAATATATGCTTAATAATAATATTATTATTAATTATTAATTTATTTAGTCAGTTAGTTGTAGTGCACAAACGACTGACTAACAACTAAATATTGTTAATAATGTTGTGCGGTAATATTTGCACAACAACAACAACAACAACAACAGCTTTATTTATTTAATGTTCATTGGGTGGGAAGTCTGTACATTTTAAACCTTTCAACCATAATTTAATGTTGAATAATTTAATCCTTTCACCATATTATTATTATTTATTTAGTCAATATTGTTATGTGGTAATACATGCTTAATTATAATATTTTTATTTAGTCAGTTAGTTGTAGTGCAAATATTGTTAATAATGTTGTGCGGTAATATTTGCACAACAACAACAACAGCTTTATTTATTTAATGTTCAATGGGTGGGAAGTCTGTACATTTTAAACCTTTCAACCATAATTTTCAACCTACAATATTTTTGAAGGAAACTAGAGTTAGCACAAATATGCTTTGATAGTATTAGTTCCCCGTACTTTGCTGGCCCTTGTTACTAGTGAAATTTCTGTAAATCTAATACTTTATCGATAGACAGAGCATGAAAAACATGGAAAACATGACATTAAGCTGCTAATACATTCTGGGGCAGCATCTGTTTTAACTCCATTATGCTTTAATCTGTATTTTCTGACCTGAAGTGGCAGTTATGTAGAAACCAGAGAGCGTTTGACATTTTCATTGTTGTGCCTCATTAGGATTCTGGTCACGAGCTGCTGATATTTATATACTTATGTATATATTTCTTTATTTCACCATTTCCATGCTGTTGGATCGTGGGTGTCTTTATTGAAACTGTGTGCGTAAGTTCATTTGCTTGGCTACTTCACTGACTTCATGTCCACAGGGAATCTTTCTGATAATGGGGTGTGAAATTAATATCCAAGGGGAGGCAGTTGAAATATGTGTGTGGCGTGTGAGAGTATGTGTGGGTGTATGTAACTGTATGTGCATGAGTGTCTCAACATATTTCTCTTAAGTTACAAGATCACAGAAATGGTTTTCTTTTTTTCAAACCTTTACTGTTAGAAAATGATTTACAGTATTTTCAACAAATTACACACCACTGCAACTAACGATTTTTCCCCTAATTGAGTTTTATACTTTATGGCCCCTAATAAAGTTAGTGTACATGTTTACTAAAGAGACAGCCGCGTCACTAAAAAAGACCATTTTTGAAATGAAATATGAGGTGTGTAATATGTTGCAAGTGTAATTTATGCAAAAAGTATGAAAATATTAAATATTATTTAATACTTTGTGTATAAATTAAATTAGCATTGGAAAAATGTAACCATTTTAACCATTCTGCAACAACACAAAACATTATAATTGCTACAAAAAATGACAAAATACAAGTATAGAAGCATAGAAATATTTGTATATTTTGAGTTTGCTTTATTTTGAGTTTTTATTTTTTAAATGGGAAATTTTTAATGGGAAAACATTCTTAGTTATCACTGTACACTGTATTTTGTTTTTTTTAGGGAACAGGACGTTATTCCATCTACATTGCCAACTATGCCAGCGGAACTGTAGGTCCACATGCTCTGATTGAAATGGATGAAAGCTCAAGTGACCTTTCCAAGGGAATCATTGCACTGTCGAACGTGGCTGAGCAGGCTGGAGTCAACAAGTTCACAGGTGCGTGTCTGCTTATTTATGAATGCGTGAGCGGGAGTGTGTAAGTGTGCAATGATGTCAGTGAATATATTACCCAAGACTCTTTAACGGCCATGAGCTGTAGGATTCAGGTTTTTTGCCTTGTGGGTGATTTACAGTAGAGCACAGTGCTCATATCAGCTTTGAATCACTGAGTTATAGACAGTGTTTATCAGCTAAAGCAGCCAGTAATAGAGAGAACAGGACCCTGGAAGGCAGCGCTGAATAAAGAGATGGAGGTTTTTGGCCCACTCAGCTGTTTACTGCACTGAAAGTCATGTGAAGGCACAAGGACAAGTGAGCCGTATTTCAGCTCTGACTTACTCAGTGAAGCAGCCATTCCATTAATCACTACGAGAAGAGCAGGGCTTTGGACCACTGTTCATAGCGGTTTCAGAGAGCACTCTTGAGAAGAGTTAGAGCAGGACAGACTCAGAAGGGAAAGAAACAAAATTAAGATATTCTCCACTCACTATAGAGGATTCTGTCAAAGTCTTGGCAGACTTTGAATGACACAAAACATGGAACGACTTCAACCACAAAATAAAAGAATTTCTTTTTTACTTTTTTTAATGCATATTATAAAATATTTTTCTTATGGATTTTATATTATTTTATTCACACATTTCTTTCAGATTATTCACATTATTATCAGGCATTTACAGTTTTTCTCAGTCACTTTGGTGCACTTCTCATAACACTATTTAAATTTGCACAAAAGTTAATGCGTTTCTCAAAGCTATTAGTGCAAACTGCAAAACCTAGTTGATAACCTGCAAAAGCATGTCACTTGCTCAAAATGGATAGTTTATTGCTCAAAAGCAAGTATTCATGTCAACGAAAGTGTCAGTGTCGTCAAAATGAAAAGTCTTGACACCATTGTGTATGAACAAAATGGCTTTGTCATGTTTTCATTATGACAGTAATCATATGACATAATAAATTTATTATGACAGTTTTTACAATGCAAAAAAGTCTGATTTTGGTGACACTTCCTGAAAATGCTCAATATACTATGCTGCATATACTATACCGCACTATATACTATTTGCACAGCCATTTGAAAACTACAGTAAAGTTAGACATTACTGTGATTTTGCCAAGTAGGATATGATCCTGGATCAACATCTTTTGTTGAAACAAAGCATTCTGCAAATAATTCAATTTAGAAGACATTTTCAGGAAAAAAGATTTAAACAATTTTATACAATTTGCTTGACAGATTTTGACAACTAGTTCAACATTTTTTATTTTTCAAGCAATGAAATGAGGACTATAAGTTTTATATGGAATGACTATTTAGCAGTCACAAGTTTAGTTAATTTTGACTGACATGAAATAAGCAAATTATGTTATGAAACAGCAGAGAATTGTATGAAAGCAATTGATGCATGTCCAAAAGCATTTGCATTTTGGGAATGAGAAACTGCTACTATGATGTGCACAAATGACTAACTGTTTTGAGAAATGCACCAAAGCAACTGAGAAAAACTGTAAATTATACAAAACATTAATTTTTAAAAAATGTAATTCAATTAAAAATGAGATTCAAATAAATTTAATTTGAATCTGTCTGCTTCAGTATAAAACGTTATAATAATTTAAAACAACTAATTAATGATTTAAAACACGTAATGTTCCTTTCCTTTTTTTACATAATGCATATTATATTATATATTACATATATTATAAAATGCATATTAAAAATGTTTCATTTAAATTACACAAAACACTAAATTTGTAATTTTTTTATTAAATGAAATGAAATTATTCTTAAAATATTTTAGTCATATTAAATTAAATTAAATTTAAAGTAAATCTGTCTGCATCAGTATAAAACGTTAGAATAAATTAAAACAACTAATTAAAGTTCTCTCCCAAATTTCTGTTCAAATGTCTTTCATGCATATATTTATCATTAAGAAAAGCCTTGTTGCCTTGTTGAACTTTAAGAAATAAAAGCGTGATTGTCTTTAAAGCTGCTTTAAAACATGTGCATATACAAAATGAAGAATCATCTGCTGTAATTCAACTAGAGGTCAGAGAGGTAGAATAGTGATCGCCGTGTGGATGTAAAGCTGGTTAAATGCACATGTTCACACTCCCTGTAATGTGATTATGGGCAGTCAGAGTCTGTGTCAGCAAAAGCAGCAGAGAGCCGCTGCTGGGGAAATGAGCTGGAAAGCCACTAACGATTTCTGCTGTGCGTTAGGTGATGATGGCCATCTCTGCTGTGTGTTACAGGCGGACGGGGGGTCGTGGTCGGCCCAATCCTCAGTCAGACCCTACCTGACATTTTCTGTGACAATGAGTACAGCCCTAACTTCCTGTTTCGCAACAACGGAGATGGTACATTTACAGACATGGCGGCACAAGCGGGTAAGCAAGAGCTGGCACCTTTCTTTTTCTTCTGTTCATTGAGTTAGTTATCCTTTCTGTTCATTGTTAACCTTTCACAGCAAATATGCAAAGACATATTTGTATTTTGTCTCACAGGGGTTGATGACCCGATGCAGCATGGCCGTGGAGTGGCGTTAGCAGATTTTAATCGGGATGGGAAGACTGACATTGTCTATGGAAACTGGAATGGCCCGCATCGTCTGTTTCTACAACTCAGCAATAATCGCAAGCAAAGGTTTAAGGTGCAGGTTTTAAAATCACTATTTATTCTTTTAGCTGTAATGGAAGTGAAAAGGGGTTTTACTGCAGTGCTTGTCAGGCCGGAAACTTTAACACAGTTACTTAGCTGACTACAAAAACTGGTGTTTTTCCAGGAAAATCTAGTTGTTGTTTTTTAATTAGATGTGAATATACTGAATGGTAGGTTTCATCTTTGTTATGCAGAACTAAACGTGATCCCTACATTTTGAGCTGTATAATTAAATCCTTCTGAGAGCAGACAGAGGACAAAATAATACCATCTGCTGTCTGATTAGAATGTTCAATTATTCTCTAATCATTGTTCTATTGTTTGCGCAGCGACCTGGCTCTCGTTTCATCTGGTAAAACACAGTGATTGGAATTAGTCACAGTAAGATCGAAGAACCTCTTTATTTTCCTGAGACTTATCCAGGAAGTTTTATAAATCTGCTGATAGCTTGACTGAATCAAATTCATGTTCGAGAATGTTTCGAGATTTTTATGTATAACCTACTTTTCGAAAGTTTGGGGTCAATACTGATTTTATTTTAAAAGAAATGAATATATTATTCCAGAAAGGATGTTAATTTGATCACAAGTGCCGACTGAGACTTTTATATTGTCACAAATGATTTCCACTTTAAATCAATTGTGTTCTGTTGAAATTTCTATTCATAAAAGTATCCTGAAAAAGTATGTTTTCCACAAAAATAATATGCAGCATTTTTGAATAAATGCATCTAGGAAAAAAAATGAACAGACCCTATAGTGTAGTAGTAGTGTGATATTTGTTAACTTGTGGTAGAGTATAGTAAAACAATATAAGTTACAAAAGACCACAGCTTTTATTAAACAATGACAAAATATATGTTATGACAGACATATAAAAACAAATGTTTATAGCTTAGCCTTAGATTACATTTGAGTTTTGAATAATTTGATGAAAAAATAAAGCATGCAAGGTCACAAATGCTTTCAGTATATTATAATATACATTATATTTGTTACTTATTTAAAAAAAAAAAGGTCCCTTTATATTAAGTGTCCCTAATACCTGTGTACTTGCATAGTAACTCAATGTGTATCTAGTGTGAAACACAGTGTAAGTACACATTTCTACATAGTATCTACAGCTGTAATATGTCTGTAACTACACACATGTAACAACCCTTAGAATGGTGTAGGGGGTGTAGTTGGGTAGGTTTAGGGATATGTAGAGTGG
>JAUMHI010000054.1:18248774-18267772 GCA_032359435.1 Enteromius unitaeniatus | reverse complement strand
TGTAATACCAGTGCATATACATGGTAACTCCTCAGGAACTGCCCACTTAATATAAAGTGTAACGTTCTGTACACCAACCACAATTTACTTGTAAAGCCTGTGTAACATCAGAGTAATTACATGCTAAATCCATAGCAATTGTCTATTTAATATACACATTTGTATTTTCATTACCAAAAAGTGTTGTTACCAATGTCCTGTTACACATTTGTACTTACACAAACCATTCTGATGGTTGTTAAATAAATATTACAGCTGTAGATATTATGTACCGGTGTGGAAGTACACAGCTATTAGGGACACTTAATATAGGTGGGACCAAAAAAACACTCCCAAACTATTTGCTCAATGACTAATTTTTCCAAACCTGTCCTTGGTCTGAATTAATTTCCATAGACCCTTTTCAAAAGACTGTGATGACACGTTTTATGGTCATCAGCATAGTAAATCATAAAAGTTTTCATATTTGTATTTTATTTTAAATGTATGTGCATTTATAACACCATTCTTTGTAGTATATTACCTTTGCATCAAATTACAAAAAAAAAATTTTATGCTGAGTGTTTCTAATGCAGCATCTATGGGAGGGATGGTAATTTGAAATTGTTAGTCCTTTTGATTGCCGTTATCAGTCTCTCTCTATTTTTTTCCTTTTATTGGAAGTCATGAAAACACTAGCATAGAGATTTATTTTAAAAAATATATATTTATGATATTCTCCCATTCATTGTTGTTCAAGTTAACCCATGACGACTTCTGCTGCGGAGAAATCCAGAAACAAAGTTTCATTCCATAATAAAAGCAGCGTTTGTGACAAAACACTACAAACGCAACACCTAGTGGCAAAGAATAAATTAGCAATTTTATTTCAAGTTTAACCTTGTTTAAGTTTAAGATTAAACATCTTTTAATTTTCACAAAGAACATGAAGGAGCAGAGAAAAACACGCTCTTACATTGATAATGGCGTACAATAACTAAAGGACAGAAGGCAACTTATAAAGGACAGACAATCACAGACGAACAGAATCACTAATTAACAGAAACTGGGTCACAGGGGAGAAAACAAAACATTCAAACATGTAACAATATGTTAATATTTCATGTTGACGTCAACATGAAATATCTTGGGACTCGTTTTAAAAATGACTTGTTTCAGTGACTTTGAGTTGACTCATATACAATAACTTTATACACGTTGCACTTTCAGAATTCAGTTTTCATTCACTTAGAGTTACATTAAAGGGCATTACATTAGAGTTACATTACAAGAGCCCAAAATATTATCCATTTATTTTCCAGCAGTAGTAGTCATGAACCTTTTGGATCTGTATCACCAGAGTGTGTCAGGTAATTGTGTTTGGTATGGATTGACTCTGTGTGTGTAGCTTTAGTTTGATCCCAGTGTTAGCGGCAGTGATTGGCTTCTTTAGCACAGAGATAAATGTCAGCAGGAAGCTGTTTTATGGGGGTCAATTGTTGGGTTAATGTCTCACGGGAGACCTTACAGAAGGATTTGTGCATCAGCGTAGGGCATTTGAACTTTACCATGTATAATTACTATGTGATTAAGATGCTCTGTTATTCCGTGCCTTAATTAAAGTTTGGCTGAACAAGCAAACCAGCTAGTAAAGATCATGTCTGAGTCATAATAAGAGTGAGCAAATTCAGACTATGGATCTATCGTTTTATCACTCTATCATTCTATCCTCCTATCTATCATTATATGGTACATCTATCTATACTACATCTTTTTACCTACAGTGGGGCAAAAAAAATTAGTCAGCCACCAATTGTGCAAGTTCTCCCACTTAAAAAGATGAGAGAGGCCTGTAATTTTTATCATAGTTGTACCTCAACTATGAGACTGTTACACCCACGCCTGGCTCCGCCTTCACCCCAGTCACTGATGATCACTCTCACTTGGATTTAATCACCTCACCTGCCATCACTGAATATGAGCACATTTAAGCCACACACACCAGCTCATTCACTGTCCAAGCTCGTTTATTCGTAAGTGGACTCTTGCTACGCTTCCCAAAGCATTATGATCCTCCGTGTCTCCTTCAGGTCCTGTTGTTCCTCTCCTCGTCTCCGTCTGGCAAGTGAGGCGGTCGTCCGTCTGTCATCCCCAAGCTCCTCGTCTACTAGGAAAGAAAAGAGACTCTAAGTTTTGATTCTGAAGATACCTTTGTTTGAATTATTTATTTGTTGACTTACCTTCGTTCAGTTATATGGAAAACTCATCCTGTTAATAAA
Organism: Enteromius unitaeniatus; assembly: GCA_032359435.1. Classification (NCBI taxonomy): domain Eukaryota; kingdom Metazoa; phylum Chordata; class Actinopteri; order Cypriniformes; family Cyprinidae; genus Enteromius; species Enteromius unitaeniatus. The sequence continues at coordinate 18,265,514 of JAUMHI010000054.1, read as the reverse complement.
CATTGTTATTTCTTACATCTGTGTCAGTCCACTTCCTATCAGAAGCTCGGACCCAAAACAGATATGGAATTTACCTCCCGCCTTGGGCTAGATTGGAGAGTTTCAGAAACCAAGTCAGAATCACCCAGTCCCTAGTGGATTTTAGTCCGCCGTCACGGCCAGAATGCCCGCCGATGTGTTGGCCATCCGAGTACCTCTCAAGGATCTCAGCGCTACAGGGTAATCATTCTCGGCTTTTCCCATCTGAACGCCACCCGAAGTTCATTTCACCTTAACGGCCAGGAATTCGTCCTCCATTCCCTGGCTCACGTCTAGCCATTCGGCGGATTCCACTTCCGCAAACAACACGGTATGGAGGCAAATCAGTGCCAACTCCCCAGACAACTACACATTATGGAGCTAAATTAGTGCCAAAACCACAACCACCGATCCCAGATCCAGTTCCTGAGTCGCAGCCAGTAGAGCCGTTCCCGATTCCAAACCTTCAATTACGGCCAGGAGAGCCATTCCCGAGTCTGGTTCATGGTCTGTGACCAAGAGAGCCGATCCCGATTCCAGTCCCTGAGTTACGGCAAGGAGAGCCGACTCTAATGCACGTTTTCCGGCTTGGAGAGCCGTATCCGATTCCAGTCCCTTCCAGACCTTTGCTGCAGGCAACCCTTGAACCTCCTCTGCCGCAGGCAGCCCTTGAACCACCACTACTACAGGCCCCAGACCCGCCATGGCTTCCCAAGGCCCCAGACTCACCATGGCCTCCACGAAATGTATAATGCTTCCCAAAGCATTATACTTGCCTGTTCCTCTCCAGTGTGCTCCATGATCCTCCGTGTGTCCTTCTGGTCCTGTTGTTCCTCTCCTCGTCTCCGTCTGGCAAGTGGTGTGTAGTTGTGGTCATCTGTCTGTCATACCCAAGCTCCTCGTCTACTAAGGAAGAAAAGAGACTCTTTAAGTTTTGATTCTGAAGATAACTTTGTTTGAATTATTCATCTGTTGACTTACATTCGTTCAGTTACTGCGCAACTCACACGGGGGGAGCTAGTGAATGACCTTCAGAGAGCTGGATGGCTATCAAAGTAACGATGGCTATCTATCTATCAATCATTCGTTCTAACGTTCGTTCTATCATTATAAGAGACATTTATCTATTTATCTATCTATCGTTCCATTTATCATTCTGTCTATCATTCTATCAGTCTATTAAAAGGTTTTTAATCAGAATATTTATATTTACTGTAACTGAAGTTTATTCTTTCATTCTATCTTTCCATCTGTCTGAGATGATCAGTATTGCGTGATGTTCAGCTGTTCCTATTCTCCTGGTTCCTGTCCAGAGATGGCCATCACCTCTCCTTCAACCAGACAGCAGAAGGTCACTTCATGGGCTTTCACCTGCAGGTTTTATGAGCCCTATAATTAAAATTGGGGTTAATACTTGAGAGAGTGCCGGCTTGCTCAATAACTCTTCCATGACTCGTTGCTGCACTATTGAAGCGTGACGATAGCAGTTACTTTTCTCTGCTCCCACTCCAAGTTTTTAGACTGTGATTTACCTGCAGCGTAGATCTTTATGTCATAGATATCATACATCTGACCCTCCAAATCTTAACGCTGATGATCTCCTGTCAGCAAACATACTTTTCTGTCCCAGTTTAATCTGTAAAGACGACTGTATTACAAGAAAGACGTTCTTCAGTTGATTTTCCCAAGTGAGAGGTGGGGTTTCAAATTTTGATATGCTGATATTCTCTGTACCAGGACATCGCCACACAGAAGTTTTCCATGCCATCTCCTGTTCGCACTGTCATCACAGCCGACTTTGATAATGACAATGAGCTGGAGGTTTTTTTTAACAACATTGCCTACAGAGGACCTTCAGCCAACAGACTGTTCAGGTGTGTACAGTACTGATATGTATATTTCTAACTTTTTTATTTTTGCAGAACACTTAAATTAGACATTCAGCAGGATGTTCAAACTGATTTAGATTTTTAAAAATAGTATTTAATAATATTTTAATTTTTAATTTAATTTAATTTAATTTAAAAAAGTTTTATTACCAATAAAAAACTGCTGCTCACTTCACTTCCATTGTATGGAAAAGAACAACAACCTTCTGATACAATATATATACAAATTCTATACTTTCATTAAAAACAATACCTATTAAAAATCAATGTAACAATGTACAGTAACCTATCTTGGATCTTTTTGCACGTTTATACAATTGCCTACTTGATCAAAATGACCTGTGTTATCATTATGTAACAAAGTTATTTCTTTAACATTTACATTTTAAGGTAGGAAATAATTATGAAAACTCTCTATTTTGGGGATTTGGTGGTAAGCCCAGGCAGCACAAGAAGCCAGCAGGTCCAAATGCCAGACCACAAACAAACCCAGTCCAACCACAACTCTACCTGATGGGAAATTCCCCCAACATCCGACCTCACCCGTTACACGATGGCTTTCTAATGAGAAGACTGGATGTAGCATTAAACAGAACATTGTTTTAAATTAGTTTCTAATCCCATACTCAAACAGTCTGGACCTCGGGTTCTCAGAAAGCAAAGTCTTAAGCTTTTTATATAAAGAAACCTTTTAGTTGGTGTTATTAGTCATCAAAATATAAAGTATGAACTTGCAGCTCTAGAAATGTTTTAACTGAATCAATATTGCGGGGGTTTCATGAGCCCGTAAATGAATATCTCCTTTGAGACATGTTGTATAACATGCAGCTGACAAGGTACATTTGTCTCTGACTGTTCCTTTGTGTGGAGCTCTCTCAGGCCAAAAGGCAAAGCGAGTAAGTAATTAATCTTTACCATGGCAGAGTTTCTCGAAAAGAACACGGAGATCCACAGATCGAGGAGCTGAACATCGGGGAGGCCGCTGAACCAGAGGGACGGGGAACTGGTATGAAGGGTTTGGCTGGTTCATTCCATTAAAATGTAGAACTATTTATTTTGTAAATCAATTTTGTGAGTTTTACAAATAATAAATAGAGAATTTAATTTTTTTAATTTAAGACTAACTTTAGTTAATACTATGACAGTCACTAATGAGCATCCTTTCTCTGTTTGACATGGTTACTAAAAAATGAAACACTATTTTATTATTTTTCTATTTCACTATTTTATACTATTTGATTATTTTTTTTAAAGAAAGAAATTAATATTTTTATACAGCTTTAAACTGAACATTAAGCAGGGCTTAACCTAAACCAGGATTAAGCCATAGTTAAATTAGGAAAAAAAAAAAAACATCAGTCAGTGCAAGTTTCTGTCAGTTGAAATAGCTACATTTACTATGCTTAAGCCTTGTCTTTGAAACCGGGGTTATTTTTCACATATTTTTGAACTTTTTCTTCATCACAAAATCCTAAAAAAGGTGCGATGGTTTCACAATATATTTAGTGGCACAACTGTTTTCAAAATTCTTAATAATAAGAAATGTTTTTTGATTACCAAATCATCATATTAGAATGATTTCTGAAGTGACACTAAAGTCCATCACTACCGTCACAGAAATAAATTACTCTTTGACAATATATTAAAACAGCTGTTGAAAATTGTTATAATATTTATTTTATTGTTTCATGTACTTTTTTCTTTCAAAAACATGTTTAAAATTTTCTGAGTAAATACAATATTGAACAGTAGTGTATGTTAACTGGGCACATATATAGTAATAGTAGTATAGAAATGATAAGTTTTGGTGTAGATGAAAGTGATGGTTGAGTTTATCTCCAAACCTAAATCCTAGTTATCTCCTCTCTACCACTAGATGGCATTATATATCCAGGCTTGTGTGAAACTGTATCTTGGGGGTCATTTACTGACATTTAGAATCAAGTGCAGTCACCACTCAATCTGAATTATCATCATCATCATTAGAAAGCCACTGTATTAATGTAGAACGGATCTAAATTTACAATTTTATTTTGGTATTCATGCATAATAACATTTGTTACAGCTGTGTCTGAGTAGAGTGAACTGTATTTCAGGAGCAGCTGTGACTGATTTTGATGGAGATGGACAGCTGGATCTTCTGGTGACGCACGGGGAAAGTGCAGCTCAGCCCATCTCAGTGTATCGAGTCACTCAGGTGAGGACGTGTTAAGGACCGGTCAGATACATTTAGGCTAATTATTAAATGTTTTGTGGAGAAATAAGTTACGTTTAGTTTAAGTATAAACTTAAATAATATAAATGAGTGATTGCTCAGAAATCAGTTCTTGTTTTTGGTTTGCGTATTCTGTGCCTTGTCTTGGACTTTTATGTCACTTCCTGTCTCCCATGGTGTTTGTAGTCAGTTTATCTTATCTTGTTTAGCCTGTTAGCCTCCTGAGTATATACAGCTCTACTGTTAAACTCTTTGTGAGTTGTTGAATGTAATGGTTTTCTTGTTGTCAGTAATCCTGTTCTTGTTGCCTGTTTGGCTTATTGTTTGTTCTATCTTTTCCATGAAATATCTGCACATAGATCCTTGCCTCTGCCTGTTTTCCCTAGCTTCTCCACAACATTACAGTTTTTCACTGGGATATCTCTGTGCCTAGTGTATCTTTGAGCCTATATTTAGCATAAGTAAAATACTGCTAAAACAATTACTTTTAATAGTTTCATTCAAATTTCACAATTTCATTGTAAGGTATCTGTACATTTACTCAAGTATGGCTTTCAGGTACTCTTTACACCTCTAATGTATGCATAATTGCATTACTATGACGTTCTGTGTAGATCCCACCTTCTCACACCACTACTGGTTGATTATGTACATGCGTGAGCACTGTTGGTCCAACTACTTTTCAGTCATTACCTTCAGCAAGTATAAAAACAAAGCCGAAAGCTAAACATTGTAGGAAATTCCTGACCAGGACATAAACAAAAAGAGGATGCATGGTCATCCTAAAAAGAGTATTTTGTGTTTCTGGTTAAAGTTTAACAACTGAAAGTTCTGTTCTCACATTCTCTTTACAGGGCTCATCTAATAAATGGCTTAGAGTGATTCCACGCACACAGTTTGGGGCTTTTGCTCGTGGGGCAAAGGTGATAGTCTACACCAAGAGAAATGGCCCTCACATGCGCATTATAGACGGAGGATCAGGGTACTTGTGTGAGATGGAGCCAGTGGCTCACTTTGGACTCGGTATGTATTTCTTTCTCTAAAAAGCCTGCCTAAAAAAATCTTTGCAGGAAAATCACATTAAGAAAGGAAAAGCTATGAAATTGACCAGACCTGTAAAATATCTATTTCATAAGTGCATCCACCGTCTCGGAAATGTTCAGGGTCGCAGAGCAGCGGGAAAACAAGCGTTCGCTCTGCTGACTCATTACAGAGAAACAATTATGATGTAACTCCAGGTCATGTTCAGCGGGGGGCTTCGGATCTCAGTAACATAATCCTCCGTGTGGAGGCCGGTTCCTTGAATATCCTCAGACTGAGGGTCCAGAGAGAAGCCTGCAGGTGCAGAAGGCGGTGGCAGCAGACCGGGACCTTTTCCCCACGGCTCGACCATGTTACAGATGCTTGGAGGCACATGGCTTCATCTGGGAGCTATCGTACAAATTTGTGGCAGGAATAGGCTGCCAGCTGGAAGCTTGGATTGTTCTGAGTTTGCTGTGAAAATCAAAATGATAGCCATCAATAGTCACTGGATCACCCTCAGGGCTTCTAAATATGTGTGTAAGTGTTCAGGCCTCTCATCAATGTTTCTTTCAGTAAGAGCATGTGCAAATTGATCTACAAGATAAGTTCATAGTACAGATTATGGTATCAGATTATGGAAGTCCAATGTTTTCATTTATTCTTATTTCATTTATTTTTTAATTCTTCAAATTTCAGATTTATATGTTTCTAGATTTTTATGTTTAACCAAATGTTTTTACTTTTTTGAAGAATTTTTAGATTTATTTAACAAAAACATGCCATGATATATAAAACATTAAAACATTTTAATATTTTTATATTAAATGAATCAATATTTTTAACATTAATTTAGATGATTAGATATTTAAAATGTTTTGATTTCTCAGACAAAAAAAGGTGCTTCCAAAAAAATCTGACATTTTTTAAAACTTTATTTTTTCCTCCCTTTTTAAAATTTTTAAATTTTCAGACACAAAAAAATACTATTATACACCTCAACAGAAAAAATGTGTGAATTTTTTAGTCATAGATTTTTTTTTTTATATAGACATATTGATGTTTTGTGTAGTTTGATTTATCACTCAAAAAAAGATGTCATGGTAAAATGTAAATAAAAAAACAATATTTAAAATATATTATATTTAGTTAGTGTTCCATGGTACTTTTTGTTAGTGAATATTAGAAGTATAAGCGGCAGTTACCTAAACCCCATCATCAATCATTTTCCACATGCTGAATTTCAAGATTGTCTTTATATAATAAAAACAGGACAGATGCTCAGTTGTCCTCTTCAACTAGCGTCTTTAAGAAACCGCTGGTGAAATGTCATGCTTTTTGTCTCTCGAGGCACCTGAGCCAGCTTTGGTCCTGCCAGGAGCCCTGTGGATCTGTTTATCTAAGAAATGTCGCTTTAATTAAGAACTGGGAAGGCAGTCAGCTCTTCTCCTGCTTGACTAAAGGCTATAATGGAAAAAGTCTAGCACCCACCCTGTCCCTCCTTATTTTAACTCCTTTGAAGTTCTGCCTTCCTCCTCTTCCATATTCATTTCCAATGGATGATCTCTCCATTTAACATCACTATGACTGTGTTACGGCTGTGTTAATTACTGTCCCTGCCGTCTGTGAGAAAGTGTCTCTGACAATCAGATTGAAGGTTGTAAACGGATGCTTTTGTAAACCTTAAATGAAGTGCTTTCCAACCACCGTGCCATTTATACGGCTCCTTATTTCAGTCACTGAACAACAGACAGATTTCATCGGTCTGGCATATGAGAACCTCATTGCTTTAATGCCTCAGTGACTGCTATGCCAGAAACTCTCTGGCCTGTGAACCCCACACACCGGCAGTCATGAGAAACCGGTTCTGCTGACATCAAATGAGACGTGTTCAGGCCTCGCTGCTCACGACGCTGCCCGCAGCTGAGACTGAGCGAATTCTTGTGCATTTGTTTAAGAGTCTACGTGGTCTGTGCCAAACCAGAGCCTATTCCAACCTGGCTTTTGCCGAGAAACTTCTTGGGAGGGCCCTTTCTTCAGAGTGGTATTTTTCCATGGAGAGCTGTACATTAAGAAAAGAAATCATTCATTATGTCTCCTAAGCCTGAGGGCTTTAAGTTATAAAGACAGACTGTTCGTGAAGTACTGAAAGGATTGCTGCTTTTCCCTGACAGGGAAAGATGCGGCCACCAGTGTGGAGGTGTTCTGGCCAGATGGACGTTCTGTGGCGAGAGCTCTGGAGCCCAGTGACATGAACAAAGTGATGGAGATCTATTACCCTGAGAATGAGGAAGAGGCGACTCAAGTAGTGGAGATCGAGGTACCTACCTGTCATATTTATGTGTTCTTCTTTATTTGAGGAGTTTAATTGTCGTACAAATGCTCTTTCTTTTCACAGTGTGGACCAGGATTTGAGGTCAATGAAAATGGCCGTTGCACGGGTAAGTTTTTTGAGTGATGTGACCTTTGACCTTCCATAGGCCTAAATCCCATAAACCTACACACACACACGTTTGCTTCTGTGAACTGTGTGGAAAACGCCACAGTTCATCCCTCAACTTAGACACCGCTATGTTAGCATTTAGCTTCGCTCCGTTAATTCCTTAAGATCCAAACAGCGTTTTCCCTATTTAAGCTGTTGAGTGGTACAGTCCCACATATGGGATTTTTCTTTCCGTGCCCCTGGGAGTACGGTCCCACATATGGGATTTAGAACGTTAGGTGATATTGCATAACTGTCAAATTCAAACTGAGCTTTTGCACGTTTGCTGGTGCTGAAATTGATGAATTTACGTGCTGTAAATCCAGCTAACGGGAGTCTCTGAACTGCGGCCCGAACAAACATGGCGGCGCCCATCCCATGTTACAGATCTCGATCAAGATATAAAAGTTTTTATTTTTATTTATAAAAGTGTTTAAATGGCAAAACACGCTTATTTACATATATTTGGGAATCGGTATATCAGATTGTTCATGACACAGCAAGCAAGTTTGGGAATATTTTAAATAAAAAAGGAAAAACTAAAATAAAAGTGATCCATCTGTCATACAGCGTTATTGTGCTCGCGGTGTGTCACTTGACAAGCAAGACGCGTCACCATGGAAACAGCGTGAGCAAACGTTCTAAAATAACACTCGCCTGAAAAACTCACTCTGGGGGGAACTCTGGAATATTTTAAACTCACCGCTGAAATGGTTAGAGATGAATACATGACTAGTTACACGAGTATGGTAACACAAAATAAAACGTGATTTTCTAAGCGGATAAAAAAGATAACTGTAATGTATGGAAGAGCACTTCACGGCTCTTCTACCTCAGCACTGTAATATCATCACTCCTGAAAACTCCACCTCTTCCTCTCACTTCCGTGAAAACAACCAATGTTACTTTCACTTCCACCTGTGTTACTAGCAGGGGAGTTTAAGTGATTAAGAGACGGGAGAGATATGTAACAACTCGTCGAAGTTGAGGGAAGAACATAGCAAAATATGGAAAAATGGTTCCGCTTTCCTTTTATAATTTTTTTTCCACAGGCTAATGCCCACGCAAAGTTTTTGCAGGTTTTGCTGTCCTTGTGGGGACATTTAGTCCTCACAATGTAGCACAAACAATATACATAAGTTGTTTGGTACCAGGGACATAAATTTGAGTCCGACTTGGACTATAATGTAAAAAAATTAAATAGAATGCATAGAAGGCATTGGATCATTACTATGGTGACATGCTAATGGAAAACTGTGAGTCAAGTCTTCTTTGTGATTCACGTACTTTATGAAGCCTTGTTTGATATCGTGGTGCAAAAGCAGTCCTAATCAGTCTCTCATGAGGTTCCATTTCAGTTAGGATTTTGCCTTTAATAGGAATCTTCCTATAGGCAGTAGACAGCATTGCAACATTGGTTTTGGAAAAGAAGTTGTGTCAGTCATCATGAGTTTGGGGTAGTAGGAGTGACTTCTTTGTTCCATGCACACATAAAGTTATCTAAAAGTATTCACTCCCACAAATAAATGTGGTTGTCACTTCTTTAACTTTGCATGTTTATTCCACTCCTCTTCATTGTCTAGACCAAGATGAGTGCACACAGTTTCCGTCTGTCTGTCCCTCTGAGCGACCCGTCTGCACCAACACCTACGGGAGCTTCAAGTGCCGTGCAAACAAGAGGTGTAACCAGGGATACGAGCCTAATGACGAAGGGACAGCATGTGTAGGTGAGTTGAGACTAAAGCCAGATGATTAGAGTGAATTGATGCAATAAGGAGCCCCTGAGAAAAGCTGTTTGCTCTCATTTCACAAAGGTAGAGTTTCACTTTTGAGCTTTGGGGCAATAATGTCTCAGACTGTGCACAGATTTACAAAGATATCAGAGTTTGCAAGTCAGAAATTTCAATATGAACTAATAAATTTCTCACTTACAAGACCAATTAATGCTAATTACTATTCTTATTTTACATCAGCTACTTTCTAATAACTTAAAATGTAATTTTTGAAATGTGTAAATATGCTGTAAAAATTGAGATTTTTCAGCAATTATTCACTTAGGATTTTCTAATAATAATTACAAAGATACAGTAAGCAATACACTGAATTATGTGTGAAATATATATTTTTAATATAATCATACAACAGTAGGTTGACTTCTTCTTTGTGCACTACAGTAGTCTTGGTTGTTGCTGTAGCAAGTTGTGTTATGTATTTATTTATTTGTTTGGTATGATCATTACCATGAGATCTCAAAAACATGTCAGATTGTGCTTAAATTTTCGAAGTAACAAAAGCAAAACATTCTTATTTTACATCAACTATTGTATAATATCATTCTTCTTTCATTTCAGGAGGATTAAGATTTATTTGAAACTGTTTTCATTTAGAAATATTATAAATTACAAAGAGCCAAGCAACTAACTGAATTAAACAAAATTTTTAAAGGGTTAGTTCACCCAAAACTGAAAATTAACACATGTTTTGCCAGAATTATATAAAAACATTTCCTTACTCTTTCAAGCTTTAGAATGATCCATAATAAAACGTGCCTTACACGGCTGTGAGGAGTGAATAAAGGCCTCCTGTAGCGAATCCATGTATTTTTGTGAGAAAAATATCTAAAACCATGAGATCCTTAAATGTTATAAATACTTCTTTCTCACTTTTGCTGAATGTTATACAGTATGTGCAAGGGGTTCTGCTGGATGACAAGCACCATTGATTTGTAACAGCAAAATAAAACGCTGGTCACGAGTTAGACACACAAAACAAAGATTGTAAAGAAAAATATAAGTCAAGAAGAGAAAGTTTTCCATTGTTGAACTAAGATAAATTTGCTTCTTTTTCTCCTGTAAACAAACTCACAAGACTAGCATGTCTCAAAGAATAGCTTTTATGTCAGCAAAAGTGCAAAAATACTAGAACATTTTAAATAATCTGATTTTTTTCTTACAAAAAAAACACATTGATTTGCTATAGGAGGCCTTTATTCACCCCCCAGAGCCATGTGAGGCACTTTTTATAATGCTTTTTTATTTGACTACTTTTGGACTGTTTAACCGAAACACCTGCCTACTCTCGTTCTAAAGCTTGAAAGAGCAAGGGAATTTTTTTTATATAACTCTGATTGGATTCATGTGAAAGAAAAAAATCATGTACACCTGGAATGCTTTGAAGTGAAGTGAAAAATGGGCTAATTGTCAATTTTGGGTGAACTAACCCTTTAAGTAGATTCTTATTTTTAGTGAAACATGCTTCTATAAAATATTGTTTTACAGTGTAGCTTGCTTCTCTTTCTTTTATCTCTGCAGCCCAGGTGGCTTATTTTGGAGGAAACAGATCCTCAGCCTCTAAGCGCTTGGCTTCCCATCTTTGGCCCCTCATACTAACTCTTTTCGCTGTCTTTAAGTCTTGCTTGGGGGCATGAAGGGCAGTGCCTCCCCTTTCCTGGCATCTCTTTCACCCTGCTTGGTCTCCGAATCTCCGCTTTCCTTTCATTTTCGCACTGAGGTGTTTGGGAGTCAGCTGTAAACTCTTCATGGACCTGTCGCTCTTGCAGTGTCGTCACTTACAGACCTGTATAAATAATGCTTCGCTTTTCAGTCGGAAACCACAAAAGATCCCAGTTTTTCTGATAAAACAAGTATTCCCACACAAAGACCTTCATGTTCATCAACTGTGATATGGGATAAGATTGTAATGATCTTTACAAAAGGCCATGTCCCAGCGTGTTACAGGCGATTATGTGTTCTAGCGCATTCAGTCTCAAATCGGCAACTGCGTGTTAGCAGGTTTTCCAGGAGAGCATATGCTTGGCCATCTGTTTCACGCAAGGTTGCATTCCTTGTGCTCTGAATAATACATTCACGAGAGATTCGTACTATACACTTTTGACCCTCACCAGTACTCACGACTGCCCTTGGGATCGGTGCATGTTTTTGGCATGGATGAGTTTCATTTAGCAAAATGTTGTTCAGGTTTCTACATGTGGGATTTCACAGTGATCTAGCTGCAGAAACATAGACCCAGACAACATTGTGAAGGAAAACTTTTATTTCGAGTCATATTTGACTTTTTCAGCTTTAAATACCTAGTAATTAATTACCCAGTAAGTACTTAGTACAGTGGTTTTCAACCTGTGGGCCGTGACAGTATTGCAGGGGGGCCACCAATTATTATTAATAGAAATTGTAATATTGTTAATATAATAAAAAATGTCTAGTTTGCTGATCTGTTATGTATATTTTCTATTTATTCAATATATTACCAGTTTATTCAATAAAGACAATTAACAGCTTTGTTTCCGAGTACTTAGTTAACCCAACACAAAAAGCGGGATCGTTTAAATTCTTTTGCAGTGGGCCAATGAAACATATGTGTTTGGCTGTGTGGGCCGTGAGTTAAAAAAGGCTGGGAACCACTGACTTAGCAGTAGTCATTGTACTTGCATAATACAAAATGTAGTTGTTATGGAAAAGTTATGGAACAGTTTGTAATTATGTCGATGTAATAGGCTGCTATTGTTACACATTTGTAACAGACAGCTACTTTTGTAACCAAAGGAATGCCAGATATGTGCTTAAATACAAGTATTACTTTTCTAATTACATTATAATTACAGAATATTACACAGGCATAAGCTACTTAAAATAAAGTGTATCCACATTGTAATTAAGTGTACTTAATGTATATATATACTGCACACCTCATGTACCTGCACCATAGTTTGATTTAACACATTAGTATACAGCTTAAATACTTGCAATACCTTTCTAATTACATTATCATTACCAAATATTGCACAGGTATAAGCTACTTAAAATAAAGTGTATCAAGATTGCGCTTACCTGTAAGTGTAACAGACTCAGTCAGAAGCTACCCGTTACATCTACATAATTACTAATTGTAATTACAGGCTGTTTCATAACTTAGTAACATGATAAGTACATTTTTATTTAATGTAAGTACAATGGCTACTACTAAGTACCTTATTAGGTAATTACATGGTATGATGCAACCTTAAAACAAAGTGTTACCAAACAATTTTCCCTAAACAAATTAACTTAACTTAAATGGAAATTTTGAAGTAGAAATATGAACTATTTTTCTCATGTCAACTATTCATTGTAAAATTAATGTTTTAGGCAAATATGATTTAAAAAAAAATATTTACACCTTCTGTTTGCCAGTGGCTTGAGAGGTCTAGCACACAAATCATATGGACCACTTTTATTGTGTTATGTTTAGGTCCTTTCAGAGGATAAGTAAATACATAATGACAGAATTTTATGTGTATGTGAACCTTTGAAGAAATGATTCACTGGTAATAGCTTTGGATTTTCTTCTTGTTCTAAAGCAGTCGGCTTAGTAAATGCATCACTATGTATTGTAGATTAAATTTTTTTTAAATTTCTTTTTATTAAACTGATTTAATTTAGCCTTTTTATTGGGAATATTACAGATTGCTATGCAGAATATTCACCAAAGGTTAATGAAGCGTGTGGCTCAATGAAAAAAGGCATTTTAAAATGCAGTACAAGCTCTGTTTGCTTTGGATGTACATTTTATTTCCTACAGAATGTCCTTGACTGAAATGAGACTGCTTATACAGGATCACCGATTTCAGTGCATCTGTGTTGCTACAGAGCTCGGAATCCACATTTGCTGCATTTTTTAAACATTGTGTATTGTCATAACAGGACTCAATGCTTTTGAACAGTCGCACCAGTAACATTTGATACAAATTCACTGTGGTCTTTGATGGAGGTGTTAAATAACTTCTGAACTGACTTATGTGGTGTGCATTGGCTAAAGACCCCTCAGTCTCCAGGGGCAAATATAGATTCTCTTTATTTTACTACGCTGTTCTAATTTTCCATTTCATGACTCATGTGCCGACTGCTTAGGGTAAAATGTCAGATCTCACAAGACTTGACAGATGCCACGTATAATTATTATTTAAATGATACATGTAGTTAGAGAGCAGATTAAATCAAGCTTACCTCAGTGTCATGGTTACAAGGAAAGGCACAGTGTGGAATCTCAATAAATGCATGTCATGGTAAATGGATATGTGAAAATATGAGCTCCCTTTGTAATGTCTGCCAAAACAATTCCGGTGAAAATTCCAGCATGAGTTTCTATGCTAGTCTAGAGTGGTTTGACTGGTGCACTGGTGTTTTCAACAGGGATGAATACGATTAAACGATTAATCAGATTATATGATAAGCTGCTCCCAATGAAGATGTAATTTCCACTTTTATTTATGATTTTTATGGAAATAGACAACAGGTCTATACTTTCAGTGAAAAAATGGCAATGTTGATCCCATTTTCGAATGAATAGTTGCTTGTTTTCTTTGCAGAATTCTCTATAATTTGGGATCCATGTATAAAATAAAGTCAAGACCTTTTTCTGTTTTGTTTATTGTCTTGTTTTTTGTCCCAGCAATGTTGAACATCTGTGAGCCTCCTGAAGCCTGCTACCACCTAAATTTAACATAAACCAGTCTTAAGTAGCAATAGCCACAATGTATTTTATGGGTCAAAATGATTGATTTGTTTTTTGCCAAAAATCATTAGAATAGTAAAGATCATGTTTCATGAAGATATTTTGTACATTTCCCATCATATATATACTCTGGAATGTTATCGGAGGCTATTACAAGACTTTTAAGCTTTTGTGATTTTTAAAAAATAATTACAATATTATGTTGTAAATCTAGGTCAATGAAATTACAATATATGGTTTCAGTATATGGTCATCTTTTTTCCCAAAAAGGGCATATATTTACAATGTTGAAAACACACATAAAATACAAATAAATACATAAATGTACATCAACTTGTTCTCATTTAATTAATTAATTTTTTTCCCTTTGTTTTATAATCTTTTTTTAATGTGCCATTTCTAAAAGCTGGATATATACAATGTACAGTTTAGATCTACTGAAAATGAAGAATACTGACAAATATGTAAATGTATAACAACAAGTGATAATTGCACACTGGTTTAAGGTGGTACCACTTATCTTAGCAGTAATAAGGCTCACAGTAAAAATAAACACCAATGTATGCCATAATTATATAAACTGGGTTAAAAGTAATAAATGAATCAAATCTATTAAGTTAAACCTTGTATTTCACTATTTATGGCTTGATCATTTCAATAAATCTCCCATTAAATCACTGCATAATGTTATACAAACCTGTGTCAACATTACTTACTATTGTCCTGCATTTTAATGCATTATTTGTATATACATTAAAAAAATCCCACATTGGGCGTATATCTAAATATAGACAAACAGGCTCTTACCTACGTATGATCAAATATGATCGCACCATTTTTCATGTCACAGCGTTCACTAATTTCTAGAAAAGTTATGCAAACAACACCGATCTCAACATTAAACACAACTATTCAACCATATAATGCATGAGTTTCGTTAACTTAGCATTGTTTGTTTCGATGCTATTTATATATTTGTGAGAGTAGGTATGAGCGTAAACGCATACTTTTCAAACTCCGGAAGTATGCTGATGTTTGAAATGCCCCGGGCAACTCTTGATTGATCAAATGCCATGGTGTTGCTCAGTTGTTACTAAGGTCAGACTGTACAATAGCCAGGAGGTGTTCGAAAAGGTTCATGCAAAAAAAAAATCTTCATAGTTCATAGCTTTACATAATTCCACACATTATTATCCAGCGTATTTATGAAGAACATCATAAGCAGCACCATACACCAACATGAAAACAGCGATGCAATTGGTGTTTATCATAGCAAAGGCAAAATATCAGTTATTTAATATCATTAATTCTGATCATGGGTCTTAAAATACAAAAAAAGTTTGATGTTCGTCAAAGGAGACGTTACACTGCAGGTGTCACGGCTGGCCGCCGCGATCGCTCTTCAGAGGATAACAGGAAACTCGGCAGGCAGGAATTCTCAGTGACAAACATTTATTAAAGGAAACCATGACAGAGCTGAACAAACGACACACGAATGCAGGCGCATAAACATAACTTTAACGACTGACGGAGATTCTAGACAAGGGGTGTGAATATATACAGAGACTAATCAAACACACCTGGACAAACATGGCTGGCAGAGGATGAAACAATAATGACGAAGGCGGGGTTACAAATAAGAGAAAGCACATGGTAGACAGCAGGTAAACAAACACAGGCACATAAAGACACAGACAGGGCACTCCTACAGCGTGACAGCAGGACTATCCGCAAAAACGCTGCCAGAATTTTATCAGAGGTAAAGTTTTATCACAATGGCCATTACTCATTGGTGAATATGTCAAACCAACGATCAAAGACTACAGATTTTAGCCTAGGATGATAGGAATCTTTTGGGATTTTCAAAATTTGTCTCAGATAGCCAAGTCATGGTCAAAATTGCACAGTGTGAGTCATGCTTTACTCAGCAACACTTTTGTAAACGTAATTACAAATATTACCTAACATTGCTATATTAATATCAAACTTAACTTCCTATCATAAATGCTAGTTTGAATCACGCATACTTGTTTTTAAAAACTGGGTGTCAGTAAGGTTTTATTTATTGTATTGTATTTCTATTCATTAAGTTCATATTAATTTTTATCAAAAGTGACAGTACAAATTTCTGATACATAACAAATTCTTTACTTTTGGACTTGGATTCATCAAAAACTAATAATAATAATAAAAATGCAGTATTTCTTGAACAAATCAGCATATTAAAATGTTACAGTTAAGACTGGAGTATGATGATGAAAACTTTGCTATCACCTGAATAAATAACTTTAAATATATTCAAACATAATTTAGATTTAACCTTATAATATTTCATAACATTGTGGTTTTACAATATTTCTGATATATAATATATATATATATATTGTCGTGGTGGAGCCAACACAGACACAGTGGTAGTGACATCGCGCCTCGGAGAGGCTGATTTTTATTAAATGAAAATAAAGAAAAGTGACAAAAAGGGAAATAAAGTGTCCAAAATAAAAGGGGAACTGGTGTCCTCGTTGTGCCGCTCGGGTTCGGTGAGGGTCAGGCAGTGTTGAAGGGAAAGGGTTCCGGGAAGGGGCGCGGTAGGCAGGCAGCTCCGG
>JAUMHI010000054.1:18222214-18237092 GCA_032359435.1 Enteromius unitaeniatus | reverse complement strand
TGAAGAGAGCTGGGACCATCGTTTCCAAGGCTACTATCAGTAATACACTAAGACATCATGGTTTAAAATCTTGCATCGCACAGAAGGTTCCCCTGTTTAAGTCAGCCCATGTACAGGTCCGTCTGAAGTTTGTCAGGGACCATCTGGATGATCCAGAGGAGTTCTTGGAGAAAGTCCTGTGTCTCCATATGAGACAAAAGTAGAACTCCATTTGCCGTGTTTGGAGGAAGAAGAATGATGAGTATCATCCCAATAATACCATACCTAGAGTGAAGCATGGGGCTGGAAGCATCATGCTCTGGGGGTGTTTTTCTGCACAGGGGACAGGATGACTGCACTGCATTAAGGAGAGGATGAATGGAGTCATGTATTGTGACATATTTGGCAAAAACCTCCTTCCCTCAGTCAGAACATTAAAAATGAGTCGTGGCTAGGTCTTCCAACATGACAGTGACCCAATGCACACAGCCAGTAAGAAGCATATCAAGGTTCTGGAGTGGCCTAGCCAGTCTCCAGACCTAAATCAAATTGAAAATCTTTGGAGGTAGCTGAAACTCTGTGTTTCTCAGCAACAGCCCTGAAACCTGACAGATCTAGAGAAGATCTGTATGGAGGAGTGGGCCAAAATCCCTCCTGCAGTGTGTGCAAACCTGGTGAGGAACTACAGGAACCGTTTGACCTCTGTAATTGTTAACAAAAGTACCAAATATAATTGTTTTTTTGACTCAAGTGATCAAATACTTATTGACACAGTAATTCCCATAATAAATTGTAAAAAAAATCATACAATGTGAATTCAGGATTTTTAGATTCTGTCTCTCACAGGAAATGCACCTATGCGGAAAATTGTAGACCCCTCCATGATTTCTGAGTAAGAGAACTTACAAAATCACTGGGTGATTAAATACTTATTGACCTCACTGTGTTACTCTTTTACTGCCTTTTTGACCAAATAAAAGCTGCCTTGGTGAACATAAGAGACTTCTTTAAAGGATATATACAAATATATACAATATATATATATATATATATATATATATATACAAATATTATATATATAAAATCCTACCAAGCCCAAAATCCAGCCACTGCCAGGGTGCTGAGTTGACATAAAACATGCAAATAATGCATTAATAAAACAATAGAAAAGCAAATGTGACCTGCATTCACAATACAAGCATGCCTGCTTTCCTTTAAACTGCACATTTTCTCTTTATTCCAGAACCATAATCACCAAAAAACACTGACTACCAATATCAATATTAGAGGGACATATCCTCAACCAATATGGTTGATAGTTATGGTTACTCATCACTACTTTTTTGGAACAATAGATACTGCACTATTACTGCTTTTTTACTTAAACCCCTAAGTTAGTCATAGCATACTATAAGAAAAGGGTGGTTATTTATCTAGCAAATATGCATAACGTGAAACCAACAAGAGCAATGAAAAGTCTCACAGCTCATTCTGAACAGCTGGCTAGTCAATCTTCTCTGAACCACATCAGTCAAAATAAACTTTATCTAAGGTACATTTACATGTTGGACCTTCTCCTGTCTATACTGGCTCCCTGTACAAGTACAAACCAGAGGTAGAGTTTATTGTACAAAATATAATTATGTAATAAACAAAAGCAAAAAAGGGCTGCCATTTGCGATTATCCTCCATGAGCAGAGGAGATCTTTGAGCATATTGTCCATGACACCAAACACTGAATCTCTGAGGTGCAGGTATGTGGTGGAACTAACAGAAGGAATATGAGCCTAGAGTGCTGCAAAGGGTCAAGCTTGCCAGTGAACTGAGGCACTGCTGAATTTGGCCCCTACGGTACATCATAAGGATAAATAGAGAGTGCTCAGTCACTGTCCAAACAAAATAAGCACCAAAGACCTGCTGGAAACTCCAACTTAAGCCGGTCGCTGTTTTTTGGAACCGTCTTTTTTGGAGACAGCAACAAACCAGCTATTAGCTGGCCAGGCAAGTTTAAGGTGTTTTTTGGAACATGCTAGCTGAAAAATTAAATGTTTCAAAGTTGACAAATCATCAACATATTGGTATTGAACTGAAACTGAACTGACTTGAGCTCAATAATGACACTACTGACTTCTGTAGAGCTCCTTATAAAGTAGCTGAACTGAATTTGTTTCATAGTTTATAGACCTTACATTTGGAATATTTTTAATTTGTCTAATAGATGAAGTTTGCATCATCGAATCCATTATTTCCATTTTATTACGATGAAGCTGAAAAGCTATTTCTGAAATAAAATAAAATAAAATATGAAAAACATTTTATTTCAGCTAGTTTTCGAGGCAACATTTCTCTTTTTCATTTAGTTTACCTAGGTGTACTAAATACAACTAAACTGAAAATTAAAATTAAATGGTCCTATAAAAAAAAAAAAATAGAGATATATTTAAAAACAACAAAAACTAATATAAAACACAACCAAATAATTTAAACTTTAACTAAAATTAACAGAAAAGCAGGAATTATAAAAAATAAAATGTAATTAAAAATATTTAAGGTGCTGTATGTAATTTATTTGACTGTGCTTGTCACAGTCAGCTGGAAGTGCCAGCCCAGTTCAGGGGATGGCACTTCAGTGCCCAGTGAACTTTCAGTGTTTTATGTCTGTTTTCATGCCTGGACTCACGAACTCATTCTCTTGTCATCCCGGACTCTCATTCATGTTTCTATGTTGTCACGTGTGTTCATTCATGTCTCCGCCTTACTCATCTGTCACCATAGCAATTCATTGTCTAGCTCCACCCATTGACCCAGTTTCATGTGTATAAAACCCGGAAGTCTTTGTCCTCATGTCGGAGACGTGCAGGTTCAAGTGCAGGCTGTTTATTGGTAAACACAGAGCAAAACAGACAGGCTTAAGGTCATTACTGGCAGCCAAGAGTGGTGGAGGCAGAGCACGAGAATGGTCAGAGTCCAGGCGTTGGTCGGTACACAGTAAATACAATCCAAATATACAAAGAAACAAGGAAACACGGAGTGGCAAGACGACAGGGGTTGACAATGCAATGGACCGTGAAAATCAGACAAAGACTTCCGGGTTTTATACACATGAAACTGGGTCAATGGGTGGAGCTAGACAATGAATTGCTATGGTGACAGATGAGTAAGGCGTACTTGTGGTTGAGAGTACTGCAAAAGATCTGGGTCATAGATCACATTAGCATCATGACCTAAAACACATTAGCATCTACCTAAAACACCTCATAATTCATTTTCAAAGCATTAAAATGAGGATAATTCAACTCATCAACATACAAGTCAGGCTCATCACCTTTCGATGTCAGTTGCACTCGTTCACTCGAACATAAAGTATGAGAAGTACAGTAGGGACGGGACATAAAAATCCCTCTGATATTTTGAATGTGAACATTTCAACCCATTTGCAGTACTTTAAACCGCTAGCTGTCAATATTACATACGGCACCTTTAACAAAAACTATAATAGTAACAGGTTTCAAAACCACCTTAGGCTAACACAGTCCGAAATCTGTAGGAAGCACTCTGTCCATTGTACCTGTCTGCCAGCCCTCTTTATTTGTCTGAACAAAATGTGTCTGTCACTAATGGAAATGCAGAGGAGGCTGAATTAAATGAGGTGGAGAAGGGGAGGTGTGTTTGTGAGTTAAAGCTCCTGGCTTTGCCCTTGTTGTTTGGAAGAAGTAAGTGAGTGAGTTAGCAGTACCTGTACTTCCTCTCTCTCTCTCTTTCTTTAAAATCTGGTGCTCTCATGTTTCAACATGCGGATTTTGGGGAGCGTACTGGCGCCCCTGTACCCGTACCCCTGGTGCTGCTCCTCCAGTCATTGAGTCGTGCTACTGGACGGAGAACTTCCAGTGGAGCTGGTGCTGGTGGAGCCACTGTCTTCAAAGATGGAGATTTCAATCTGGACAGCCACAGTCAAGGGTTAAAGGGTTGACCCAAAAATGAAAATTCTGTTATCATTTACATACTACCTGTATGAATTTCTTTGTTCTGCCGGACACAAAGGAAGGTATGTTGCAGAAAGTTTGTAACCAGGCTGTTCTGGTCAACACTGAGAAAGAAAAAAAATACTATGGGAGTCAATGGTGACCCAAAACAACCTGAACCTTAACTTTTTTTTTCAACATTGCTAGTAATTAGAATAATTTGTTGAGCACAAAATGAGCATATTAGAATAATATTAGGATAATGTAACCCTGAAGACTGGATTAATGATGCTGAAATTCAGCTTTTCCATCGCATTTAAATTAGATTTTAAATTATGTTCAGACAGAAAAATGCTACAACTGCAATTGTATTTTTAATCAAATAAATGCAGCTTTGGTGAATAGACTTCTTTCAAAGACATTAAAAAAATCGTACCCCTGCCAAACTTTTTAATGGTGGTGCAATTACAATAAATGTTTGTTTTGTAAAGTACACATAACATTTAGATGGCCTTAACGTTCATAGACATGCTCTAAAAGCCACAAAACCCAAATTTGGACCCTAAAAAGTTTCTAGATGAAAGTTGGACAGCTGTTAAAAGCATAGCCTCCTAACAAGAAACTTAGACCTAATCAGATGTTAAGAAAATGCAATATTTTGCAAACGTGGTAGCATAGCAATAATGGAATTTAACCCATCAACCGACTGATTTAATTTAAGTTGAAAATGTCTTTCCTATGAGCTAAACCAAAGCTCTGTGATGAGTTACTGGTGGTCAGTGTGGTAGGAACTGAATGGCAGCTATTGTTTGCCCATTGCTCCTAAGGTGACAGCTGGTTGGATTGCGCAGGACTGTGAGCTGACGACGGGTTGCCAAAGCCAGCCGGGCCTGCAGTCAGCGGGAAGAGGGAGGAACAGGGTTGCCAAGCTAGCTTGATGGTTCACTGGATAGATTTCCCAAAAGGAATCACCCAAAATTATAGAATCCAAAGAATAATATGTTCCTGGAGGATCATTTGGAAGTGCATTTAATGTCATACCTGAAGACTGCAGACATATAATATACAGAGAAAAGGAACAGTTTCTTGAAAGATGCTGAAATTTCATTACGTATGACAATTGAATATATATTGTGAAAAAAAGGAAACCAAAATAATAATCAAAAAGGAAACGGGTTGCCAAGGCAACTAGCAGACTATTGGGTTACATGCAGTGCACGGAGCTTGATTTCTGCAAAGTGACAAGCATTCAGCCAGGCATCAAAAGACTTGACGGGAACAATATAGCAACATCTCATTAAGTGAGTTGCTTAGAAACAATTAGTCTAGTTCATGCTGACCCAACAAATGACAGCTTTTTCAACATCTACAGATGCCTTTTGGATTTATACAGTGAGAAACATAATTAGCATTTTCCAAATTGCTTACACACTGACCCGGCAATCTGTTATAATTAGGTCTAATTTGGATGTAATTAGTTGTAAAACTGTCATGATCAGCTGGATTGGCCAGCTTAGGCCACTGGATTGCACTCCAGTGCCCAGCGAACTGTATGTGTTTGTTTTCATTCATGAATTCTCATTCAGTACTTATGTCTTCGCCCACTCAATTGTTGTCTTGGTGTTTCATTGCAAGTCTCTTCCCTCTGACCTAGTTTTTATGTGTATTTAAGTTCCGGTTGTCTGTTTGTGAGATTGCTCGTCAATGTTGGATGTAACCGGTGTTTATCCCTTTGTTCAGCCATTCGTGTCTCTCCGTGTTTCCCTGTCTGGATTATCGACCTCGTCTGCCTTTGGATATTCACCTTCATCTCTGCCCTCTTGGATTAAGTTCGCCTATCGCCACATACTCTCGATTATTCTATTGCCTTTGTCTATGATGCCCCCGTTTGCCGTTGTCGACTTTGCCTGTGACCATACTCTGAGTGTATGAATAAATGTTTGCAAGTGGATCCGAACGCTTCCTGTCGTCTCAATCGTGACAGATTGACGAGCCACCGAGGATCCAGCAACGTCATGACACGGTCTCCGGTAAGAGAAAGTTTCCCTTCTTCTCGTTTTACGAGCCAGAGAGTCTCCACGCCACCGTGGTGGGACAACAGTCAAACTTCCCTGTCCTGGCTTTGCTCGATTTGTCAGTGGGGACGAGAGATCGAGGATTATGTCACAGACTTTATAGCCTTCGGTCACTTAAAGCCAGTGAGGAGCAAATTAAAGGCTGTTTTTTACTCTGGCTTGATCCGGAAATCCTCTACTGTTTACCCAATAAAAATCCGACAGGGACTTTAGTGGAACTAATAGACTTTGTGCTTTTGAACTGTGGATCTGCTTTCACCGTCGAGGAGTTGAGGGAGAGTGCTCACGTACACAGCAATGGGCGGCTGAATCACCGCGCTGTGATCGTCACACCCGAGCCACTGCATGAAAGCGATCGCAAGACATTGCACAAGATGACCGGCGCTCCCGAAACGCTGCACGAGCTAGTGCTCACATCTGAACCCGTGCTCAAAATGGCCGAGACTGTTTCCCTGTCGTCGGTGATTCCTGTTGTGGGAGTCACCATTTTGTGTGTTTGGGCAGTTCACTGCCCCCCGGAGCCTGCCGATGACTCACGTTTGCCCTGGCCTGAGGTCTCTGAGTCTGTTTTCACCCCTGAGCACACCAGTGACTTTGATCTGCCATGACCCGATCTGCCAGAATCCACTGAGGATGTGGATCTGCCGTCTCCCGAGCCACCCGTTTCCCTGCCTCAGCTCAGTCCGGTCCTGATCATGGAAGGTCTACCAATGGCTGAATCTCCAGTGATGTTGACTACAGTCGTGGATTCGCTTGGGGTTCCATTGGTGGCTGCACAGCCTCCAAGTCGGTCAGTTGGACCTGCCCAGGAGCTCACGCCTGACCCTGTATCTGCCATGAAGGCCAGTTTTGAACTTTTGCTCAGCCCTGAACCAGTCATTAAGGCCTTTGAACTTTCTTTCTGCCCTGAATCGGCCATGGGGGCCATCGTTGACCCCCCGTTATGCCCCGAACCAGCAAAGGAGGCTGTTATTGAGCCTTGCTCTGGACTGACCATGGAGGTCGCTGAACTGTCGCTCTGCTCTGAACCAGGCCTAGAGGCTGCTGAACTTCCACCCGGACCTGCTCTGGAAGTCGGGACCCCTCATCCTGAACCTGACGCAGGTATGGACTCTGCCTTAAAGGCCATTACTAACCTCTGTATGTTTATTTATGAAGTTCAGTCTCCTGCTCCATCCAGGAGTGCCTCTCCGTCGTCGTGTCCGCCCAGGTGGTCGTCGCCGCTTTTCTGCTTCACCCTGGAGGTCTCCACCATGTGGGCTTCCCCACCGTCTGCTCCACCCTTGAGGACCTCTTCGCCATCTGCCCCGCCCTGGTGGGCGTCTCATTCATCCACGTCGGCTAGGTGGGTTCCCCGCCATCCGCTCCGCCCTGGAGGACACTCGAACTGTCTGATCAGCCCAGGAGGGCATTATTATGGACTGTTCGACCCAAGTGGACTTCTCTGCCATCGGCTCCGCCCTGGAGGGCATCAGAACTGTTTGATTGGCTCAGGAGAGCATCCTCGCTGCCTGGTATACTCAGGAGAACGTCTCCGCTGTCTGCTCCGCCCAGGTGGGCTTTCCTGCTGCATGCTCCACCCTGGAATGATCATGGTGGATTGGCCAGCTTAGGCCATTGGATGGCACTCCAGCACCCAGACAATCTTAATATATATATATACAGTATATATATATATTTTGGTTCATTTACAACATCATTTTTTTTTTTTTACATAGTAGTAGTGTCACATGATTCTTCAGAAATCATTCTAATATGTCGATTTTGTGCTCTTTGGCCTGAATACAATTATTAATTAAGAAAATAAGTAAATAAATAAATTAATAAAATAAAAATAAATGTACTGGCCTATAATTTAGAAACAAAGTAGCAAAACTCCTTTTTTCTCATTCCCTCAGTTTAGTAAGATACCACTGTGGATACTTTATCTACAACTACTGTTTTTCAATTCTGTATAAAATCCCATTGATGGATGTTCAGTCCGACTTTAAATATTAATGGCTTCAGACTCCAGTTGTCAAACAGTTCAAGTGTCTTTAACCTGCAAGTGTCTTTTAATCGTCTTGACAAACATTCCTTTTCTCGTTATTCTTTAATAACACAGACAAAGTGTTTCCAGGTCTGGCCTAAGGTGCTTTTTGGTCTCAAATGGTTTCCTAGCTACAGCCACAGTGCTGGAAAATGGAAAGAAACACCTACAAATAAGACTGGTTTTCAATTCTGCTTTATATCAATATATCGAAGTGTCACCTCAGCTGAACGGCTACATTTGAAATTATATTCTTTGTATAGATTGTGACTCCTATAAAAGTGTGACTTCTCATTTTGGAAGGAACATTATACTCACAATCCCAACAACACTGACTTATATCAGAAGTGAAACTAACCCATGCCCATTTAAAAGTATTTTAGTACTTTATTCTAAAGTGACAGCTACATATTTTTATATATTTTATATATTTTTATATATTTTCATATATTTTTGCAGTAAACAAATAAGATAAGAAGTCCATAGATCATACTTGGCTCTTGCAAGCTGGTGCCAACAACAAAAAAGCATCCCGAGTTCTTGCAAAGGACAAAGGATACCACTCTCATGCCTCTCTCGATGGGGTCTGTGAGGAGCAAACCTCTGGGTGCATAGATCTTCTCATTCTGCTCCTGAATATACATGCTGATCTTTTTCAGGATCTGTGGGGGTCACAGAAGAGAGGGGGAAAGTAAAATAATATAAAAATTAATGCATAAAATGAAATAAAAAATGTTGTTCTATAAGCTGAGGTGAATACTATAAACAGAAGGTGTCATACAAACAAAAACAAAATAGCATCATGGCAACATGCATTACACTAAAATAATGTAATAAACATTAATTTAACAACATAAGATCTAATATAAAACAGTATTAGGATTTTTGCAGCCTATTATAAAAAACAACACCATACAGCTTATCTAAAAACAACCCAAGCCTATAGTATTATAAAAATAAATAAATGCATATGCATACTGTATTATATATTGTCAGAGCCATATGTGAAAACATCAAAGCTGTATAACAGTAGTTTATTTAGATTACTCAAGTTTATTTGTTTGACTTTTCAAGTGAGCATTGCAGAGGCAGTTTGTGTTTCTCTACCCCAGTGGGGTGAAACTGTGCATCACTTTGCTTCGCTTTGCTTTCCACTCTACAGAACCGGCCGTGAAAAGGGGCGAGATGTTTGTAATAAGGGAAGAAAACGGATCTGTTCTGAGTTCAGTGGCCATGAACAAACTTCAGGATGAGCAATGACTCACAGGAGTAAATCCAACACATGCTGTTAATATGCTACTTGGCGCAACCCAAAATGAAATATGTTTTTCCAGGACAAAGTGTACAAGCACACTTTTATCCAAAAACTTACATTCATTTATCATGAAAAAAAAAATTATGTAAATATGCAGTGAGTTCCAAAAGCCTGAGACCACCAGTGGAAATGCCTTTTCATCACAACTTATATATCAGCATAATATATTGAGTGGAAAGTTGAACTGAAAATTAACATGAATATCTTAGTGTTTGGTATGTTGACCTTTAGCTTTAATGACTTTAATGCACTTACATCAACAGTGATTCATTTAGCAGACTCTTTTAAGATAAATGCTGTATTGGTTCATGCTTTCTCTTGGGTTTTAACCCATGATATAAGCTATTGCCATTCTAGCTTTTTAAAATATAATTTGTTAAATAATAAAGAAAATGTAAATTCTAAAACCTCTCTTGATTTTGAAATCAAGATTTTCAGAGCCATGCTGTATACAGTATGTATACACATATATATATATATATTGTAACCATCAGCTGGATGTGCCAGCGCAGGCCACTGGATGGCACTCCAGCTCCCAGGACTCCTGTTTGTGTTTGTCTTTGCTTTTCATTCCCGGACTCTTATTATACTCTGAAACTGTTGTCACTGCTCACCTTGCCAGACATCCTGTAGTATATAAGCTCTCATTTGTTTGTTGTTAGCATGGATCATTGTTTATATGTTTTGCCGTCATACCCTGTGTATTCATTCATGTTCGTGTTCAAATGTTCTCTTGTGGATTTATTGTTGCCGACCATTGCTCCCGTTTGGATTTACGCCTTTGTCTTGCCCTTGAACTGAGTTTGTTATTGTTATTGACCTACGCTACGTTTCTGGATTATTCTGTTGTCTTCGCCTCTGATGTGTTTGATTACCTGTGATCGACCCTGTCCTGCTTCACTTTGAATTACTAATAAACTGTTGCATATTTGATTATTTACAGAATGATCAGTCAAAAAGGGTTCAGCGACTGTTTTCACCAACGTGCTTCCAGAGACTACTCATCGCCCCGCGGGCAGGATTATAAACCAATAACAGCACCTAAATTGACTCAAATATTCCAGCGGGGATGTCACATTTAAGAGTATGTAAGTGAATTCATTTCTTACAACCATCTAGTTCAAGCTGATGAGGAATGGATTAAGAATTGTTTTTTATCGGGTTTGGACCTTGATTTATTGTACCATCTACCCGACGAGAATCCTGATAGGACATTAGTACAGCTACTAGACTTTGTGCTTTTATTCTGTGGGTCTCGTTTTACCGTGGGAGAGGCAGAGGATGGCGTTCACACTCGCGGTCAAGAATGGGAAAATTACCGTGCTGTGAACATCACGCATTACCCGTGCCTCGGCTCCTGTGCGGCCATTAAACGAACCCCCATTGTGCCCAAGATGTCCGCCATGCCTCAGCTCGAGTTCCCTAACAAGATGGCCGCCGATCTCGAGCCCACGCACAAGATGACCACCATTATGGAATCTGAGCATAAGACGGCCACTGCTCTGAACCAGTGCACAAAATGGCCATCTTAGAGACGGTTCCCGTGGTAACTGCCTTTCCTGTTATGGCCGTTGCCATTATGAGTGTGTGGGCTACGCACTGCTCGCCTGAACCTCTCTGTGACCCAGCTCTGCCCTGGTCTGATAACCTCGAGCCTGTTAGCACCCCTGAGCTTCTCATGGACTATGTTTTGCCATGGCCAGATCTGCCCGAGCTCAGGTCGTGGATTCTCTGGGGTCTGGTCTGGGGTCTGGTCTCGAACGGTCTGGTCTGCTCAGGAGAGCATCTTCATGGCCTGGTAAACACAGGTGGCCTTCTCCACCGCCTGCTCCGCCTAAGTGGACTTCTCCACCGTCCGCCCCACCCTGGAGGTCGTTCCTGCCGTCTCCTTAGAGGGGGGGTTATGTAACCATCAGCTGGATTTGCCAGCACAGGCCACTGGATAGCACTCCAGCTCCAAGGACTCCTTTGGTGTGTTTGTCTCTGCTTTTCATTCCCGGACTCTTATTATGAATTTGTGTTCTTATCTCTGTGTGTTCAGACAGGACTTTTACTCTGAAACTGTTGTCACTGCCCACCTTGTCAACTCCCAGATATCCTGTAGCATATAAGCCCTCATTTGTTTGTTGTTAGCACAGATCATTGTTTTCATTCGTGTTCAAGTGTTCTCTTGTGGATTTATTGTTGCCGACCATTGCTCCCGTTTGGATTTATGCCTTTGTCTCGCCCTTGGACTGAGTTTGTTATTGTTATTGACCCATGCCACGTTTTTGAATTATTCTGCTCTCTTCGCCTCTGATGTGTTTGATTACCGGTAATCGACCCTGTCCTGCTTCACTTTGAATTGCTAATAAACTGTTGCATATGAACCCGCACGCCTCACGTCCATATTTGTTATATATATATATATATATATATATATATATATATTATTATGCTATATAATATATTATTATGCTATCATGTTTTATTGTGTTTTATTGTATTAGTTAGCTGGTATTTTAGTTATTTTGTAACCTTAACATAAATTTTTTATTGCAAATGAACTCTTCCTTTATATCTTATACTTTTATGATTCTCAGCTACATGCCACTTACTGAGGCATTCTGGTCCTCACAGAGTTTTATTTTTGACTCATACTGTATTATTAAATGGCACGGTAGCACAGGTAAAGTAAAACTGAGAAGAATGCTTGGGAAGAAATGAATGTCAAATATATCACTGCAGGCAAGGTAACCTAAAAATTGGCTTGTGATTCTTGTACATGGCAAAACGTTTTATGCTTATTTTAATTGGAATTTTGTTTTGGTTTTTCTGAGAAAAAAAATACTTAATTAACAGAAGACACCCACTAAAATGTCATTCAGTGTAAAAGTTTTGTCAGGCATATTTACAACAAAAATAAATAAATACATTTATAAAATATTAAAACACAAAAATATCTTTCACCCCAAATACTGATTAAATGTAATTTGACATTTTTACAATTTGCTACTATCCTAGGTTTTGCCCAGTTGTCAGTATTTAAAAATTTTATTTTACCAATTAAAAAGAATAATTTAATATGCTCCCTTATTCTTTCATATATTTTTATATGCACAAGTTAGAATAAGCATATAGTTAGAATTTTTACATAAACATTGACAATGTAACTTTTTCCAACCAGATTTAGACATTTTATTCTACACAAACATATCTGAAACCTTAAAAGTAAACACTTATATTTAATGTGTTTTCTATGAACACAAAATCACTTTAAATTTAATTTGATGCAGACATCTTGATGTCTTTGTTTTAAATAATGACTACTCACTTTTTAATAATAATATATCGTTGTTGCTTTTCTTTCTGATTTTACATTGAAAATATGAAATGTAGTCTGTAAAATTTCCAGCTGGTGTACCACAGGTTGAGAACTGCTGCTGCTCAACAGAACCAAAGGTCACTTTGTGATTTACTGTCTCAAGCCTTGACGTGTGACACAGTGCAGCACGCTCTAAATCTCTGTCTCCACTGCCCTGACTTGTGTGTGTGTGTAATCACTTGTCTTTGATGAGGATGATGCTTATCACGCTAGCCTAGGGCATGAGAGAACTCATTCGTGTCCACTCATGTGTGGCCTCCTGTCAGCTGGAGCGGCAAACAAAAGCGCTCATCATGGGTGGCTGCAGTTTATCAGAGTTCGCCATTAAGGTGAGCATTTTTACAGTCTGGAGTTTACAAATAACTCTTTCGAAAAGCCTGATGTGACTTCGGAGTTCAGGCATGAACAACATCACTTTTCAAACATGTTAAAGCATGAAGATGAATATAGTGTGAGAGAGAGACTTTCATCTTTACGTCCGTCTCTCTCAGTGCAGATGCAGCACACCTGTGGTGGCCTTTGGAAGCATATTGCAGCACTGAATGCCATGTTATGATTTGGTCAGATATGCCCGCTGATGGACAGGTGCTCACAACAAAAGAACTATTGTCTAAGTAGGGTGTATCTATGCATATCAAACCTTATCTCAACTTCGTTTGCCTGCTATTCAAAGAAAGTGATTTCCATCTGCCGCTGTGAACGTGTGTGGTCAGATTCAAATGGGCTGGCACATCAAAATGTTCAAACTTTCTAATGTTTTGTTCTGTGTGAATCCTTGGGTGACCAGGCCTGAATGTTCGTCTTTGATCTTCAAAGGCGCCCATGGGTTGGAGCTGTTCTCAATCTTACATCTCAGAGCTGGCTTCTTGATGAATGTTGAGTGCATTGCAAATGAAACAGGAGAAGACTTTATCTTGATACCTTTTCATAGCGTGTCTCCATGCACAGGAAGATGATGTAGGCCGTAGCACAAGCCAGGCAGCCTTCCAGGTAGGACTGACCGCCAATCTTTTCAGCCTCTGCATAATAGCAATTGAGCGTCTTCACTGTTTCTTCGAACAGGCTCCTCTCGATCTGCGCACAACAGTTTTAACTCATTCAGTGAATGCGTGCCATCCAGGGTTGCCAGGTTTTCTCAGCAAAACCAGCCATATCCAGTATCACATTAAGTCTAAATATCATGTTACTGTGGTCGCTCCAACCTGAGGAAAGAGTGTTAAAGTATCTCAAACTGGGCAACACTGGTGCCATCAGAATGAGAGAGAACATCACAATAATCCACAAATAACTCACACAACTCCAGTCCATCAATGAACATCTTGTGACGCAGAAATAAATCCATCATTAAGACATTAAAGCTTAAAATCATTGCTTGGTCCTCTGTCCATAAAACTGCTTTCTACAATGACAAGTTGTCTGGTTTGAATCAGGAAAGAAATCTGCATAGAGCAAGCACTGTTTACAAGCAAAAACAGTTAAAAAACTGCTCTAAACAAATTTGTCAGTGTATTTTGATCTGTGTGGAAGGGTGGAATGTTTAAAGGAGTCATACAAAGCTAATTTTCCACAAGCTAATATGATTCTTTAGGGTCGTAATGGAAAGTTTGTAATAAAGTTTGTTTTAAAATTTCTCAAAGGTAATTTAAAAAATGTTAATTTTACCCTGTCTAAAACAGCCCTTTAGAAATCACTCTGTTCTGTATACTTCCCTTTTGAATCTTCACGAGCTCCGCTGACCCCACCCCTCTTTTCCGAGGCACTCTTGGAAGATGTTTTTTAGGCATATTCATAGTGAAACTTGCTAATTAGCACATTATTAGGAAAGGCGATTTGCAAAGATTCATGGGCTGGGCAGTATTTTAGATAAATGTATTTAAAAAACTTATTTGAATTACAAAATACTATTTTGTATTTTAAAGGCTTATGTAATGTAATTTACCTAATTTAATTTGTATTTAAATAAATTTAAGATGCATATTTTGTATTTTCAAAATACATAAAATACTTTGTGCCAATCAGCCTTTTTATGGGTGCAACCTTAACACTCATGCATGTGAGCTGCCTGCAGCAGAGTCATCATTTCTCAGTTTTCTGCATTAAGCTAAGGGTGTCATCATGATCAATTCCTTGTTGATTAAAGGTAAAATGGTGCAT